>SJYV01047315.1:0-17591 GCA_006410875.1 Neotragus pygmaeus
CAGCAGATGAATGGATAAGAAAGCTGTGATACATATACACAAGGGAGTATTACCCAGCTATTAAAAAGAATACATTTGAATCAGTTCTAATGAGATGGATGAAACTGGAGCCTATTATACAGAGTGAAGTCAGCCAGAAAGAAGAACACCAATATAGTATGCTGACACATATATATAGAATTTAGAAAGATAGTAATGATAACCCTGTATGTGAGACAACAAAAGAGACACAGACATATAGAACGGACTTTTGGCCTCTGAGGGAGAGGGAGAGGGAGAAGGTGGGATGATTTGGGAGAATGGCATTGAAACATGTATACTACCATGTAAGAAATGAGGCGCCGGTCTATGTTCGATGCAGGATGCAGGCTGCTTGGGCTGGTGCACGGGGATGATCCAGTGTATTCTCTTTTAATTTGCAGTGCCATCAGAACTTATAAAGTTCTTACAGGCAAATGAGTGAAATTAAGCAACCCACCCCCAAACCAATCTGTTTCTTCCTGTCATACACACCCTGTTCTCAGAAATGAAGAGAGGAAAGAAGAATGCTTCTCTTATTCTTTGCCCTGGTCTGGAGCTGCAGGGGCTTAAAGTAGGAGTGTGTTTGTGTAAGAGGATTTGGGTGGGGGCCTTCTGACTGCCATTGACCCATCCATCCACCCCATGTACTCGTTCGGTAAATCTTTATTGAGGTAGTGTGCTGTGCTCTGGGCACCCTATGAAGGGACATAGTTGTCTCCATCTCTTCAGCTGTTTCTCCCATGTCTGGCAATGTGTTTGGCATTCATACCCTCTTCTCTTAAACAGAGGTGACAGCTAAAAGAGTCAAGCCTAGTATGGACGGAAGGAAGGAGGGTGACTGAGGCGGTGGCTGAGTGGGGGCATGAAGGAGCTGTGTTTTCTCACATCATTCAGGGTGCATGTTGCTCTCCTCATGGGCAAGGATTTCTCCCTCTTTAGATCTAAGAGGAGGTGAGGATGGAATTTAACGGGTGACTGGCAGACTGCCCTGGACCCAAGACTCTACGTTGGGTACCAGTGACAATTCTAGAGCAGAGTGTTTCAACCTCCAACACGGAAACTGAATCCTGGACTGACTACCAAGGGCCCATGCCAGCTGCTGGCTCTGAAGCCGGCTTTGGCTCAGCTCCATCTGTGGAAGTTGGGGCCCAGGCTCCTGGCTCAGCAGCTTGTATCGATCTCCCAGCCTCTTTTGTCTCCTCCTCCCCAGTGGAAGCCTCTCCCCCTCTGCCTCTCAGCCTCTTCCGCTTTCCTCTTCAGCTTCTAATGAACTGAAATCTCCGAGAGCCGCCAAGGCTCTGGTAGTTTCACAGAACTGTCCTTGCTCTTCCTGCATCTGCCCGGTCAAGGGTATCTTTGCCTGAGGTCGGATAGATGCTATTAGTGCCAATGATATGATTGCATAGCAACACAGAGCGGCTCCGAAAGAGGGGAGGAGGGGCAGAAAGAGGACAGGGAGGTGGGAGAGACGGAGGGAGAGTGTGCATGCAGCAGCTGTCGGCATTCCTGTCTCAGGGACTTCTTTGCTGATTCACAGAAGCAGCCCAGCTCCAGCCACCCAGCTCCCAGTTGCCGCCTGATCCTCAGACCTGCCGGAATCAGAAGGTAGGCCACAGAGAAATGATTTCTGAGCCTCGCCCTTTTTCAGCCCACAGGGGGGATGACTGAAGGAGGGGAAGCTCCAGAGGTACTCTGTGTGTGTGTGTGTTTGTGTGTGTGTGTGTGTGTGTGTGTGTGTGCACCTGCCTGCCAGCCATCTGCTTGTGCCTTTGGGGGCAGACTTACATTAAAAAATGCCCACAGTGAAGTAGCTACCGCTTGGATTCATAGAAAGAAAAAAAAATGCCCAGAAATAAAAACTCCAGCCAATTTGAGCAAGTAGGGTCTAAAAATGAATAAGAGGAAGGTCCACAGTTTGCTGCTTTGAGAGGAGAGGGGTATTTGTTTATTAACTCGTTTGTTTATTTATTTATGTCTGTTCTCAATGACAGGCTTTTTGTCCATGGATGGATCTCCTGGTGGGAGGGAAGGGAAGGGGTGTAGAAAGCATTGGCTGAAAAGGGAGGACAGAGGAAACATGGGACCTCAGAGCAGGTCCCTGAACAAATGATTGTCTGGCCAGCAGACAGGCCACAGGAGCGCTTCCTTGGAGCAAACTGGGCTCTGACCTAGGAGGCTGGGGGTGAAGGCACATCCTAATCTCTGCATTTACTTCCTGGCTCAGTCCAGCTTCCCCTCTTGCAGTTTTCCTCCTGGCTGCTCCCCTTGTTTTCCTTTCTACCCCCTTGTAACCAGGAGGCACCTCTCCACTCTTGAGAGTGGAGCTTGGAGAGCTTTGAAACCAGGCTCGCCTCTCCTGGAATCGAACACCCTGTTCCTTCTGTTCTCCTTAGCTTTCCCCGGCTTCAGGCCCTGGGCCCCAGCCTGGTAAGTGGCCCTGAGACTGTGTGGGTTAAGACTTACCCTGCTCTTTTTTGGTAGGAAGAGCCAGGCCTCAGAGGGATGGGGTCCCAGGCGGTAGCTGGGGCTGGGTCAGGCTGGGGTGGAGCTAGGTAGAGAGAGAGGAAGGGTAGCTCCCACAGCCTGGAAAAGAACATACTTTTCTCTTATGTTTTCTTTTTGATTGTTCAAAAGAAAAAAAGCCTTTTAAAAAAAACCTCTCTGTCTCGTCCACCTTAGCGCCTGACTTTTCCAAATGGAATTCTTGTTCTAGATTAAAGGCCCTCAGGTAAATCACCTTTTATTTATTTTTATTTTTATTTTTTTGTATATTTCCATCCAATTTTGATTTTATTTTATTTATTAATTTTTATTTTACTATACAATACTGTATTGGTTTTGCCATACATTGACATCTTTTAAAAGGCCCAATGGGGGCCACAAACCTCAGGAGATTTCCTCTCTGGGCTTAGGATGGGGAGATGGTTCCAGAAAACCCTAGGACCATCCAAGGAACCCTCCCCCAAAAGGCAGTGCTGCGAGTGGAAGTGATAAGTGTCCTGTCCCTGAAAGAAGAAAAGAGCCTCTCTCGTCCCGGGTGGGCTGGCCTCGACTCCGCAGCTCTGCCTCCTGTAAACCAATGCTGTACAGTGACGGCACGTGGACAGAGCTCCTCTTCCCATGAGACTCGTCCCCCAGGCATTCAGCCTGAACTCGGGGTCCGAGCACACTTCAGCTCTACCATCACCCAAAGGTGGGAGCACGGCTCGAAGCAGCGAAGTTAGCAAAGGTCCGAGAGCCAGGCACAGAGGGGACATTCAGGAAGCACTTCTAAGCACAGACGTACAAAAGTTTCTGATGTGAAATCTGCCACAGTGTCAGAGAGGACTTGTCGTTCAGTCACTCAGTCATGTCTGATTCTCTGCAGCCCCATGGACTGCAGCACACGAGGCTTCCCTGTCCTTCACTATCTTTCAGAGTTTGCGCAAACTCATGTCCATTGAGTGGGTGATGCCATTCAACCATCTCATCATCTGTCATCCCCTTCTCCTCCTGCAAAGGAAGAATGGAATGGCAAACCACTTCAGCATTCTTGCCTTGAGAGCCCCATGAACAGTCAGAGAGGATAGGCTCTCACTAATGAAGCCTGAGAAGACAGCCTTCTACACTGGTCAGGGACATTCACAGAAAACCCATTCTGGAAGTTAAACTAGGAAACTACATTCCTGTCTTAGGAAAGATTCTTCTACACACATATCAGCAACTGAAAGAGCAAGTGAGATAAATCCTAGGATGACATTTACCAAACCACCGATGTTCCACAGAACACTGTTTGCAGAGAATGTTAATAGATTCTGTTTTAAAATAAGGAGTGGTGGTGGGGGGTGGGGTATATTCTATGGTCCAATCTTTTTCTTTTTTTGAAAATGCTTCATAACTGAATTCTCCTTTTAGAGAGCCATCATGTATGTTAAGTGTATTAAAGGCTCTGAGAAGTACTGCTGTAAAACAAATCTGTTTAATTCTGTTCAACCCAGTGATGGATTTGATCAGGGACCTCTTTTCTCCATGGGAAATTTTTGTATCTTGTACACACAGTGTTAGGAATTGCTGCTCAAAAAAAAAAAATCCTGGAATAAATTGACATATGGAAAAAACTTGTAAAATAATCTAATCCAGCACCACATTTTGAAGAGTGAAAATTTGAGAGGTTTAATGAAATTGTTCTTTTTGAGTATCTGAGAGAGTGGAACCCATATATCCTGATTCTCAGTCCTTTACGCCCAATTTCTGTCCTTTAGCAGGTTCCCTGGGCTTCCCTGGTGGCTCAGTGGTAAAGCATCCATCTGCAATGCAGGAGACTCATGTTCAATCCCTGGGCCAGAAAGATCCCCTGGAGAAGGGCACGGCAACCCACTCTAGTATTCTTGTCTGGGAAATCCCATGGACAGAGGAGCCTGGTGGGCTACAGTCCATGGGGTCGCAAAGAGTCGGACACGACTGAGCGACTGAGCACACAGGCAGCAGTTTCCATTCTGTGAAAATAGTCCAGGGAAAAGAAGCAGGTTGAAAGAACGATCCTGTCATTTTTAGTGAGACATTTGTACCTTACAGATTTCTTTCGTTATTTTGTTGTATCTGAAAATTCTGAATTTCCCTTTCAGCGTGTGATTTGTTGCATCTTTTAAAACAATGTGCTAGAAAATTTGGGGGCATTCAAAGAGATGTAAAGGATAACGAAAATCAGGATATTCACCACCTAGCTTAAGAAAAGGGAGAAGGCGATGGCACCCCACTCCAGTACTCTTGTGTGGAAAATCCCATGGATGGAGGAGCCTGGTAGGCTGCGGTCCATGGGGTCGCGAAAAGTCGGGCATGACTGAGTGACTTCCCTTTCACTTTTCACTTTCATGCATTGGAGAAGAAAATGGCAACCCACTCCAGTGATCTTGCCTGGAGAATCCCAGGGACGGGGGAGCCTGGTGGGCTGCCGTCTATGGGGTCGCACAGAGTCAGACACGACTGAAGCGACTTAGCAGCAGCAGCTTAAGAAAAAAACATCACCAATAGAATTGGAATCCCCTGTCTATCCTCTGTGATCAAAGTTCCTCTCATGCATTTATTTATATTTGTACTGCATATGTATATGTCTTTAAGCACCATACGTCACTGCATTATGTTTTATGTATATCAATGGTATGTATCCTTATTCAATTTTTTTTTTTCCTATTCAATGTTATATTTGTGAAATTCATCCACATTATGACATGTGGCTCTGGTTCATTCACTTTTCACTATTATATAGCATTCCATTTAAGAAAAATGCCATGATTTATTTATCCATTCTGCAGTTGATGGACATTTAGGCTGTTTCCAGTTTGGGGCTCACAATTAGGGCTACTTTGATCATTTGTGAGGAGATATTCTTATGTGACTATTGCTATTGGGTATATATTTAGAAGGCAATTGTCCTATCACAGGATATGAGAATCTTCACTTTTGGGAGATACTGTCAGTTTGTTCTCCAAAATGGTTAATAATTTATACTTCCACCAGCAGTGTGTAAAGGTTTCAGATACATTGCATTAATTGTTTCTTTTTTCCTTTCCAATTCCTATATCTTTTATTTCATTTGGTTTTCTTTCTTTTTTTAATTGGAGTATAGTTGATTGACAATCTTGTTTTAGTTTCAGGTGTATAGCATAGTGATTTAGTTATATACACACATATACATATGTATTCATATTCTTTTCCATTATGGCTTATTATAGGATACTGAGTATAGTTCCTTGTGCTATAAATAGGTCCTTGTTGGCCATCTATTTTATATATAGGTGTGTATATGTTAATCCCAAGTTCCTAATTTATCCCTTCCCCCTTTCCCTGTTGGTAACCATAAGTTTGTTTATTAATTGGTTTTTATAATAAAATTGTCCTCATAAGGATGCATCTCTCACTTTTTTCCAATGGAGAAGAAATTTTCTTTCTCGAAATCGCTTGACAGCTACCTTCTCAGAAACACATTTCATTGTTTCCATTTGTAAATGAGGGGGTTGGCCTAGATAATCTCTAAGGTCTCTACAAGTTTGACAATCTGTGGCCCATGATTTATTCATTAGGTGAGAGCATCTGAAGCAGAAACTTGGGTTTTGGCTGCATTGCAGGAAGTATTTTAGGAACACATAATAAGGTTTGGTGCGGATGAAATGTGTCTCATATCCTAGTGCCAGGCAGTCGGGTAGAAAGGCGGTGCCACCTTGGGTGGGAGAGAGGAATCTGTACTCACAAAAAAGGGTCTTCTTTTCACTGCCTGTTCTTTCCTGAGCCTCCCTATTTTTTTTATTCAAGAACAATAAATCCTTGTTATACAAAACTTTATACACACAAACACACAAAGTGTATAAACTCAACATGAGAGTCCCCTTAATACAACTCTCCAGAAGAAATGTCACTGAACAATTTGTGTATCCTCGTAGGCTTTCTTTCTATGCATACACAGAAAGAAGAGATTTTTTGTGTTTTTGTTTTAGCTTTTTTTTTTTTTACAAAATTAAAGTTATACCAGACACATTCACTCTGAAACTGTGTTAAAACCTAAAACACATATCTTTGGCATCTGTTCAAATCAGTGGGTACAGACCTACCTCCTTCTTTTTTAACAGCTATGTAATATTTCATGGCATGGTGGTTTAGTCACTAAGTTGTATCTGACTCTTTTGACCTCATGGACTGTAGCCTACCAAGCTCCTCTGTCCATGGGATTTTCTAGGTAAGAATACTGGAGTGGGTTGCCATGCCCTCCTCCAGGGGATCTTCCTGACCCAGAGATCAAACCCAGGGCTCCTGCACTGCAGGCAGATTCTTTACTGTCTGAGCTATCAGTGAAGCTCCTGTCACTTCACGGCATGAGTGACTGCAGTAAGAGAGAAGATTCGAGTGCTTGCTAGATGGTGACTATGAATTAAGTCCTTCCAAGGCTATGAAGTACGTCTTTCTGTTATTCTTGTTTCACAGATGCAGGGACTGAAATATGAAGTCAGGGATCTTGTCCAAACCTGCGCTGATAGGTCAAGAAGCCAGGATGGAAACTCGAGTGTGCTGGCTCAGAGCCCGCACCCTTCACTGTCAGGCTGTGCCACCTCTCCGACACAGTCCACTTAACTCGTCCCTTGTTGATGGACATCCGAGTTGATTGCAGTCTTGCTATTGCAACCAAAACTGCAGCAGATACCCTCATCCACTTCTGCAGATATTTCTGTAGGATAGGTTCCTAAACTTTCCCAGTTTATAGGTAGAAAGAGTTTATTCATTCATTCAAAAAATATTTACCTAACTCTTAAGGCACTGGGGAAGCTCTGAGGTCAGACTGGGAGAGCTGACCAGCATGTTAGTTCCCAGATGCCCTAGGAAGGTCATTTAAATGGTCTGTAAGATTTGCTAGCTGGGCGATACCCCAGACCCACTGCATCCTGTCCATTCTTAATTGCTTGTGTCTCTGCCTGGGTAGTGGCATGTCTGAGTCAGCCCTTGGGCTCCCAGCTGGTGGCCCAGAGCCACGAATTTTCTCTACTTGCTAAGTGTTGGTGACCACAGTGCCTCAGAGCCCGAGTTCTAGAATTTACAAAGGCAGAAGAGTGTAGCAGTAGAGAACTTGTATTCTGGGACACACTGGCCTGGATATAAATCCCAGTTCCCTACCTCATAGTCACAATATCACTTTGAACAACTTACTTATTGCTGTGTGCTTCCATGTTCTTATCTGCACAATATAGACAGCAGTAGTAACTACTTCATAAGATTGTCCTGAGGATTCCATGACTTCCTGTATGTAGACTGATTAGTTAATATATGCAAAACATAGAATAAAGTAAATTTTAACTGTTACTGCTTTTTACCTGTGGAAAAGCTGCTATATCAACCTTTCCATAAAACAGTTGATGATGTCTGTGGCACTTTGGTGAGGAGTGGGAAAGAAGGGAGAAAGTAGCTGTTAAATAGCTAATGTATTCACACACTTCAAAATTCCAAAGGTACAAAACGATATTCAGTAAAAACTGTATCTCCTATTGGTGACACAGGGGTTCTTAATTTTCTTTCTTTATTTTGATTCTTGGCTGCGTGGGGTCCTTGTTGCTTTTGCACAGACTTTCTCTAGTTGCAGGGGGCGGGGGTCACTCTAGTTGTGGTGCACAGGCTTCTTGCTGCAGAGCAGAGGCTCTAGGTGTACGGGCTTCAGGGGCTGCAGCACTCGAGCTCCGTAGCTGCAGCTTGCGGGCTTCGTTGCTCTGCGGCATGTGAAATCTTCCCAGACCAGGGGCTGAACCTGTGTCCCCTGCATTGGCAGGCAGACTCCTGTCCAGTGCGCCACCAGGGAAGGCCCAGTGACACAGGACTTTTGTGGATGTAAATAATTATTCTATTTCTCGACCCAAGCAGTGATTACATGGGGATTTGCTTTGTAATAATTCAATACATTTTACACATATATTTTATGTACTTTTTGAAAGTTATATTTCTCAGTTTTAAAAAGAGAGAAAATAAGGGGAAAAAAGTCTCAAAAGAGTGGAAGGAATTCTCCCATCTCTGTTTAGTAGCCACTTGGTTCCCTTCTCCAAAGGCAATCGACGTTAACAGGTTCTTTTGTATATTTCCAAAGGCATTTTATTGTATATATAAGCACATGTTTTGTTTTAAAACAGATTAAACTAACCGCTTTTTTCTTATTTTCTTTTTACTTAAAACTTTACCTCAAGAGATCATTCTATATTGGAGCATAAAGAGTTCTTAATTCTGGTTTTAATAGCTATATAGAATTCCATTGTATGCATACACCATTATTTATTTAACAAATCCCCAAGTAATGGACATTTAGGTCGTTTGCGGTTTGTTGGTTGTTTTTGTCTTTTTGTTTTTTTTCATTTCAAGCCTTGCTTCAAATGCTAACGTTCTGTATACATCATTTCACAGAAACACAAGAAATATGTATATCCAAAGCCTTTCTCTTCACGTTCCCTGGAATTTGTACCTACAAAATTGAAGGACTGTACAGTCACCTAATAGGAGTTCAATTCAATACATCAAGTCAATTTGTGTCTCTTCCTGATTCCCTTTCCCCACTGGTAACCACTAGCATTTTCTATATCTGTGAATCTGGGGAATCTGTTTTAGTTTTGTTATATATACTTCTTTGTTTTATTTTTTAGATTTCACATAGTACTTGTCTATGCATAAAATAATCAACAAGGATATATCATACACCACAAAGAACATAGCCATTAGTTGATAATAACTTTAAATGGAAGACAATCAATAAAAATACTAAATTACTGTGTTGTATACCTGAAACTTGGAGAAGGCAATGGCAACCCACTCCAGTGTTCTTGCCTGGAGACTCCCAGGGACGGGGGAGCCTGCTGGGCTGCCGTCTATGGGGTCGCACAGAGTCTGACACGACTGAAGCGACTCAGCAGTAGCAGCAGCAGACCTGAAACTAATGTAATATTGTAAACCAACTAAACTTCCATTTTAAAAAATCAAGTCAGGAGACATTCACTGAGTACTTGCTCTGTGTCTGGCTCTGTGTTTAAAAATGTGTGGAGTAGAAATTAATAATGGGCATGAATCTTTGTTTTCCACTAGCCAACAATCTTGCTTTCATGCCAAAATCCTGGTATTCCCCCACGTGTTTTTAAAGCTTTTATCTCTGCCCAAGTTAAACACTGTCTCGTGCTGAATTCTCCTGGAAGGGCCTGTGTGTGGTTTTGAGAATTAGGAAAAGAGTATTCCTAGTGGGAAAAAGTTGCAGCTGGGTATCTAGCAGGATCCCTAGGGGAGAGCACAGATGAATGAATTCTACCCCCAAAGCATCCTCCATACTACTTTATACATCCAAATCTTCCTCTCTCACCTTAGCTCAAAAACATCTCTTCCACAAATACATCCTAAATCCCTTCAACTTGAAAGGAACAGTTCCTGCTCTGTGACCTCTCATAACTTTATGTCTGTGTCCTGCAGAAGGTATGAATCATTCCTCCCTTAAGTGATACTCTTTTTTTGTTTACATGTCTTATTTTCTACACTTACGCATTTGGGGACCAATTCAGATTCATCTCCAATTCCTCACAGCTTCAGCAAGTTAAAAGGAGGAGTAGGAAGAGAATCAATATGTACAAGTGGTAATTAGGACAGAATGGAGATAAATAAAGAGGCAGAAAGAAGAATCTTTATGTAGAACAAAGAGCACTGGCCAGAAGTCAGGAGGGCCAGGTTCACTTGGGTCTCAGCTTCTTCATCTGTCAGATGGAATCATAATTCTGGTTGGGTCCTTTGAGGACCAAGACAGACAGACAGTACAGCAGGCTACAAAAGTATGTCCTACTAAAACAGCAAACATTTTGATGTGTGTCAACTGTTAACCATTAACATTTTAGCAAATCAAGATCTACGAGGTGAAAAATGACATGAAGTCACAGTCAATGGCACAGTCTGAAAAGAGCAGAGGATAGTCATGCCAGGATGAGAAAGAGTTTATTCCTTTTTTGCTGGCATTGGGGTTAGAAAATCTGAATTCCCTGATACCTGGATTTGTTACTTTGTGAAGCATCAAACTTATATCAGGTCAGTAGAGGAGAATATGAAGGAAGGAATTTAATCTGTAGAGAGGTGAACCTCAAAAGAGTTTATGAAAAAAAAAATACAACTGGCCACTAAAAATGTAAGGAAAAAGTTAAGCATTTCAAGTAACGAAGGAAATACAAAGCAATTCTCAAGACGCCATCTTTACTTACAAAATTGGCAAAGATATTTTTTAAAAAAAGAATACTCCCTGTTGGCAAGTGTGCTGGGAAACAGGCTCTCTCATAGGTTGTTGAGGGTGGTATAAAGATATCTAATTTTTGTTAGGGCAATTTAGAAGGATGTATTATTAATACAGGGCTTCCCTGATAGCTCAGTTGGTAAAGAATCTGCCTGCAATGAGGGAGACCTGGGTTTGACCCCTGGGTTGGAAAGATCCCCTGGAAAAGGGAACGACTACCCACTCCAGTATTCTGGCCTGCAGAATTCCATGGACTATACAGTCCATGGGTCATAAAGAGTCGGACACAACTGAGAGACTTTCACTTTCATTATTAATACAAGTGTGAAATTGGTTCATGCCCTTTAATCCAGAAACTCTCCCAAACTTTCCCTTCTACAAAATTATCTTAAGAATCACAAATATGCACAAGGCTACAAACTGCAGTGTGACATGTTTTACTGTTAAAATAAATTATGCTTTATCCATTCCATGGACTATTATACAATAATGATTAAAGCTAACATTTATTGAATAGTGTACTATTGCCAGACACCATGCTAAGTTATTTAAATACATTGATAATTTTTAATCATTAGAACAAGACTACAAGGGCAGTCATCCCCATTTTACAGAGGAGGGCCCTGAAGCTCAGAGAGGTTAATTTCTCCCAGGCCACACTGCTAATAGGTTGAATAGAGTGGGTTTGACCCTAGGTCTATCTGACGCCAAAGCCCATGGCCTCAACCACAGGACTCTATAACCTTTGCAATCATTAAAAGTCATATGTTAGAGGAATAGTTAATGAAATTTTAAACTGATCCTGATATAAATGGCAAATTTAAAACGCATGATATAAATTATAACTTATAATTAATATATAAATAATATGATGACAATTTTATTTCCAAAGTGCAAGTATATATTTTTCACAGAAAAACTACTGTAAGGATTCATACCTGTTAGTAATGGCTGGCTACCTCTGGATAGTAGTAGTATAGGTTATTTTTATTTTCAGTTATGATTTTCTGTATTTTCCATTTTTCTATAAAGAACAGGCATTGCTTATATAATCAGCAAAAATTTTTAATGTTAATGTAAAAAGAGGTCTGAAAGCAAAACTTTTGTAGCCTTCATACTTAGAATATGTCCACAGCAATATTTCATTTTTTACCAGAGTGATTAATTTTTAATTAAATTAATTAATTGTTTCTTGGCTGCACTGGACCGTCACTGCTGAGTGTGGGCTTTCTCTAGTTGTTTGGCAAGCAGGGGCTAGTCTCTGATTTCGGTGCTTGGGGTTCTCATTGCGGTAGCTGCCCTTGTGGGTTTCCCAGGTGTTGCTAGTGGTAAAGAATCCACTTGCCAGTGCAAGAGATGCTAGAAACTCGAGTTCAATCCCTGAGTCTAGAAGATGCCCTGGAGTAGGAAATGGCACTTCACTCCAGTACTCTTGCCTGGAAAATTCCATGGGCAGAGGAGCCTGGTGGGCTATAGTCCGTGGGGCCACAAAGAGTCAGATATGGCTGATATGGCTGAGCACACAAACTTACTCTTGTGGAACTTGGGCTCTAGGGCGCTCAGGCTCCAGGAGCTGCAGCACAGCGGCTCAGTAACTGTGGCCTGTGGGCTCTAGAGCACAGTCTCAGTAGTTGTGGCACACAGGCTTGGTTGCTCCGTGGCACACAGAATCTTCCTGGATCAGGGATCGAACCCGTGTCCCCGGCACTGGCAGATGGATTCTTAACCACTGAACCACCAGGGAAGTCTTAGTGATTAATCCTTTTATATTGGTGTTGGATCAGAGAGGAGCCATCTTTTCAATCATTCTTTGGGGTAATCTCTTTAGGGATGAGGAATTATGTAGCTGTGTGATCTCTAGGGACTTTGATCACAATAAAACATCCTTCAGACCGTAAGTTATTGCGTTTGTGTGATCTGTAATAGTCCCCAGTTTTTGGACCATGAACCCATGAGGAGGAGGGAAGGGTAAATTAGTTTAAGGAGTCCACAGATCTTTAAATGTATAAGTGTTTTTCTCACTCTGTACTAAAAGTACAGCTCCTTTGTAGGTGTGAGTGGGTGAAGTGAGATTTTTTTTTAATCTTTAAGAAGGGGCCCTTATGTTGGGAACCACTGAAGTAGAAACTGAAAATGGTGGCTATTTAATCAGCAGTATCAGGAATCATCCCTTATATGTAGGATCTAAAAGGACATAATACAAATGAACTTATTTACAAAACAGAAACAGATTCACAGACTTCAAGAACAAACTTACAGTTGCCAGGGAAGAAGATGGGGGAAAGGATAGTTTGGGAGTTTGGACATGTACACACTACTATATTTACAATGGATAACCAAAAAGGACCTACTGTGGAACACAGGGAACTCTGCTTTACGTTATGTGGCAGCCTGGATGGGAGGGGAGTTTGGGAGAGAATGGATACATGTCTATGTGTGGCTGAGTCCCTCTACTGTCCATCTGAAACTATCAGATGTTCACTTCTTGCCATTGGATCAAAGTTTGCACATCTTTGTCCAGCACTAAAAGATACCACTTATATCACCTGCAAGCATTGTCTTAGCCACCCATCCTAATCAGACATGTGTACATTCACCAAACTGTCAATTGGTTTGGTACATTTAACTTTTTCACTTTTGTCTTAGGTGTTGACTTAAAAAACTGAACATGTCTCAAGAATATCTTATTACAGAACACTGACCTCACTCCCCTACCACACCAAATTTGCTACTTCTGTTTTCTCCTCCTGCTGTTGGCAACATTATTCATCCAGCTCCCAAATTATAAGCCTTTAACTCCTTCACCTCTCTCACTCTTCATATCCAAGTGATCACCGAATCCACTGTGTTTTACCTCTTCAGTGTATCTCAAAGCCATGTTCTCTGCTCCCTCCTCCCTGCAACTGCCTGCCTGTTTTGACAGCTTCTAAATGGATTCTTCCTTTGGGAGACTCACTCCACAAGGTAGACAGAGGGCTCCTACTAAAATGCAAATCTGGTTGTGTCACTCCCCTGCTGAAAATCTTCATTACCTCCGTATTGTCTATAAGATAAAGCCTAGAATCCTCTGCTTATCATTCAAGCCATAACCCAGTCTGGCCACAGCCTCATCTGGTACTCCCTGACAAGGCACCTACCTGTACTCTGATCTGCACCATACATTTGATTTTCTGCTGTTTGGAATGTTCCTTTTTTGTTTTATCTTCTCCGTCTAATGACAATCCAATTTCTCTTTCATGACTCACCTCAAGAATATTTCCTCTAGGGAGACTTCCTGACATGATCAGGTAGGGCTCACTTCATCCATCCCTTCACTCCATCCCATAAATACTTCTGCCATTAATGCAGTAACGCTTTATGGCTTGATTTCCCCCATGTCTGTTCTCTCTGTATGAGAACTCCTCACCATGTCTTTTCATCTCCCAAACTCCAGCCAAGCTGAACTTACTGTTCTCTGAGCATGCTGTGCTTTTTTGAGTGACATCCACCTTTGCACAGGTGGCTCCCTCTCCTAGGAATGCACTTCTTCCTTTCTCCCCTCTTCTGCATAGGCAAATATCTACTCACCCCTCAAGACTCATCTCAAATGCAATCTGTCTGAAATCTCTGCATATGCTCAGATAGAGTTAATTATTCCATATTCCTTGCTCCCCTAACCTTCTGGTGAAACCTTATTTATAACATCTGCTGCATAAGTATTTTTTCATCATTATCAGCTTACATGGGCTTCCCTGGTGGCTCAGTGGTAAACAATTTGCTGGCCAGTGTAGGAGATACAGATTCAACCCCTGGGTCAGGAAGATCCCCTGAAGAAGGAAATGGTAAACCACTCTAGTATTCTTGCCTGCAGAATTCCATGGACAGAGGATCCTGACACTCTGCAGTCCATGGGGTCACAAAAGAGCCAGACATAACTTAATGACTAAACAACAATCAGCTT
Organism: Neotragus pygmaeus; assembly: GCA_006410875.1. Lineage (NCBI taxonomy): Eukaryota > Metazoa > Chordata > Mammalia > Artiodactyla > Bovidae > Neotragus > Neotragus pygmaeus. Next base: position 14,718 of record SJYV01047315.1, read on the forward strand.
ACACAACTGTCCCCTCCCTCTCCCACACTTTATCCCCATGCAATGAGATCTCAGACAGCATATCATCTTTTTGTCTCTAGCACAAAGCACAATACAGAAACAATAGATACTTCCTTGATGAATTATTAACTCAAGTTTTTTATGGTGCTTGATGGCCTGGGAAAACTATTGGATAGATCAGTAAGCGCTGAATACTTATTGACATAACTGGTCAAGTCACCCCTGGGTAAGAACTGCATTTACAAGCCTTTTCTAAATTTTGACTCTAAATCTGTCCTTGTTACTCTTCCAGGTGCTTCTGCTCAACAGCTGATGTACTGCCTGTCCNATACTTATTGACATAACTGGTCAAGTCACCCCTGGGTAAGAACTGCATTTACAAGCCTTTTCTAAATTTTGACTCTAAATCTGTCCTTGTTACTCTTCCAGGTGCTTCTGCTCAACAGCTGATGTACTGCCTGTCCCGACCCAGCCCCATGAGCCTCGGTTCTGATGCAACCTATGGTCATGCAGGGATGCCCTTACACCCTCCCACGATGTCATAAGTGGCTGGCAGCTGACAACTTCCATCCCAGCCGCAGCCTCCGAAGCACTTGCCCCCAGCCTCAGGTAAGAGGCTCAGGGCAAAAGACAAAACCGTGGAGAGAGGGTGGACGTAGGATCTGTGTGTGTTCTTGTGGGTATCCGTGCTTCTTAAGGCTCAAGGGTAGTATTCATACCCTTTGCACAGAACGAGGCCTCCTCTGGTCCATCCCTGTCATTCATGAGGCCTTTTATAGGGCAAAGGAAGTGTGCTGATCTGGAACAGCCAAAGAGCCCACAATGGTTAAGGTGGCTGGTTTCATTTAAGCTTCCAGAGGAGGTCCCGGCGAGCGTGCTCCTTCAGGGCATAGCCTAGGACAAGGTAGGGCCTTCCATTGCCTTGACTTCTCTGTGGTTTCCTCCTATTCTCTGCCTGCAGAATATTCCCTCTCCCTCCATCGGCTCTTCCTCTCAAGTCCCGGGTCCCACTCACAGCTCCTGGGCTAACCCCACTAAAGATCCCCTGAGCTTCCTACTGGCCTGTCCTCTCTCTCTCCTCCCCTATGACTGGAGTGGTGGGGCTGAGTGTGCCAGCCTGTGTGCGGTGCCAGGTGGGCAGAGGGTGTGTGAGAGGCAGTAATCCCAGAAGGCAACCCACTTTTCTGGCAACGAGGGAAGTCCAAGGGAAAGTTGACTAGAAAAGGGAGATGTATAAGCATATTTTGGCTTGCCCTATAATGCTTAACCTTCCCAAGTGGCTCAGTAGTAGAAAACCCACCTGCCAGTGCAGGAGATGCAAGAGACTCAGATTCAACCCCTGGGTGGGGAAGATCGCCTGGAGAAGGAAATGGCTACCTACTCCAATATTCTTGCCCCAAGAATTCCACGGACAGAGGAGCCCGGTGGGCTGCAGTCCGTGGAGTGGCAAAAAGTCAGACATGACTGAAGCAGCTTAGTGCACATAATGCTTTGGGGTTCAGGGACTATGGGAGTGTGCGAAAGTACTATGTTTCTTAGGATCTCGCAGATGGGCTGCGATGCTGAGTCACTATGGGTGGTGTGAACAGCCACTGAATATATATGGTGGAGGAAGAGAGATACCACGGTGGCAGGGATGGAGAATGTAGGTACTGGGGAGCCCATGTGGGCAGAGAATGAGACACAGTGAAGGTCCAGACAGTCACAAGGTCCAGGCCTTCCAAGCTGTTTTGACACATCTAACCATAGAGAAGTCACTGCTTGCAAAATATTCCCAAAGCCAGTGTCAGCTGAGAGTCCCCCTGCAAATCTACCCCTTCCCCAGAGTGGGACTTTCAGACGGTCGAGGGATTGAAAACCGTGGGTCCTTCCAGAAGGCTTTTCCTGCTTGTTGCCCATTCCCTGCAAGCTTCACTACCTAGGCAGTGGGACATGAGGGCTTAATTTTGTGACAGAGAATGGTGAGATCAAGCCCTCTGTTCGGTTACTGTCGAGTTTCTTCTCCTTTCTCTACAGCTCTGACTTTATCTTAAAGTTTCAAGAGATGAGGAGAAAGTCCTGTGGGGAGCAGGGAGACCAAACGTCTTGGTCACAAAAAGAGAAGTAGAAGGCTATTGATAGGGAAAGAAATCAAAGATTAGTCATTTGCCTGAGGACCTGGCTCTGCTAGAGGGGACTGTGATTCGTAGGGGGAACTCCGAGGGGAGAACAGGGTGAGGGCGTCTATTAAGGGAGCCAAACTGGGGGGTGGCGTTTAGGAAACTGCACTTCCCTGGTGGCTCAGATGGTAAAGAATCTGCCCTCAGTGCAGGAGACCAGGGTTTGATCCCTGGGTCAGGAAGATCCCTTGGAGAAGAAAATGACAACCTACTTCAGTATTCTTGCCTGGAGAATTCCATGAACAGAGGAGCCTGGTGGACTACAATCCATGGGGTCACAAATGAGTCGGACACAACTGAGTGATTCACACTTTCACACTTTTCACTCTTAGGAAACTGAGAAGGCTGGAGGGACTGAAAGGCTAACATGGGTGGAGCCCTGTTCATCATGGGCGCTTCCCTCAGAACCATGACAGTTTCGTTGTGGCCGGGTCATAAGAGGCCCTTTCTAACTCGAGGGCATTCCCAGCCCAGGGAACTCTGTGAGGATGGCTGAGACCAGCCAGTTACGCCAGCAGAAAGCAAGCTGCGACCCGGAGCTAGAGCCGCTGCCTGCTCTTTGCCTGCCGTCCTCCCCACATGGCCCCAGCCTGGACCCCAAGAAAGGCTCAGGCAGCCGCTCTAACTGTTCCTGTAGGCGGGCCTCAGCATGGAAACAATGCGGGACTGTGGAAAGCCCCACCGAAGACTCTGTGGGAGATAAATGAAGATGGGA
>SJYV01047315.1:22356-42274 GCA_006410875.1 Neotragus pygmaeus
TATTTTTTAACACCAAAAACATTTTGTATTGGGTTATAGCCCGATTAACAATACTGTGGTAGTTTCAAGTGAATAGCGAAGGGACTCAGCCATACATATACGTATATCCATTCTCCCCCAAACTCCCCCTACCCCAATCCCGAGCCCCTGTGTCACCTTGGAAAACTGGTTTCAGTAATCCCTGAAAGTTGGCTTCCACTTGTTTGGATTTTTTTAACAACAACAACAACAAAATGAGGACTCAAATGAGATATGAAAATACTTTCTGCCCTTAAAAGCGCTGATGTATAAATGGACGATTTGATTACTGCCCGCCTCCCTCTCATAACTGTCTTCTATCTTAGTAGCTCTCATCTGCTTTTTCACATCTTTTAAATTTTTTATTTATTTATTTTAATTGCAGGATAATTGTAGTGGTTGTTAGCCTTCTCTTCCCATCCACTGCTTTTCCCCCACCCATGCTTCCCTAAACTAAGAGCAAATCAGTAACTCAGTTGTCCCTCTTTCCTCTACCCTTCTCCATAACGCCCCTCCCACTACCCCACCCCAAACACACACTTTTCCTCTCTATCATCAAAGACCAAACTCCTGGCTTCTGGTGGGTTCTGGTGGAGAAGAGGAGTGTACAGAAGTTGAAGGAATGCAGGCTCTAAAATCAGACAACCCTGAGTTCAAATCCAGTGACTTTACCGTGTGACCTTGGGAAAATTACTTAACTTCTCTGGTCAACACCAGTGGAGACCTTTCAAGGTTGCTCTGAGAATTAGTAGAAGCAAAAATTTATGTAAAAGCCTTGGCCAAAGAGGTAGGGACGGAATAACCAGTTACCAGTCATCTCAGGGGAATGGGTTCAATGGCTGCACACAGCCTGGACTGGCCTCTGGCTTCCTACCACTTGGACTTCAGTTCACGGCTCATTTGTGGGGAGAGGGGAAGGCAGACAGAGGTGATTATGCTGCACATGTTTTCCTCCTTCTGTATGTCAAGCTTCTAGCCTGTGTTGCCCTCATCATTTGGGACCCCTGGACTGCTTGTATTTGTATGCAACCTCACACACATGCGTGCCCACACTCAGCCACCTGGCACATCCTTTCCACCCACTGCATTGCTCCTGCTCAGAAGGCAGCCTTTGAGAAGCCTTTGATGATGAACAGCTTGGCATGACTTGAGTTCCTCCAGGACAAGAGGGCAACACAACAGCTGTCTCCACTAACGCCCTTGCTTACTTCACTGCCCTTCACAGCCTGATTCTGGGTGCACAGCTGAATGAACTGAAGTCCACCAAATGTTTTGGTACCGTGCTCTATGGGGAGGAGTCTTGGGAGGCTCTGTGGGTGGGTCAGAGGCTGGGTTCTGGGCTTTTTCCCACTTCAACCAGAGCCGCACCTCTTTCATCTGTTTATATAGTAAGATTCCACTTACATATCTGCTGGGGGAAAATGTTTTGCCACTTAACAAGAGGACTGAAAATCACTGGTCTTACCATTGTGTGCAGTGCCCGGCTGGAGGCCTTCTCAGACCACAGTGGAAAGCTTCAGCTCCCTCTCCAAGAGATAATTGACTGGCTCAGCCGAAAGGATGAGGAGTTGTCGGCTCAGCTGCCCCTACAAGGGGATGCGGTCCTGGTGCAACAGGAGAAGGAGACCCACGCGGTAGGTTAGAGTTACAGAGGCTGTGCTGTGTAGTCTCTCGGTTGGGAAGGGATGTCTTCTGCAGCGCCCTGACAGACGGATGCTCAGTCTCTGCTTAGGTGCTTAAAGTCACTGGAAGCTGTATGCAGTCCTACTGATTTGTGGGTGGCACTCCAGAGAATAAGTCAAATCTCCCTCCTCTATACATTGCATCCAATATTGGCCTCCCTTAAAATGCTTCCCTGATTTTTAACAAAGACATGGGAAATGAACATAAAACAATATTCAGTGAAAAAACACAAGATACAAAACTGTTTATAGGTAGATCTCAATTGTATAAAAATCAATATAGATGTGTAGATGTGTGTGTGTGTATACACACATAAGCAGGAACTCTATCAAAATCTTCACAATGGGTAACTCCAGGTGATGAAATTAGTTCTTTTTAATTTTGTTTTTTTCATCCTTTTCTGAAATTTCTAAGATTTCTGAGATATATCTTTCCTCTATAATCAGAAAATATCAACAAATGTTTCTTAAAATGAACACAGAAGCACTGGAAGAACTGATCATTATGTGATGTGATGTGATGGGACAGAGGTGTTAGCTCATACTACAAAGGCAATCATATTATACAAATGTATCAAATCAGTATATTGTGCTAAATCAAATCAGTATATTTTGTTAAATTTACACAATGTTATAGGTCAATTATAGCACAGTTTAAAAGATGAATACAATACAGCAGGAAAATAAACAAACTATAAATGTGTGCCACAGTATGGCTGAATTTTAAAGACAATATGTTGAGTGAAAAAAAGGGTCAAATACAAAAAAGAGTACATACAGTGTGGTTCCATGTATATAATAAGGTTTAAAAAATTGGCAGAACTAATCAGTGGCGGTACAAGTCAGGATAGTTGATACCTTGCGGGAGGGGAGGAGGAGAGAGTGACTGAAAGATGTCATGAGAGGGCATTCTGGGATACTGGTGGAGTTCTGTTTCTTCATCTCAGTACTGGTTACAGATATGGAATCACTTTATGAAAATTCATCAAGCTGTGATGAAAAGTACACTTTTGATTTGTGTACTCACATGTATTTCAACAAAAATTTAATTAAACTTTTCATATAAATCTAGTCCATCGTGGTTTTGATTTCTTAAAGCCCCTTTCAGAGGACTTTCTGAGTCTTCCAGAGAACCAAGAGTCCTAGCCCCAAGTCCCCATATTTCTCTCTACCTTGTGGCATAGACAGATCCATTTCAGAGTAAATAGACCTTCCAGTATCAAAGTTATTCTTTTGCCTGTAGAGAAGACTGCTCCTCTTTTAGTCTGAGTAGCCCAAATGTACAGGATATCAAATTGCACTGAGGAGAAGAAAGATTGTCAATTGCAGGATGGAATTCAAAGCAATCGAAAGACTTTCCTTCCCCATTGACCATGTTGCTAAACTTCACAGGCCTTTATGGAAGATGTCAAGTCTCGAGGCCCCTATATTTACTCTGTGCTGGAGTCAGCTCAGGCCTTCCTGTCCCAGCACCCATTTGATGAATTAGAGGAGCCTCGTTCTGAGAGCAAAGGTGGGTGGTCTTCCTCTCTTTCATCTTCTTCTTGACCTATGAACCATTAAACACCTTTATGTCCATCCCAAACTCCTTTTCTCAGCTGTTACCTAGGAGGATAATTTATTCCTGCTGCTGCTGCTGCTGCGTCACTTTACTCATGTCCGACTCTGGCTCCCACCAGGCTCCCCCGTCCCTGGGATTCTCCAGGCAAGAACACTGGAGTGGGCTGCCGTTTCCTTCTCCAATGCATGAAAGTGAAAAGGGAAAGTGAAGTCGCCCAGTCATGTCCGACTCTTAACGACCCCATGGATTGCAGCCCACCAGGGTCCTCTGTCCATGGGATTTTCCAGGCAAGAGTACTGAAGTGGGTTGCCATTGCCTAATTTATTCCTAGGAGTCCAAAAATGGGAAGGAACAAAATTCATACTCTAAGAAAAGCAAAGAGAAGACCCTGGAGCAGGGGAGACGAGCGTTTGGCCCAAAGCTGTATGTGGGTCTCTGGAGCATTGTGTGAGGCCATCTAAGAAGGCATGAAAAAGAAATAAAAAAGACTCAAATGCATTAAACAAACTCAGTAAATAAAAGTAGTAGTGTGTTCTTTTAAAACATACTGCTTTATTCCAGTATAGAGAGGCATGTGACACTGTTCCAATCAACTAGCAAATAAAAATCCTTGCAAAAAATCTTTAAAAATTAGGTGATGGTACTTGAGAATAAAACTGATTGTGGCTTTTTAATTCTGATCCTGATAACTTTCGGTTCTCTTTCTCTGATGGAGTGGGTCACTGTAGGTCTAAGCTGAAGTAAGGCATCAGGGTGGGATCCATGGTGTTTAGCTCCAAGTGATGGCCCAGCAAGCCCTCTTCTTCAGAAAGAAGCTTTGACACTCTGAGACTGGCTGTGAATGACCTGACAGGACCCTTCATTAATGGAGCCCTTTGTCAATGCTGTTGACCTCAGTTTACCTTGGGCCCCTCCTACTGAGTACTAACCAGTACTCAATTTACCACACAATGGGCCTCAGATCGAACAAGCTCAAGAGAGCAGGGCAATTCCAATTAACCTGGAGTTTGGGGGCTCTAAATCTACTTTTGAGGGGAGGTCTGAGGGAGGAGAAGGAAAGTTACAATCTAGGAGCCCAGGTGGAAAGGCTGGGAAAATTATACTAACCTCTCCTCTGCTAGACCTTCATAAAATGCCTCCCTTCTTTGGAAGGAACGGCACAGCAGACACTGGGCTTCCCACATGGCGCTAGCGATGAAGAGCTCACCTGCCAGTGTAGGAGACGGAAGAGATGTGGGTTAGATCCCTGGGTCAGGAAGATCCCCTGGAGGAAGAAATGGCAACCCACTCCAATATTCTTGCCTGGAGAATCCCATGGACAGAGGAGCCTGGTGGGCTACAGTCCATGGGGTCACAAAGAGTTGGACGTGACTGAGGCAACTTAGCACACACACACAATAGACACTAATGCAAAATCACATTCCAAGGTCATGTGACTAGAACTCGGGATGACTGGCCTTACTGTGCCTCTTCAATATTTTACTCACTCTTTACCTTGCCCATTTCTTAAGAATATGAGGAAATCCTCATGATACCATAGGTGGAAACACCAATATGGTCTCTTGACTGTGGTGGTGGATCCATGAGCCTACACATGTGATAAAATCACATAGAACAAAACACACACATACACAAACGAGTAAAAGCAAAATTGGAGAATTCGGAAAAAAAAAAAATTTCTGGGTTGTGTCAACGTCAATATCCTGATTGTTATCCTATGATTTTGCAAGATGTTACTATTTGGGGAAACTATCTAAAGGTCACATGAGATCTCTATTATTTCTCACAATTGCATATGAATCTACTATGAACTCAAAATTAAAGTTTTAATTTTTACAAAAGCCACATTTATAAAAAGAGCTCAGCCATAAAAAATATGTATTTCTGTGTGTGTGAAAACACACACACAGCACACGCCTGTTTACAAAAGGCTGTTTTTGTCTTTCTGTGGGATACCCTTCCTGGCTGGCCTAACCTGACTTCATGACTGCCCTTGCAGATACCTCTCCTAGACAGCGGATCCAGAATCTTAGCCGCTTTGTGTGGAAGCAGGCAACAGTGGCCAGTGAACTCTGGGAGAAGCTGACAGCCCGCTGCGTGGACCAGCACCGCCACATTGAGCGCACTCTGGAGCAGCTGTTGGAGATCCAAGGGGCAATGGAGGAGTTAAATGCATCTCTGACCCAGGCTGAGGGAGTCCGAGCCACTTGGGAGCCCATAGGGGATCTCTTCATTGATTCACTTCCCGAGCATATCCAGGCTCTTAAGGTATGCAGGCCCTCTCCCCTGGCTACCCAGAGACCAGATACTCCACCCAGACCCTGACAGTGTTCCTGATGCTGAGGTCCATTGTTGCCCTGGACTTTAACAGAGTCTCTCCCAGGATTTGGGGGCTGGTTTAGCTGAGGGCTTCTCTGGTTGGGGAAGGGCTTCCCTGGTGACTCAGATGGTAAAGAATCCCCGTGCAATGCAATAGACCTGGATTTGATCCTTGGGTTGGGAAGATCCCCTGGAGAAGGCCATGGCAACCCACTCCAGTATCCTTGCCTGAAGAATCACATGGACAGAGGAGCCTGGTGGGTTGCAGTCCTTGGGGTCACAGAGTCAGACGTGACTGAATGAATAACACACTTAGCTGAGGTCTCCTCTGTCCTACTGTCTTCTCTTTTCCTGGTGTTTTCTGAGAGAAGAAAAGGAAGTAAGGACAATGCCCACCCCCACCCCTCATACACACACATCCTAGTCTGGTTGCCCTGATGTGCAAGCATGGAAGCTCCGCTACTAAAACAAAATCTCTGGGTAAAGAGGAAGGAGTTGGTGTGAGTGACTAATGGTTCCTCTTATCTACCTGTTCTGGGACTTGGATCCTGGTTCCATAGCTATTCAAGGAAGAATTCTCCCCCATGAAAGATGGAGTGAAGTTAGTAAATGATCTGGCCCACCAACTGGCCATTTCTGATGTGCACTTGTCAATGGAGAACTCCCGGGCTTTGGAGCAAATCAACATCCGGTGGAAACAGCTACAGGTAAAGGAGAAGCCTAAAGTGAGCTATGGGAGGAAGATTCAGTATAACTAGGCTTGGTGATGGAGGGACTTCTCCAGGCCTTCAGGAAGTAAAGGGGCATTGAAATGGGACCTATGTGGGGAAAGAGTTGTATAGAATTTGGGGACAGGAAACAAGCTTCTCAACCTCTAAACTGCAGGAAGTAATTAAAATAGCCTGAGAGGGGCCTGTCTGCATTCGAGCACTCAGAGTAGACAGGGGCAGATGAAGAGTGACTGTGGCCTGGAGTGAGAGATGCTCTTCTCTGACCTCTGGGAGTGACATGGGAGAACTAAGATTTGGGTGAATGGTGGGAGGATCTGGAACTGGAGAAGAGGCAGCCTTGGAGGGAATTCACAAAGATGGCCGGAGGTACCTGGAAATCCCACCCTGGATATGTGGAATGAGGCCACTGACTTCCTGCATATTCTTTCCATAGGTGTCAGTTGGCGAGAGGCTTAAGCAGCTTCAGGATGCTCACCGGGACTTTGGGCCTGGGTCACAACACTTCCTCTCCTGTATGTGAGACAAGCTGTACTTCACTTTGTAGAACCTCAGACACTTTCCAAGACAGTCTGCTGTTGTCTGCTGGGGGCCTGGTGGGAGCCCAGTGTACCTTGGCATCTAAGAAGGAGTAGAATAAAGCAGTGTAGGATAGTGGTTAAAAGGACAGGCTCTTGAGTCAGAGAGACCTGGATCTGAGTAAGAGCTCCTCAAATTCATTGCTATGCAAGCTTGAAAAAAATAGCTTAACCTTCCTGAACCTCAGTTTTCCCATATATTAAAAAGAGGGAGAAATACGATACCTAGCTCATAGAGTTATGGGAATTAAATGACTTTATTGTTCCAAAAATATTTATTGATAGCCTGCTGTGGGCCCGGTACCTGTCTCTTATACACATCTAGTGGATCAGTGNTCAGTTTTCCCATATATTAAAAAGAGGGAGAAATACGATACCTAGCTCATAGAGTTATGGGAATTAAATGACTTTATTGTTCCAAAAATATTTATTGATAGCCTGCTGTGGGCCCGGTACCATTCTAGGCACTGGGGCTACATCAGTGAACAAAACAGAAATTCTTAGACTTGGAGAGCTTACATTCTGCTAGAAGAAGCCAAACCATAAACAAATAAGAGAGTGTGTGTAAAATGTCAATTGGTGACAAGTGTTCCAGAAAAAAGTAAAGCAGGGAAGTTATGGGTTAGGGAGTGCTGGACATAATGGAGGAGGCATTGCAATTTTGAATAGGGTGGCTGGGAATATTGTCACTGAAATCGTGGCAACTGAGTAGAAACCTCAAAGAGGTGAGGCAATGAGCCATGTAGATATCTGAGGGAAGAGCAGACTGGGCAGAGGAAACAATAACTTCCAGGACCGTAAGGCAGGGGCATGCCTGAGAAACAGCAAGGAGACCAGTATAGAGGTGAGGGACGAGGAGAGACAGCGAGAGATCAGAATCCAAGCAGGAAGCGAAAGCATGGCGGGCCTGGAGGGCTATGGTTAGAACTAGGATTTTATTCTGAGTAGAATGAAGAACCCTTGCAGGGGTTTGAGCAGAGGGATGACATGATCCAACTTCTGTTTCAACAGAGTGTTGGGGGGCAAGAATAGGAGGAGGGAGACCTGTTAGGGTACATATTGTGATAATCTAAATGAGGGATGATGGTGACCCAATCAGAGTGGAGATGGTGGAAATGTAACTAGATATGAAAATTAGATATGCACACAGAGCATTCTGGCACATAGTAGGAGCCCAATAAATGTTAATGGCAATTCAAACTATTGCTTTATAATGACTGGCATGCAGCTACACCTGCAGAAAGCTCTTGTACCCAGGGAAACTGCAAGGAAGAGATTGATCAGATGACTGAGCCTCTCCTGGAACATCTGGAAGTTAAAAACATGGAACAGAGAGAAGCATCATTTTCCAGAGTTTCTTACCATAGATGAGTCGGCAGTCCTGTTCCCCATTGTCTCACAGGACTGAGAAGCTGGGCCTGCTGGGGGAAGGGCTTTGAGTCTCATGAGGAAAGTAGGGTCACTTCATATCCACAGTTGCACACCAGCTGCTTGCAGCTGAATGGACAAAATGGCAGCCTGTTCAGGGGGAAGATTGTCGGGGTGGCCAAGGCCACCTGTTCATGCCCTTGTTGTGTCTCTGGCACATGAGGGTATCAGTGACAATCTCTTCTCCGTCCCTCACCCTAACATCAGGGAGTGAAGTGTCTTCATTAGAAGTGTTTGCCCCATGCTCAGGACCTGAAATGAGACACGGGCATCCCCTTTTGGGCTTAGCTATTTCTTTGGGAGGATAGTACAGGGGAGTAATCAGGGGCCTGAAGAATATTAGTGGCCAGCTTCTTTCTCTTTCTCTTCTCCCTCACCAGCCTCTGTTCAGGTTCCCTGGGAAAGAGCAATTTCACCCAATAAAGTTCCCTACTACATCAAGTGAGTGACCATCTGAATCGGAAACAGGTCAATCACCTGCCCCCCCTCTCCCTCCCCTGTCTTTTATTCTACCTATCCCTTTCATCCCTATGTGTTGGGATTCCTCCATCCAATCCAGTTTTTCCTCTTACTCATCTCAAGAGCTCAATATTCTACCTGGGTAAAAGTGAACCCTTGTGCTTTGGGATCTTCAGGGTTCACCCTCAGATCCTGCTGCTCTTTGTATCCAACGTATCACTGACGGATGTGTGCATGTTTGTCTGTGGGGTGGGGGGTGATATGGACCCTGGTGCTATTGATGCTTTTATTTATAGCCACCAGGCTCAAACCACATGCTGGGACCATCCCAAGATGACCGAGTTATACCAAACTCTAGGTAAGAATTCAAGGTTCCTGTACAGGGTGGAGGACTATACAGTTGCCTTTGTCCTATAAGAATACAGGGGAATAGTATTCCATTGTGTGTACGTATACCATACCCTCTTTATTCATTCATCTGCTGATAGACAGGTTGTTTTCATGTCTTGGCTATTATAAATAGTGCTGTGATGAATATAGGAGTAGATATATCTTTTTGAATTAGTGTTTTTATATTCTTTGCGTAAATACCCAGGAGTGGGGATAGCTGGATCATACATACACCCACACATGCATGCACACACACATACATATGGTATAATGCAATCATAAAAATGGATGAAATCTTGCCACTTGTGACAACATGGATAGACTTTCAGGATATTATGCTGAGTGATATAAATCAGATAGAGAAAGACAAATACCATATTATTCCATTCATATGTGAATATAAAAAGAAAATAAATGAACAAACCAAACAAATACACATAGATACCAAAAAACAGAGTAGTGGTTACCCGAAAAGAAGGGGTAGGGGAAAGGCAAAATAGGTAAGGAGATTGACTGAATGGTGACAGGTGGAAATAAAATATTGTGTACATGAAACTTATATAATGTTATATCAATAAAAATAAAAAGAAAGAACACAAGGGAATCCCATCCAGCAAGCAGATGAGGGTGGAAGTGAGTCCTTGTCCTTTTTCCAGTAGCCTCCTTCCTTTCCTCTCTGCACCTCCCTAAACAGGAAGCTCTATTCTCCCCCTGAGCAACTTTATCATCACATCAGGGAATTATGCTTATAGATATATGCTATATCTGCTTTGAAAGACATTATCAAGGCCATAATATGAATGTGAATCTCTATAATATGAATATGGTGAATGTGACTCTCATGTGCCTTATCTTTCACTGCTAAGAGAGACTCACTATTATGTTGTAGATTTCACCCATGTTGATGCACGTGACTGGAGTTCATTCAATTTTACTGCCATAGAGTGTTCCATTGTATATACCACAGTTTCCTCATCCATCCTACTGTTAAATGGATATTTGGGTCATTTCTACTTTGGAGCTAACAAAAACAGTGCTGCTTGGTAAAAAAAAAAATGTGAAACTCACTGCTCTGGAATATATATACAGCTGGCTGGGTTGTAGGATATATGAATGTTCAGTTTTACTAGGTAATCCCAAGTTGTTTTCCAATATGATCGTGTCACTTTACACTTCCACTAGCAATTCTCATTCATCCACATCTTTGCTGACACTTGCTACTGTCAGACTTTTATTTTTTGTCAATCTGACGGGGGTAATATGGTATATTGTTGTGGTCTTAATTTGCATTTCCATGATCTGAGTGGATCTTTCCATTCTTTGCAGCTGATTTGAACAACATTAAGTTCTCAGCTTACCGCACTGCCATGAAGCTACGTAGAGTCCAGAAGGCACTGCGCTGTAAGTCTCCCATCACACTTCCCTTATGGCCTTCATCCTTCCTCATCCATTGGCTGTTTCCCACTCCCATCCCACCTTGGCCAAGGTTGTTGGTCAGCTTTGTGGGGACTCTCCAAAGGCTGGGATATGCTGGCTGTGGACACCTGATCTTTCCAGGGCCCTTCTATTTTCTCCAACCTCCAGACTCATTTCCAAATTAACCCACAGCTCTCCTCTTCCTTGTCCCTTTTTCCCTGCCCAACACAGACAATAAATCTAGTGTTTTATGGCAAAAAGTATCCAGCGAATGGTTTGGAGTCATTGAAGGCTTGTGTTCTTTCACCATCTTGGGGTTATTGGACGTAGCAGCAGAATGGTTGAAGCAAATGCCAATGGTTAGGGGACAACATGGCTGCAGATATAATGCGCCTTCTGTCTCCTCTCCGAGACACTGTCCATCCAATCTTCCTGAACCAAGTGTATCTGGCTAGGCTGATACCAGCATTTGGGGTAATTTAAAAATCCTCCTAAGGTATGTCACATTCACACAGCCATACACGAGCCTTCATAACCAGTGTCTAGGTTTTTAGAACAAGGTTCATGGACCCACCTATTTGCAGTTGAAATGCATGTAAGGACAGAGAAACTGAAAAATGTGGTATGATATTTGATCCCTGGGAGTTTACCCAAATCCCACCATCTTCTTGAAACTGATGTCAAGGATCATTTGGGTGTAGAAACATTTGGAGTTAATTTAGGGGGTCTTCTGCTGCTTTCTCCCTACTTGGGTTGTGTGTCTTGGTAAAGGGCAAGCTTATTTCATACTTACAAATGGTTAGTCTGGAGATAGAGTCAGATTTGGTGATGCTGGTGTCTGTATCTCCCTGTCTAGTCCCTGGGCTTCTACTTTTGGCTTTACTTTCTCTTTCTCTCCTTTCCTCCCCTCCCCAGTGGACCTGGTAACTTTAACCACAGCCCTGGAGATCTTCAATGAGCATGATCTGCAGGCCAGTGAGCATGTGATGGATGTGGTGGAGGTCATTCACTGCCTGACTGCCTTATATGAACGGCTGGAGGAGGAAAGAGGCATCCTGGTCAATGTGCCGCTCTGTGTGGACATGAGTCTCAACTGGCTCCTCAATGTTTTTGATAGGTAAGGGCTTGCTGCCCTGGCAGCCTTCAGGATGAAGTTCCAGTGGAGTGGACACAGTGGGAAGGGTTTACTCCCCTGGTGGATCTGGACTCAGCTCAGCTTGGGGTATGGGTGGCACCAAGCCCTGCTGGGATCCAGCCCGTGAGGGAAATGACTGCCAAGATGTTAACCCTTTGCAGATATTCACGTTCTCAGTCTCTTCTTTTAAACCTAGCGGTCGCAGTGGAAAAATGCGGGCACTATCCTTTAAGACTGGCATTGCCTGCCTGTGTGGCACTGAAGTGAAGGAAAAACTGCAGTGTGAGTACAACTCCAAAGTCCGGAAGAGGAGTTGGGTGGAGGGAGGGCTGTGGTGGGAGAAATAAAGGTGCAAGATAAGCCGAGGTCCAGGCTTATGACTCAGCACAGGGCTGCTCAGGGTACATTGTAATGCTTCCTGGTACAGGCTATTGCAAAGAATCTACAACAGCCAAAGGCCAAGATGGGCCTAAGGCCCGTTATCGTTCCCACTGTCATGATCTGGTGTAATTATTTGATGGTGATCAGGGTTGGGATCCTGGGATACCCAGGTCCTGGACTTTCTAGTTCCGTTTCCCGATGGACCATCAGGCTTAGCCCTCTCCCAATCTGATGCTCAAACTATGTCACATGTTCTGCTGGAGACGTTCCATGGGATAACATGGGCAGTATGCAATAGCCCCATTATCTGGGGGGTGGACAGCATGTAATTCTGTAAGTTTAAACCTCTCTGCTGTACAATATCTTTGTTTTCCCTTCCATCCTCCATCATTTGTACAGCATTTTGCATTTTTCTGCAGCAGCATCCTTAGTTGTCAGGTATTTAATGTTCACTGACCACTATGCTAAATGTGGTGAATACAAGATCCAGTTAGATGTGGTCCCTGTCTCAAGTGGTTTATAGTCCAGGTGAGGAGACAGAAGTGCAGAGAAAGCATTTCTTAGAGTGCTGATTAGAATAACCCGAATGGGAAAGGATATGTGCTATATGAGATCACAGAAGAATGAGGACAGCAATCTGGGAAAGCTTTACAGGGAAGAAGACTTTTCAAAGTACATTCACAGCTATGATGTAATTTATTTCTCCCAACATTCCTTTTAGATGGGATGGACAGTGATAATGTAGTCTTCATTTATAAGTAAGGAAACTTCAGCATAGAGAGATTCATGACCTACCCAGGGTCTCCCAAGCTGGTTAGTAATGGATCAAGAACTAAACCCCAGGCCCACTGCCTTCTAGTTTTGTTTGTTTTCTGGGCCTTAGGTGAGGCATGAAGCAGAGAGACAAGAAACTCTGGAGGAGGTTTTTTAAAATTGGGTTGGAATAGGGGAGTTCCCACAAGGGCAATGTTCAAATATAAGTCCCATAGGCTGTTCCACAGTCATTTAGAGTGAATTCTTAGATGACCAAATGGGTTGATTTATGTCCCCTTTTAAGAGTATCTCTACAGTGTTTCTTTTCATTCGTGTGGATAATTGAGAGATTGCTGCAGTAAGAGACTACATGGGCTACACGAACAGGAGGGGACAGGGCCGACCGACCTTGATTCATATTCAAGCACCTCTGAACCCTCAACCCTTGATCTTGCTTCTTGAGACTCTGTTTTCACGGTAGTGTATTTGCATCTGGCACTGCTCTCACACACAGCTCACTCTCTCCACACTTCCCTCCTCCTCTCTGTGTTCAGAGAGAAAAAACTGAGACAGACACAAAGAGGGAGAGCATTAAAATATTCTTAGAGGCTTCTCGAAGATCAGGGACCTTTAGGTATTCCAGTTTCAAAAGTCCTTAGCTAAGTCAATGCACTCTTACCCTCTCTTCTTTTTCTCCTCTTTCTCCTCACACCATTCCCTGGCCATTTCTGTTGTGGGCTTGGCCACAACTTATGGTGGGGCCAGCAGACCTCTTCAGCCAAGTGGCCAACTCGGGCAGCCAGTGTGACCAACGCCACCTTGGTGTCCTGCTGCATGAGGCCATTCAGGTGCCCCGCCAGCTGGGGGAAGTGGCAGCCTTCGGTGGCAGCAACGTGGAGCCCAGTGTCCGTAGTTGCTTCCGTTTTGTGAGTATGGAGCTAGGGAGGGAGGAAAGGAGGCGTGGTAGACAAAGACTGGGAGGCGGGGGGCACTCAAAGCTGGGCTTCTGTTCTTCTGCTTTGCTTCAGATATTTGTTTCAAGTTTTATTGGCATGTAGTTGCTTTACAATGTTGTGTTAGTTTCAAGTGTGCAGTGAAATGATTCAGTTAGACATACACAAATACCCACTCTTTTTCAGATTCTTTACGCATACAGGTTATTAGCGTGCTGAGTAGAGTTGCCTGTGCTATAGTACTCAGATGGCAGGGAGTTTGTTGGGCTGGAACAGGGCAGAGGGTCCTCTGGGCTTTTAGGATCAGAGTCCTGTGGGAAGGGCGCCAGGTCCACCAGGACAGGATAGAAGGTGCACACCTCTAAGGAACAGGCAAATCCAGGCCTTGCTGTTTCTCTTCTTCCCACGAGGGCTGCCATCCTAGGCTCAAGACGCTTTGGGCCTCAGACATTGCCATCGGGCTTCTTGTTTCCCTAGAGCACTGGGAAGCCAGTCATTGAAGCTTCACAGTTCCTGGAATGGGTCAACTTGGAGCCCCAGTCCATGGTGTGGCTGGCTGTTCTGCATCGGGTCACCATTGCTGAACAAGTAAAGCATCAGACCAAGTGCTCTGTCTGTAGGCAGTGCCCCATCAAGGGCTTCAGGTAGGGCAACCAATACCTGCTGGAGTGACACTAATCAAAATAGGCAATGTCACATATATATCACATGTTGCAAAACGATGCATTATGTAGTTATATAATTACAACTAATCCATTGTATATATATATATGTTGTTGTATATGGTTGTAATTCTTTCTATTGTGTTCTGTTTAATTTTTGAAAAAGAAAAAAGACGGAATATTTTTTCAGTTATGTTATGAAGTATTCAGACCTAGAAAAATGTATAGATAAGCAAAGTGGGGGTGGAGTGGGACAACGGCCCAGAAAAGAAAGTAATTTGTTCTTTGTTTCCCAGGGAGCATTAAGTAGAACCCAAAAGGTCCAGCATCCTGACCTATGAGAACACCTATGTACCAAAAGGTGTGCTGGCAAATGGTTCACAGCCTACTCTCCAGGAAGCAGAAGAGAAACCTGATAGAGCATTGACTAATTTCCATGATATAGATACTCCCACTGTGGCCAAAGTCAGGCTACCCACAGGAGGTCGGGAAGAGATGCACAGTTGTACACCATTTATAGTATTTCCACCACAGGGTACGATAGATGTAGACAACCTCCAGAGCATAAATAATACTGAAATAGGAAGTGATAAGCTTGAGTATTTATTATCTTAGTTTTTAATACTCTTTGTTTAATTGTGAGTTTATATGATTTAATAATAGCTATAGTCAACAACTGACTTGGAAAATTCCTGAAATGTTAACAACTGGCTCTCATGAGCTGGTGTGAGCTGGCTCCAGTACCCCATGGTGGGCACCCATCACCAAGCTGAAGAAATAAACAAGATTTTACAATATATGTTTATATATGCTATACATTTATATATTTTATGTCTACTAATTTATATATTATAAACATATTTTATATAATATGCAAAACAATATATTTGAAGTTTCCTTAATGAAATTTCCCTCCTACTCCCACAAAGATAACTACTGTCCTGAATTTGGCTTTCATCATAAAATGCTTGTTTTTATCCCTAGAGGCTCAGCAGTAAAGATACACCTACCAGTGCAGGAGATGTGGGTTCGATCCCTGGGTCAGGAAGATCCCCTGGAGAAGGAAATGGCAACCCACTCCAGTATTCTTGCCTGGGAAACCCCATGAACAAAGAAGCCTGGAGGGCTATAGTGCATGGGGTCACAAAAGAGTTGGACACGACTTCTTGACTGAATAATAAAAACCTTTTTAAAGCTCTAGCACATACTCTTTTGACAAGCAACCTGCTTTCTATAAGCAAATGAGGCACAGAGGTGGAGTTCACGCCACTGGCTGGTGTAGCTCCAGGACCAGATGTCAGACCTCTGACCGCTCTAAGTCTAGGGACTCCACCATGCCACGCTACTAGGTCTGGGCAGTCCAGGAAGGCTTTGGAATTGGATCTGAATGGCTGGTCTGTATTCAGTCATAATAGAGTTATTATAAATAACTTTGTGGAATAACTTTTAGTTAACATGCCCACAGCTGATAGAATCAGTTGTCTTCATACTGAAGGTGTACCTTCTCCAAGGAAGCTGGTCATACCTGTGAAACTGTACCCTTTCAGGCCACCCTTGTTTAGAAGGCTATTGGATATAATGCTGTCTCTTATACACATCTGAGGGGACAGGGCCGACCGACCTTGATTCATATTCAAGCACCTCTGAACCCTCAACCCTTGATCTTGCTTCTTGAGACTCTGTTTTCACGGTAGTGTATTTGCATCTGGCACTGCTCTCACACACAGCTCACTCTCTCCACACTTCCCTCCTCCTCTCTGTGTTCAGAGAGAAAAAACTGAGACAGACACAAAGAGGGAGAGCATTAAAATATTCTTAGAGGCTTCTCGAAGATCAGGGACCTTTAGGTATTCCAGTTTCAAAAGTCCTTAGCTAAGTCAATGCACTCTTACCCTCTCTTCTTTTTCTCCTCTTTCTCCTCACACCATTCCCTGGCCATTTCTGTTGTGGGCTTGGCCACAACTTATGGTGGGGCCAGCAGACCTCTTCAGCCAAGTGGCCAACTCGGGCAGCCAGTGTGACCAACGCCACCTTGGTGTCCTGCTGCATGAGGCCATTCAGGTGCCCCGCCAGCTGGGGGAAGTGGCAGCCTTCGGTGGCAGCAACGTGGAGCCCAGTGTCCGTAGTTGCTTCCGTTTTGTGAGTATGGAGCTAGGGAGGGAGGAAAGGAGGCGTGGTAGACAAAGACTGGGAGGCGGGGGGCACTCAAAGCTGGGCTTCTGTTCTTCTGCTTTGCTTCAGATATTTGTTTCAAGTTTTATTGGCATGTAGTTGCTTTACAATGTTGTGTTAGTTTCAAGTGTGCAGTGAAATGATTCAGTTAGACATACACAAATACCCACTCTTTTTCAGATTCTTTACGCATACAGGTTATTAGCGTGCTGAGTAGAGTTGCCTGTGCTATAGTACTCAGATGGCAGGGAGTTTGTTGGGCTGGAACAGGGCAGAGGGTCCTCTGGGCTTTTAGGATCAGAGTCCTGTGGGAAGGGCGCCAGGTCCACCAGGACAGGATAGAAGGTGCACACCTCTAAGGAACAGGCAAATCCAGGCCTTGCTGTTTCTCTTCTTCCCACGAGGGCTGCCATCCTAGGCTCAAGACGCTTTGGGCCTCAGACATTGCCATCGGGCTTCTTGTTTCCCTAGAGCACTGGGAAGCCAGTCATTGAAGCTTCACAGTTCCTGGAATGGGTCAACTTGGAGCCCCAGTCCATGGTGTGGCTGGCTGTTCTGCATCGGGTCACCATTGCTGAACAAGTAAAGCATCAGACCAAGTGCTCTGTCTGTAGGCAGTGCCCCATCAAGGGCTTCAGGTAGGGCAACCAATACCTGCTGGAGTGACACTAATCAAAATAGGCAATGTCACATATATATCACATGTTGCAAAACGATGCATTATGTAGTTATATAATTACAACTAATCCATTGTATATATATATATGTTGTTGTATATGGTTGTAATTCTTTCTATTGTGTTCTGTTTAATTTTTGAAAAAGAAAAAAGACGGAATATTTTTTCAGTTATGTTATGAAGTATTCAGACCTAGAAAAATGTATAGATAAGCAAAGTGGGGGTGGAGTGGGACAACGGCCCAGAAAAGAAAGTAATTTGTTCTTTGTTTCCCAGGGAGCATTAAGTAGAACCCAAAAGGTCCAGCATCCTGACCTATGAGAACACCTATGTACCAAAAGGTGTGCTGGCAAATGGTTCACAGCCTACTCTCCAGGAAGCAGAAGAGAAACCTGATAGAGCATTGACTAATTTCCATGATATAGATACTCCCACTGTGGCCAAAGTCAGGCTACCCACAGGAGGTCGGGAAGAGATGCACAGTTGTACACCATTTATAGTATTTCCACCACAGGGTACGATAGATGTAGACAACCTCCAGAGCATAAATAATACTGAAATAGGAAGTGATAAGCTTGAGTATTTATTATCTTAGTTTTTAATACTCTTTGTTTAATTGTGAGTTTATATGATTTAATAATAGCTATAGTCAACAACTGACTTGGAAAATTCCTGAAATGTTAACAACTGGCTCTCATGAGCTGGTGTGAGCTGGCTCCAGTACCCCATGGTGGGCACCCATCACCAAGCTGAAGAAATAAACAAGATTTTACAATATATGTTTATATATGCTATACATTTATATATTTTATGTCTACTAATTTATATATTATAAACATATTTTATATAATATGCAAAACAATATATTTGAAGTTTCCTTAATGAAATTTCCCTCCTACTCCCACAAAGATAACTACTGTCCTGAATTTGGCTTTCATCATAAAATGCTTGTTTTTATCCCTAGAGGCTCAGCAGTAAAGATACACCTACCAGTGCAGGAGATGTGGGTTCGATCCCTGGGTCAGGAAGATCCCCTGGAGAAGGAAATGGCAACCCACTCCAGTATTCTTGCCTGGGAAACCCCATGAACAAAGAAGCCTGGAGGGCTATAGTGCATGGGGTCACAAAAGAGTTGGACACGACTTCTTGACTGAATAATAAAAACCTTTTTAAAGCTCTAGCACATACTCTTTTGACAAGCAACCTGCTTTCTATAAGCAAATGAGGCACAGAGGTGGAGTTCACGCCACTGGCTGGTGTAGCTCCAGGACCAGATGTCAGACCTCTGACCGCTCTAAGTCTAGGGACTCCACCATGCCACGCTACTAGGTCTGGGCAGTCCAGGAAGGCTTTGGAATTGGATCTGAATGGCTGGTCTGTATTCAGTCATAATAGAGTTATTATAAATAACTTTGTGGAATAACTTTTAGTTAACATGCCCACAGCTGATAGAATCAGTTGTCTTCATACTGAAGGTGTACCTTCTCCAAGGAAGCTGGTCATACCTGTGAAACTGTACCCTTTCAGGCCACCCTTGTTTAGAAGGCTATTGGATATAATGCTGTCTCTTATACACATCTGAGGGGACAGGGCCGACCGACCTTGATTCATATTCAAGCACCTCTGAACCCTCAACCCTTGATCTTGCTTCTTGAGACTCTGTTTTCACGGTAGTGTATTTGCATCTGGCACTGCTCTCACACACAGCTCACTCTCTCCACACTTCCCTCCTCCTCTCTGTGTTCAGAGAGAAAAAACTGAGACAGACACAAAGAGGGAGAGCATTAAAATATTCTTAGAGGCTTCTCGAAGATCAGGGACCTTTAGGTATTCCAGTTTCAAAAGTCCTTAGCTAAGTCAATGCACTCTTACCCTCTCTTCTTTTTCTCCTCTTTCTCCTCACACCATTCCCTGGCCATTTCTGTTGTGGGCTTGGCCACAACTTATGGTGGGGCCAGCAGACCTCTTCAGCCAAGTGGCCAACTCGGGCAGCCAGTGTGACCAACGCCACCTTGGTGTCCTGCTGCATGAGGCCATTCAGGTGCCCCGCCAGCTGGGGGAAGTGGCAGCCTTCGGTGGCAGCAACGTGGAGCCCAGTGTCCGTAGTTGCTTCCGTTTTGTGAGTATGGAGCTAGGGAGGGAGGAAAGGAGGCGTGGTAGACAAAGACTGGGAGGCGGGGGGCACTCAAAGCTGGGCTTCTGTTCTTCTGCTTTGCTTCAGATATTTGTTTCAAGTTTTATTGGCATGTAGTTGCTTTACAATGTTGTGTTAGTTTCAAGTGTGCAGTGAAATGATTCAGTTAGACATACACAAATACCCACTCTTTTTCAGATTCTTTACGCATACAGGTTATTAGCGTGCTGAGTAGAGTTGCCTGTGCTATAGTACTCAGATGGCAGGGAGTTTGTTGGGCTGGAACAGGGCAGAGGGTCCTCTGGGCTTTTAGGATCAGAGTCCTGTGGGAAGGGCGCCAGGTCCACCAGGACAGGATAGAAGGTGCACACCTCTAAGGAACAGGCAAATCCAGGCCTTGCTGTTTCTCTTCTTCCCACGAGGGCTGCCATCCTAGGCTCAAGACGCTTTGGGCCTCAGACATTGCCATCGGG
>SJYV01047316.1:0-31739 GCA_006410875.1 Neotragus pygmaeus
TAGGGTAACAAAGAGTGGAACACGACTAACACTTCACCTTCTGGTGTCTCAGGAAACAAATAGTGTTAGCGCTGCTAATAATGACTTAGTAATATGTAGCCTTTTAATTCTGATGCTAAAAAGTATTTTTAAGGATAACATTCAGTATGTAACTTTGTTTTAATGCAGGTTTGTTTTCTAAGAATTTCTTAATATTATGTTGCTTGTGCATACTAGAAGAAAATCCTTCAAGATACAGATATTTCTAAGGAGGAAGTGGTATTTTAGTTACCACAAAACCCCAAACTCTCTTTTTCCAAATCTAGAGGAAAGCCTCTGAGTTTCTCCTGTAGGGATACATATTTCTCTTTTATCTGAAGCTTTCACCAGTTTTCACAGGAGTTAGGTAATAAATTGCATATGATGTGTTAGACCTACTGGGTGACATAACAGAGGAACTGTCAAGTTCCTACTCTATGCTGTCTCTACAGGAAAGCCTCCTGGGCATTGCTAAAGCTTGCAATCAGTCTTCAACATTGTAAAGGGGTTTCTATTTTATTTTGCTTTCTCCCCCTTGGAATCTCACAGAGGTGATAAATATTGTCCAAATTTCACAGTATTAAAGAAAATAGCTAAATTAGCATCTCAACTGGAAAATAAGATGTGAGGAACAGAGCTTCATGCCAGAGCTCTTCCCTGGAGCCAGATAGGAAAGATGCCACCTGATTATGCTCCTGTTCTATCATCTTTGGTTCCTTCTTCTATACTGAATTAGTCACTGGAACTCACCAGTGCTTTGTTTTCAGCATATCTTGTATTAGCTCTTTTTTTCCATCCAAACTTGCACTGCTCAGTTCATGTTCATCCTTTTGTCCCTGGGCTAGCACACCGTCCCACTGTACTTTTCTTCCACTCATCCTCCGTAGCCCTTTTATGATGGACTCATTGCTTTACTTGAAAACCACAGTAATTTTTCACTGTTGGATAACACATGCACACAACTTAACCTGGCATTTGAGGCCTTATGTGACCTGTCGCGGCCCAGGTTACTTTTTTGTTGTTGTTACGATTTAAGTTTTATTTCTTATTTTTTCCTATTTAAAAAATACCAAGCTCACTATGAAAAATTTGGAAAACATGTAGACTAGAAGGATGAGTGATTAAAGACAATCACTTTTTTAACTACCCAATGGGAAAAAAAGTCACTGTAAATGTTTTAATATATTCCTTTCTAGTTTGTGGTACTTTTTTAGTTTCATGTTCTTGTGATGGTACAATATGCATAATTTAGTTGGCTTTTTTAAAAACTTACCATGAATAGGTAAATATTTTTCATATAATATAAACTATTTTAAATGTTAATTGTTGAAGTCTACCAGATGGATATATGATAAATAATTAACTTAGACATTTTTTCATTTTTGAGCATTTAAGTTGTTCCTGTTAATTTCCATGATAACCTCTTCCTTCCACTTCCTTTCTACTTTCCTTCTATAAGTATTTATTTGTGCTGAGGATATATAAAGGTAAACAAGATTGGTTAACTTACTTGCCCCAGTTGAGTTTACATTCTACCTGGGGAAATAAGCAATAAACAAGTAAACAAATATGCTGTAGTATTTTGCTCAGTAATGTAGTGAAATATGATAGAATGGTAAATGCTATGAGGAAAAAGAAAAGCAAGGTAAAGAGAGAAAAGATGATGGAGAGAAGGTACTGTTTTAGATAGATTTTTATTGCAATTAGTCTTTCAGTAAAAATCTTTATGCTTTCAACCTTTGTGATCTTTAGAATTATTTCCTGAGGATTAATTCTCAGAAATGGAATTATTAGATCAAAGTGTGAACATTTTTAGTGCTCTTAATATATCACTAAATTGTTCTTTCCTCTGTTTAATCCAAAATGAAATACCTCTTGGTCTCAGCCATTTCCTCTGACTAGAATTCTTTCTTTTCCTCTGCCTAACCACCTCTTCCACTACCACCCCTCAACTCCTATCCCCAGCCTTCCACAACAAGACATATTCTCTCCAACCATTTCCCCAACTTGGTCACCTCACTTGTTGTCTGTGAGGGTGTCTAGCATGGAGCCTGGAATTAAGGCAACGCTCATATTTGTTGATTTAGTGAGACCTTGCTCATCCTTCCAGGCCTGGCCTAAATGGTCCCTTTTAGGAAGCCCACTTTAATCCTTCCACTGGACTGGTCCATGCCTTCTCATGAACACTGATACCAAACTTCATTCAGACTGCCTTTACTGTAGCTTTTCAGGATCATTTCTTTTCTTCCCGAGTAAGTTACGTTGTTACTGACAGCAATGGCCAAGTCATACACATCCATTCCCCACAATTCCAGTGTCTTATGGTGTAAAACTGCAAAAAATTCTTTATTGAGTAACCAGATGAATGAATAATTCCACTTACTACTTATAATGGCTCAAAGCATTAAGGAAGTAGCATTAGGAAACCAAAACCATTCTTAAATTGTCAACATTGAGCATTTTAATGAAAAGTATTATGTAACAAAGATATTTAAAAGTACTTTCTTCAGAGGAAGGAGACATATATAGGCATCTATAGCTGATTCATGTTGATGTACAGCAGAAACCAATACAATACTGTAAAGTAATTATTCTCTAATTAAAAATAAAAAAAATTTTTAAAGTACTCTCTTCAGAAAGAAATCGTTCCTAACACAGCTGCTGTTCTTATTTCTACAGATAGTTTCCTATTCTTGTCAACATGCATGCTTTTTTTTTCTTCTTCACATAACTGCATTCATAATGTATACACCTAAATGATTTATACTTCTTCCAAGAAGAGAAAGGAAGTTAACAAGCCAGAGTGAGCACAGCCAGGGTGAGGCTGTGGCAGAGCTTGAAGCGGAGTCCCTTCTCCCACAGAGACTGCCGTTAGGGATGTTGTAAGGCCTATGGGACACAGACCCGGGACAGGGGCATCACTGCACACTGGCCTGAGGCACAGCCATTTAGAGAGTGGTGAAGCCTGGGAGAACGAAACTTAGGGGGAATGCTTAATGGGAATTTTCTGAAGAATGTTTTTCTAAAAAATAAATGAAGTATAAGAGCGAGTTCTCTCTTACGCCTTCGAGTGAATGCAAATACTGAGTTTTACCTCCATCTATTTTTGTAGTGCCTCTCAGCAAGCCCTCTGCACTGCGAAGGCAGGGTTTTTCTGCTCCAGGCAAACATGCTCATTCAGATATATGATCCCCTTGCTCACCCTGGCTTTTTGTAAAGCCATACTCACATTTTCTTGGTAATTGGACAAGCCCACGCATGTACTGGTGTAGAACAGTTAGGAATAAATTTGTGTCAGTCCCTCTGCTCTTCTAGTAGAAGGGCTATAGTTTGGATGCAGCCAGACCGTCTGGGGTGAGTTATTCTATTCTGCCCATAAATTTGTTCTCTGAGGTTTTTTCGTGTTTTCTAAAACCAACCACTCCTAGGCGATGTCAATAAATGAGCCAAACCTATCTTTACTCTCCCAATACATTTCTGCTCATTCCTCCTTTCATAAGTCTTCATTTCCCAAAGAAATGCCCTTGTGTGATTCGCTCCACCGTACCCGGTCTTGCTGCTGGATTCCGTGTTTTACACTGAATCACAAGCTCACCTATTTACATGTAATGGAATTGAGTGGAGTGCCTGGATGAGGGGCAGTGAGGATTAGAGAAATGGGTACACATCTGAGGGGACAGCCACCACTTAGCTGGCCTGCCTCCTGAGAATATGAGCCTGGTGTGACTGATCTTCCAAGTTTTCATAGGCAGCCAGAAACCTTTACAAGCAGGTCATTACTATACTGTCTCAACAAGCATTATCAGTAGGCCAGGTAATTACTTGTAGGTTTGACAGTTTCAATATCTATTCTAGACCTTTTCTACCCTACACACCCACTCACCCACTCATCAGACTGTGCCTCTTGAAAGCCCCAGGAAAGGGCTTTGTTTTTCTTGTCAACAATGCATGACTCCTGTAAAAATGCTGATTGCTCTTCTTGGTGTACGTTTCTTTTCACCTATGTCTTCTCTCACCGCCTCCCCCATCCAGCTCATCATCAAATCCTGTTGATTTTAATCCCCAAATAGATTTTGACTCTCTTCATCCCTCAGGATACAGTGGTTTAACCTTCCAAAAAATTATTGAAATTAAGAAATTTCAGGTCTCATAACTTGAGATGTTTTGATCAGACCTAGATTTCTTGCTCCCTTGACTCTCCCTTAATGTTGAAACAGAGATCACATACTTAACCTGCCATGTTAGTGACATCATTTTAACTAGAAGAATCTTGTAGGGTATGCACTCTTACAACTGCCTACTGATGCTATCTTTCCTTAGTATGTGCTATTACAATTAAGATCATTAAGATTATTTGTAAGACAATATTAGGAAAATTATTTGGGGAAAGTGTTTTCCAGTTACTGGAGAATGTAATTTAAATTGAAATCTGAAAGATGCTAATTTTCACACTGGAATTCTTTAAAATCTTAATAATAAGACCCAAATATAAATTACATTTTTGCTATTTGAAATACCTTGTCAGCAAATACTTGATCTTCTGACATTCTGCCACCCCCTCCCAATAAAAATAAAGAACTTGTCCTCCCTTAGTTTTTCCCTGGTAAGCAAATCATGCCTGGGACCAGGCAGTTACTTAAGAAGAAAAATCCAGAAATCCTTGATGTATTTTTTTCCCCTTAACCTTCCTTCTCTGTATTCCCCCACTTAATCCCCCCATCCAATTTATTATTAAGTCCTATTGCTTTTACTTTTCAAACAGAGCTTGAATCTTTTTATTTCCATTACTCTTACCCTGTTGCCAGGTTACAATCATCTCTCAATTTGACCATTGCTGTTGTCTCTTTAAATATCCCTACATTTCCTTTCATGCCCTCCTCCAGCTATTCTCAGTAGTCACAATGATCTTTTTAAAATGTGAAACTTAAAACCTTTAATAGCTTCCTATTGCACTTAAAATTCAAAAATCCATAGAGGGTCCACTAAGGCTGTGTAATCTGGCCCCTGTCCATCCTTCCAGACTCATCTCATGTATTTCCTGATTTTTTTACTGTGTGCTCCAGCCTCCTCTCGCCCTTTAGACTGGCCAAGCTTTTTTCCTGTTTGAAGACCATTGCCTCTGCTTATTTCTCTTCTTTCTACTCTTTGTCTGACTAACTCATACACACTGTCCAGGTCTCAGATTAAATGTCACTCCTTCAAGGACACCCTTCCCGACTTCATAATCTGTGTTAGGTTTCCTTCTTAGACACTTTCATTATACCTTATACTTTTTCTTCATGGTACTTGACATGATCACCATAATTTATAAATATTTATTTCTGTGGTGCTTATCTAATGTCTGTCTTTTCCTAAATCTCTAATCTCCTATAAACTTCCCTTGTAGCCCTTATCTGTTCTGTTCCAACTGTATCCTTATTGAATATCTAGAACACATTAGATCCTTAATAAGTATTTGTTGAATAAATTAAATAGTGCAGTGAATTGTGCTTCACATTCTAGAGTTTTTCTTAGTTATCCTACATCTTAATGTGAATTGGATAGTTCTCTGGAGAATGCCAAGAGTATAATTTACAATATCAGGATGATACATGAGACCCTGAGAATGTTAAAAACTAGAAATCTAACTTTTTTTTTTGGTGTAATCCTAAGTAATAAATCCCTCTTTGGTTAATGTGGATTATAACTACTATTCTCTTTTTGGTTCCTTCGTAGACGAAAAAGGCGTAACTTCAGTAAACAGGCCACAGAAATCTTGAATGAATATTTTTACTCACACCTCAGCAACCCCTACCCCAGTGAAGAAGCCAAAGAGGAGCTGGCCAAGAAGTGCAGCATCACAGTGTCCCAGGTGAGGGGCGCGTCACGGGCGCGGCCTGTTCCTCCGTGCTCCTCTCCTCAGGGTGCTTTCATCAAATTTCATATCCAGATGTTTCATCACCAAAGAAGATATCAGGAAAACATAGATATTTCCATATTTTTCTGCAAGCTTTTAAAGCTTAGATAATTTCTTTTCACCTTAAATGTCAAAGAATCAAAACGATCCCTGCTCCCTAGCGTACATCTCTAGAAAGAACAGAAACATACTTCGGGGAGAGACGTGGTTTACACTCACATGACTCTTCAGTAAACAGCATGGAGTTTCACTTTCCCGATTTAGCTGACCAGTCTAATCTTCTACCAGTGAGAAACCAACGTATTTGTTGTCAAAAGGAAGTTTCATATAGCTCTGTGATGAAAGCTTTGAGGAGTTCTCCAAGTCCTTTCTTGATAACCGTGCTATGATATTTGGGTTTCAAAGATTTATTTGCTTTTTTGCTATCCACGAAATAGAAGAATTAAATTCATGCCTATCCCTGCTTTTGTTGTTGTTATTTTTAAAAATGTCTATTTGTAATAAGTTGTGCCCTGGAAGTTAGCTTTTATCTTCTAACACAAATACACTTAATTTTAGGCAGATAGACTTGTTTTATTTTTAATGTATTTGGCTGCATCAGGTGTTAGTTGCAGCAAGTGGGATCTTCATTACATCATGAAGGAACTTTGCTTGTGATGCACGAACTCTCCAGTTGTGGCATGAGCTCAATAGTTGTGGCACATGGGCCCCGTTGCTCCACTAGCATGTGGGATCATAGTTCCCCAACCAGGGATTGAACCCACTTCCCCTGCAGTGGAAGGCAGATTCTTAACCACTGGATCCACCAGGGAAATCCCAGACTTGCCTTTTAGACTGAGGGTGGGAGACAAATAAATAACCAAGTAACTGTACCTCCTTAAAAAATAAGTATATTCTATTGGCATTAGCTCTAAAATATAATTTTACTTTAAGTTCTCATATTATTGTTTATAGATTATAACTTCAATAAGATTTCTTTATAGCAAGCAAATGCAGTAGTCAACAATCAGTTATTGCAGTGACACGGAAATTTCAGTGGTGCCTAGAAGTCATGTGACACAAATTTTAATGTAGCCTCTAAATAAATATTCATATAGATCTGAAGTTCAAGATTCTAAACTTTCACATTCTAATGAAAGTTTCATATTGGTGTTTTTATTTTTATTGAAGTAGGGTTGATTTATAGTGTTGTGCCAATCTCTACTGTACAGCAAAATGACAAGACATTCCTTTTTGTATTCTTTTCCATTATGGTTTATCACAGGATGTTGAATATATATAGTTCACTGTGTTATACAGTAGTACCTTGCTGTTTATTCAACCTATTCATAATAGTTTACACCTGCTAATCCCAATAGCTCTCTCTGACTTAGAATTCAGATGTTTGTGGGTCCAGTTCAAATTAAGGTGTTTCATGCTTCTACTCCCTTTCTTGCTTTCTTTTTTATTTCTATAACATATTCACCACTGGAATTTAACACATTATATACATTTTTTCAAAAATCAGTATAATCCTGGTTTTTCACTGGTTGTACTTGCTTCTTGTGTATGTTATGTAGGATTAACACATGCTTATGTAATGAATAAGAAAAGTTTCCTTCTGACTATTCTGAACTAGGGAAGTTTTGCTGTACTTCTAAAATAGGCTGCTGCTGCTGCTAAGTCACTTCAGTCGTGTCCAACTCTGTGCGACCCCATAGACAGCAGCCCACCAGGCTCCCCCATCCCTGGGATTCTCCAGGCAAGAACACTGGAGTGAGTTGCCATGTCCTTCTCCAATGCGTGAAAGTGAAGTTGCTCAGTTGTGTCTGACTCTTTTCAACCCCATGGACAGTAGCCCACCAGGCTCCTCCATCCATGGGATTCTCCAGCCAAGAGTACTAGAGTGGGTTGCCATCGCCTTCTCCCCTAAAATAGGTTAGGATCCCATTTGCCTTTTTTTTCTTTTTTCTAAAAAAATAAATCATTCACTACTATATTCATTCTGTTGATTCATAGAAAAATAGTGTTGGGAAATAAGTTTTGGGAATTTTTTAGTAATTGCATCAATTAGAAATAATATAGACGTAGATGTATTTCTTTGTCTAAAAAGCAGACTTTATGACCTTTTTTTCTCCCCAATCAGCCTTTCAAATGGAGAATTTCAACAATCAGTGTAAGATTCAGTGTAAATTGTGACAATTTCCTCTCCTTTTTACTTTTTCATGCTTAAAAGTGTTATTTCCCCTCCACTATTCCCTTTCCCCCACATCTCTGACATGGAAACAGTGTTATTTTTACTATTAAATACATAAGTTGCTAGCCTTTCTCCTCCTCCCCCCACTTGTGTGGCATGCAGGGTCTTAGTTGCCCAACCAGGAACTGAACCTGTGCCCCTTGCATTGGAAGCAGAGTCTTAACCACTGGACTGCCTGGAAAGTCTAGTTACTAGCCTTTTTAATTAGTATCCTTTTAAATTGTTTAATTTCTCTGTGAAAGCGGAGAATATTCCAGACCTGACAGGTGAACTAATTTCTAAAGAGAAAAAACAGTGTTTTAAATATGCATCATACTAAAGTACTATTAAAGTTAGAATCCAGAAGCTGTTAATATACAAAGCTAACTTTAAAATATTGAAACCCACTGAAAATTGGCAAATATGGAAATATTTTTTTGCTAGATTTAAAGTGTATGAAATTAGTTTATTTTTTATTGCTTGAAATACTTAAAATCCTACTTAAAATACTTAATAATTAGGAATAAGAAAGGAATTCTCAGAAGAAAATGTAAGAAAATATCTTTGGTACTTTGAGAATAGTCTTTAAAAAGATAAAATGTGTAAGCAACAAGGGAAAAGGTTGATAAATTCAGTGGTAGGATGTTTATCAAAGTACTTATTAAAGATTGTGAAACATCAACATGATGCAACCATTTTAGTAAAGATTATATCAGGCAAATATTATCAACAGATATTAAATCTAGGAGGATATTTGTAGGAAGAATTTGATATTAAAGTATCTCTCCTCTCCATCGGCCTTTTTTAGTTACAAGGGATATTTTTTAGAAAGGCCATTATAGAGTGGGAAAATGGAATAAAACCTTGACCAGGTGCTTAGAATCAACATTATCAAAGAGGGACAAATGGACATTTATATAGTATTTTGCCGTGGAATGTAACCTGAATCTAATCACTGAAAAACATCAAAACATCAGTCAAACCCATAATGAGGAATGTTCTAGTTGGAAAAAAAGTGAGGAAGGAGTAGTATTCTTTAAAAATATCAAAGACAGACCATGGAAATATTCTAGATTAAGAGAGGCTAAAGAGACATCACATGTAAATGCAATGTTTGACCATAGACTGGATCCTCTACTGGAGGGGAAAATACCATAAAGGAATTATTTATAAATATTACAAATTATTTATAATTATCTACAAATTATATTCATTTCAGTTCAGTCACTCAGTTGTGTCCGACTCCTTGCGACCCCATGAATTGCAGCACGCCAGGCCTCGCTGTCCATCAACAACTCCCAGAGTTCACTCAGACTCATGTCCATCGAGTCAATGATGCTATCCAGCCATCTTATCCTCTTTCATCCCCTTCTCCTCCTGCCCCCAATCCCTACCAGCATCAGAGTCTTTTCCAATGAGTCAACTCTTCGCATAAGGTGGCCAAAGTACTGGAGTTTCAGCTTTAGCATCATTCCTTCCAAAGAACACCCACAGTTCGAAAGCATCAATTCTTCGATGCCCAGCTTTCTTCACAGTCCAACTCTCACATCCATACATGATCACTGGAAAAACCATACCCTTGACTAGACAGACCTTTGTTGACAAAGTAATGTCTCTGCTTTTGAATATGCTATCTAGGTTGGTCATAACTTTCCTTCCAAGGAGCAGGTATCTTTTAATTTCATGGCTGCAGTCACCATCTGCAGTGATTTTGGAGCCCAAAAATATAAAGTCTGAAACTGTTTCCACTGTTTCCCCATGTATTTCCCATGAAGTGATGGGAACAGATGCCATGATCTTCGTTTTCTGAATGTTGAGCTTTAAGCCTACTTTTTCACTCTCCCCTTTCACTTTCATCAAGAGGCTTTTTAGTTCCTCTTCACTCTCTGCCATAAGGGTGGTGTCATCTGCATATCTGAGGTGATTGATATTTCTCCCGGCAATCTTGATTCCAGCTTATGCTTCTTCCAGTCCAGCGTTTCTCATGATGTGCTCTGCATATAAGTTAAATAAGCAGGGTGACAGCATATAGCCTTGACGTACTCCTTTTCCTGTTTGGAACCAGTCTGTTGTAATTGCACTGTGGTTATACAAGAGAACATCTCTAGTCTTAATAAACACACAGTGACTCACTTAGGGGTAAGGGGCCTTGGTGTATATATTCAATAATTTACCCTCATGGTTCAGGGGAAAAAAATGTGTGTTTATATACACACACATATGCATATGTGTGTGTATGTATATGTATGTATATTGTATTGTTCAGTCTTTCAGTCATGTCTGACTCCTTGCGACCCCATGGACAGCAGCACACCATGCCTCCCTGTCCCTCACCATCTCTCGAAGTTTGTCCTTCATATTTATGTATATGAACACATACAAAAAAATATATATATACATATACACACACACAGCATGAGAGAGTGTGATAAAACACATGGTGTAAAATGCTAATAACAGGTGAATCTGGGTCAAGGGGATGCATACATATTCTTTACGATTGTTATTCTTGCAGCTGCCTTTGCAAGTTCTTCTTACAACTTCCTTTGCAAGTTTATTTCAGATAAAGCCTTTTTAAAATGTGAAGACAGTCCACAAACTGTAAGAAGATATTTGTAAGTGTATAAGCAAGAGGATTAAAATCCAAAATATATAGAACTCCTATAAGTTAATAAGAAAAAGATGTCCTAGTGAAAAATAGGCAAAAAACATGGATTTCATAGAAGATAGTTATCAGGAATCCATGATTTCAAAACTGCATTAAAGTAACATTTACACTTAGTAGGTTGGCAAAAAAGAATCCCAACAGTGACTATATAGAGTCCTGCACATTGGTTGGTACGTATATATGGCAGCAGGAATCCTTAAACATCATTGGTAGAAATATAAATTGGTATAGCCACTTTGGAAAACTTGGCATTATCTTATACCTTTGAATATACACATATCATTCAATCCATAATTTTACCTTTATGTGAAATTGCCCTGGAAAACTTTGTTGTGTATATTAGGAGACTTGTGGAAGCATTCATAGTAATATTGAAATGACAAAAAAAATTGAAATAAGCCAATTTTTCATTGACTGAAGATGCATATATACCCACTGTGATATAATCCTACAATGGATTACTGTATAGGTATGAAAAAAAATGATTTCTAGCAATACACTATATACACTAATTTGTGTGAATTCTAATATTGAAATGAAAATGCGAATTGCAGGCTATATATAGTATGATAAGTTAAAAACCAAATAAACAGCATATTATTTAGGGGGTGCATGGTTAAATATAAAGAAAGAAATGAAATGATAAAAAATATTATTGATTAGAATGGGATTGGAAAGAAATATTTAAAGAGTTATAGTGGTATTGTTGGTTCAGTTCAGTTCAGTCACTCAGTCGTGTCTTTGCAACCCCATGGACTCCAGCATGCCAGGCTTCCCTGTCCATCACCAACTCCCAGAACTTGTTCAAACTCATGTCCATTGCGTTGGTGATGCCATTCAACCATCTCATCTTCTGTCATCCTCTTCTCCTCTTGCATTCAATCTTTCCCAGCATCAGGCTCTTTTCAAATGAGTCAGTTCTTCACATCAGGTGGCCAATATTGGAGTTTCAGCTTCAGCATCAGTCCTTCCAATGAATATTCGGGACTGATTTCCTTTAGAATTGACTGGTTTGCTCTCCCTGCAGTCTAAGGAACTCTCAAGAGTCCTCTCCAACACCACAATTCAAAGGCATCAATTCTTTCACACTCAGCTTTCTTTATGGTCCAACCCTCACATCCATACATGACTACTGGGAAAACCATAGCTTTGATTAGACAGACCTTTGTTGGCAAAATAATGTCTCTGCTTTTTAATATGCTGTCTGGGTTTGTCGTTGTGGTAGTGTATTTATTAAGTTGTGATAGATTTGTAGAGGTTAATTTAATTTTTTTGCATTATAAACCTACACATATAAGCCTAGGAAGTCATATGTGAATTATTAAATCTAAATAGCAGAATTCTTAAAAGAATATTTCCATTCATTTGTTAACAAAAATTTTCTTGTTGGGACTTTGCTGTCAGTCCAGTGGTTAAGACTCTGTGCTTCCACTGCAGGAGGCATAAGTTCGATCCATGTTCAGGGAACTAAGATTCTGCATTCTGTTCAGTGTGGCCAAAAAAAAAAAAAACCCACCCAAAAGCAAATAAAATTTATTATAACACCTATTGTGTGTCAGATACTTTGCTATGGATGGAAGAGACATCTGTGAACTTTACAGGCTGAATCACCTGCCCTACCTGATAGAATTGTGTGCCCATGTCACTGAAAGATATATATAAATATGAATATCCTTATCAGCAGTATAATAGCCAAACTAGAAACAACGGAAAAATCCTTCAGTAGGAAAATGGGTAAATAAAAGTGATATATTTGTATATATTTGTGATATTATGTAACAATGAGAGTGAATGAACTAAACTATATGTAATTACATAATGCTGATTGAAAGAAGTCAGGCATTTAATGTATAGTTTATTACAGAGTTCAAAAGCAAGCAAAATTAATCTTAGTGTTAGAAATTAGAATTGGAAAGGGGAGTGTTTTTCAATCTAAATGATGGTTTCAGGGGTGTATTTACTTTATGGAAATTTACCAAGCACTGTACTTATAATGTGTGCCCTTTTTTTGTGTGTATATATTTTTAAATTGACTAAAATGTTACTTATACAACAGCAACAAATCTGCCCCTATGGAACTTGGATTTTCCTGGTAGGATACAAGCAGGTAAAGTAAGTAAATGAAATTATAAGTTAGAAAAGGATAGCCATTATGGAGCAAAAGGAAGGAAGGAGAATAGGAAGGTAAAGGCTGTAATTTTCAATACAGTGGTAAGGAAAACTCCTCCTGAGAAAATAGCTTTTGGTAAAAATTAAAGGTGATGCATGACCAAGCCATGTGGCTAATTGGTGAAGAACATTCCAGGCAGAAAGCACAGTAAGTGCAAAGGCTCTGTAGTAAAAGTAGCCTGAGCAAGTGGGGAAAGTGATAAGAAATGAAGTCAAAGAGACTGTGTGGTCCAAATGGTACAGGAGCGTTAGAGACCATGGTAATGACCTGGCCTTCTACTCAAAGTGAGATAGAATACTGAGGAG
The DNA here is from genome assembly GCA_006410875.1 of Neotragus pygmaeus. NCBI lineage: Eukaryota > Metazoa > Chordata > Mammalia > Artiodactyla > Bovidae > Neotragus > Neotragus pygmaeus. The sequence goes on from SJYV01047316.1 coordinate 13,273, forward strand.
TGACATGATCTGACTTAAGTTTTAACAGGGTCACCATGGGTGCTGTATTGACATTAGGTGATGGGAGGCAAGGGGAAACAGAGATGCCAGTTAAGATGCCACTGCAATAATCCAGACAGAAGATGATGGTGGCTTGGACCAGGATGATAGTAATAGAGGCTGAGAGATGGCTGCATTCCAGGTAATTGAGAAGGTACAGCTGTGGGTTAACTGATAGGGTGACTTTAATATTTTTGGCCTGAGCAGTGGAAGTGTGAAGTTGTCACTAAGTGTGTTGGGGAAGGATTTGGAAGAAATAGGTCCTGGTGTAAGATCATGAGTTTGGTTTGGATAATATTAAATTAATTTGTATTATAGACAGCTCAGATGGTAAAGAATCTGCCTGCAATACAGGAGACCCGGGTTTGATCGGGAAGATCTCCTGGAGAAGGGAATGGCCACCCTCTCCAGTATTCTTGCCTGGGAAATTCCATGGACAGAAGAGCCTGGTGGGCTACAGTCCATGGGATCACAAAGAGTGGGACATGACTGAATACAGCATAGCACAGTGTGATTTAGTAAGCTGGAGTTCCCCTTTTACATAACACTCTGAAAGTTCACAAAGAAAGAAATTTCATGAGCGCTGAGAATCATAGTTAAAATTGTCATATATTCCTAATCAGTGGGGCAGATATTAATATGCTTTTACTTTTTGGAATAGAGCTAACTTGCCTTGATTATTCAAGTTAGTAAGTCACAAAAAACTCCATTATTCTCCTGATTCCAATTTTGAATTTAAATAACTCAGGCCCTCCTTTCTATGCCAGGTGTTTTTAGAATGAAAAATGTTAACTTATTCTTCACTGCTACTGTAATTGAAGTGTACTGTAAAGAAAAGATTGATTTTCTTTTTTAGCGGATGAGAACCTGAAATAATAGAGTGCTTAATTTGCAGCATTAAGTTCGTTCATTCATTCATTCATTCATCCAACTTAGATATCTAATGTAGCTTTTTAAAGCAGTACAGAAGACCCATTTCTGTAACTGTCTAGTGTGGAAAAAGTTACATAACCCTTACTGATGAGGAGGCATGTTCAGAGAAGTTTAATGAATTGAGAAGAGTCACAAGTCTTGGTGAGTGGGAGAGCTGAAAGTTCTTTCATAGAAGTTCTTGATAAAAAGAAATAAAACAGATTTTTACTTTTTTTCCTGCAAGAAGCAATGTGATTCCTCTTTCCCTTGGGCCCCGGCTCAGAGTCCTGGTTTGTGAGGTACAGGCTGGGCTTATATCACTAGGGCTGCATCATTTCCCCCTAAGCTACTTAGAGACTCCAGGCTAGTTAGTAGTCTGAGGTCTCCTTACTCATTAAACTACTTATTCCAAAGCAGTGAATATTCAGTAAGCTAATTAAAATTTGTAAGTAAGATTTCTTTATTAAAAAAATCTATTAAAATAAGAAGAAGCCTGTTAAAATAATAATTAGAGAAGGAAAAAAAGATGACTATCAAATTACAGTATCTTTTGCAGCTATCCATAAAAGCCTTTTCAGTGATTTTGGCAGTAGAGAGAAGGCAGAAGCGGATTTCTACTCTAAGTATGCAGTTGGTGAACTGGAGATGAGTTGAAGGAAAATCGCAGCTATTTTGTTAAAGTGGATCTTTCACACTGTCTTAAGGCTGCAAACCCCCTGTTCTGTGAAGTCTCTGACTGTGTGTCCTCATGGAGATGCGATGTCATTAAACAATGTGCAAAGAATAAAGGAACAGGTTGTAAAAAGATGAGACCTTTGATGATGTTGTAACTCCAAATACAGATAAGGCATATCTGCACAATTTCAAGAAAACAGGGGAGCCACTGATTTTTAATTGTTCGTCTCTGCAAACAGTCACCATGATTAACTTGGTGCCTAAAGCTTGTTCCAGGGATGTCAGGTATTATATTCATCTTAGAGAATCTTCTTTAAGGGAGTCTGTAATACTTGTTTGATGTGACACCCAGCTAAGAATAGAGAGACGATTTCCAGCTTAGACGTAGTGTTTTTTGAGTTTTCCTATCAAGAAGAAGCCATAACCAGAATCACAGTCCCTCCAGTGTTTGTCCCTTTCACCACCTTGTCTGTCCTTTCCCTTTGAGCATTCCAGTCCATCATCACTGCATCTCATCTTTCCACTGCTTCACTTCTGTGGTCAGACCAACAAGCCAAAGTATCAGTCAGGGTCCCAGGAGAAAACAGATGGCACACTCAAATTAGGGTAATTTGAGGATACCTTAGTAAAGTGACTGTTTACAAGTGTGGGCAGAGTGTAGGGAAACCACAAAGGATAATGCTGGTCCTTCTTGGTTCTTTTACTACCCCTTGGCCTAAAGAGATAAGGAAGATTATAGGAACCCACGACCTAGAAGCTGTGTGGAGAAGGCTAGTAACTGAGATCTTAAATAAAAGCAGTATTACAATGAGAGAGTCTGGGGAACAAATACTCTGACCTTACATTTGTCTCTTCTCATCTCCTACCAGTGACTTCCTTTGGCCAGAAGCCTCAAGGCATATCGGTCAGCCTCTTGGCTCCCAGAGTAGGGTGAGAGTAGATATAGATAGGGAAGAGTGAAAAGAGGAAATACAGTGTAGCCTGAAGGGCAAAGACCGATCAGAACCAGCTCTGAGTGGTAATCTCACCCAGGAAATCTGGGATTCTCCAGAGATGCTCTTGTGCTTCCTTTGTTCTTGTCTTTTGGCTTCTCTTCCTTATTGTGTCAGTTTATGTGGAGAGCATGTTATTTTTCTAAAACAAGTATGGATTTTTGAGAATAGAAGCTACATAGTATAAATAAGTTAATTTGATCCATCCAAATGTACATACCAGGAGTTTGGACTGTTTTCATGATTCTCTCAGCAGGTACTGAGTGCCTACTATGATCACTGTGGCAAAGAAAGGTGAATAAGATAATGTTCTTTTCACTGAGAAATGTCAAATTCCTTGAGGGGGACAGACAATTGTGTTGCTGACAGGATACCATAGTTATCCAAGGGAATGTACCAATGCATATGGGTGCCAATGAATATGGTACCAGGAAGGGTTTAGTGAGGATTAGGAAAGTACCCTCAAATTAAAACTCGGTGACCTTGGGCAAGTCATTTAAACTTACTGTGCCTCATTTCCTTGTGTATAATTTGAATAAAAATAGCTAAATAAAGCTACAGTGAGTTTCAGTGAGAAGATATATAAATCTCCAAGCAGAGTGCTTATCAAAGAGTAAGAAAAATTATAATAATAGTTATTATTATGCTGTTTCTCTTGCCTGGGATGGTCTAACCCTGACCTTCCTACACATATGCATAAATATTTTAATTACTGCTCTTTCAAAGCTTACTTCAAATATCAATTCTTCAAGAAAGTTTTGCTTGAACCTCCAGTTCATATCCTCTATTATATACTTTCATAGCTTCTCATTCTTTTCCTTGATAACACTTACCACAATTATAAGTAACTAATGAATTGTTTAATGCTATTCTTCTGATAGCTGGTGAATTCCCTGTTGATTGAGACTGTGATCTTATTCAGCACTATTTCCTGAATGCCTAGAAGAGTGTACAGCACTTAGACACTCAGTGAGTATTTGTTGGAGAAATGATTTAGATAGAAAACCAAGCTGGAGCCTGATTGGGGAAGGTCTACAATTATGATGTTTAGATGTCTGTAATTATGCCTATAATTATATGGTTGACCAGTTTAGATTTGTTTTGCATTGATTAATTAGTTATACATTATTCATTCAATAAGTGATTTTTGGTCACTGTGCTAGTCTGCCATTGTGGAGCTTACATTCTAATGAGGAGAGAAGGATAATATATATATATATATATAATGTATGTGTTTGTGTATGCATAGTGTGTCCACCTCTTTTGAATCTAAGGAACCAAAGCCCCCTCGTCTCCTCTATTTTTGGAATTTTTCCAGGCATGAATACTGGAGTGGGTTGCCATTTCTGTCTCCAGGGGATCTTCCCAACCCAGGGATCAAACCCACGTCTCTTGCATCTCCTTCATTGGCAGGCAATTCTTTACCACTAGCTCAGCTGGTAAAGAATCTGCCTGCAATGCAGGAGACCTCATTTCGATTCTTGGGTCAAGAAGATCTGCTGGAGAAGGGATAGGCTACCCATTCCAGTATTCTTGGGCTTCCCTGGTGACTCAGGTGGTAAAGAATCTGCCTGCAATGTGGGAGACCTGGGTTAAGAAGATCCACTGGGGAAAGGATTGGCTATCCACTCCAGTATTCTGGCCTGGAGAATTCCATGGGCTGTGTAGTCCATGGGGTTGCAAAGAGTTGGACACGACTGAGTGATTTGCACTTTTCACTTTTTTTACCACTAGCACCACCTGGGAAGCCCTATATATAAATAATGTATAATTATATATGTTATATATCTTATATTTTAAATATAAATATTATATATAATACCCTGTCATGAATAAGTGCTGTGAAGTAAAATAAGGGCAATATAGATTTATGGCTGGGGTGATTTATGAAAGATAAATCTAGCACTAATGTGTAAGGTCAGTTTGAAAGGGAAAACCCTAGAATGAGAGCGACTATAGTAGGGGATTAGTGGCATAGTTTAGGAAAGAGGTGATAAAGATTCAAATTTGGCCACTGAAAGCAGAAAACAGGGATATGTTTTTAAAGTATCTTGGGGATAGAATTGGTATTGTGTAGGTTGGGTTAACAATTGGATATGCATATAAGAAGGAAAGAGTAAAAGATAGTGGAAGTTTTTCGCCTACACAATTGAAGATGGTAATATTATTAACTGATATAGGAAACACATAAGGAAATGCTAAGGGCTTTTTTTTTCTTATTTATTTATTTATTTATGTTCTTTTTAGGAAATGTTGGTTTGATGGAGGGGAGAGTAAAGATATGCCAGATTTGCCTTGCCATCAGTATCCCAGTTGTAAAGTGTTCAGTTTGGAAATATAATTTAGAGGAAAGATCAAGCTTAAAGATTCAGCTTGAGAATCATTCACTTAAATTCATAGTTGCATGGATGATGTTGGTGAGGGAATTTGCAGGTAAGAAGAAAATAAGGCCACAAGTAATGACTTTCCCCATGGGTTGTTTGTCAGCTCTGAGAGGATGAGTAAGAGGTTAAGCTGTGCTTTTGACAGCTTTGAAGGGCTAAGAAGGCAGGAATTGGTGTAAGGGTATCTGGGACCTATGAAGGGGGAGGATACCTTGCTTCCCTTGCATTGTGTTAGGGCTTATACTACCAGAGCTACATGTTAGTAGCAGGGGTCCATTGGAAGTATACATAGACCCTCACAGAGCCTGTAATTCTGTTTCAGAATACCTCAGTCCTTGACTTGGATTGCTAGTCCTCATTGGTGCCTAGACAAGCAAGTATAATTTTTTGTGTGGAGAAAGATAGCACCATTCTATATTTCAAGTTGTTTCTATAAACAAAACAAATACAACATTAGGGACACAATCGGGGGGGGGGGGAAACAGACATAGAAGAAGACATAATATCTGTCTCTTATACACATCTTGATGAGGAGGCATGTTCAGAGAAGTTTAATGAATTGAGAAGAGTCACAAGTCTTGGTGAGTGGGAGAGCTGAAAGTTCTTTCATAGAAGTTCTTGATAAAAAGAAATAAAACAGATTTTTACTTTTTTTCCTGCAAGAAGCAATGTGATTCCTCTTTCCCTTGGGCCCCGGCTCAGAGTCCTGGTTTGTGAGGTACAGGCTGGGCTTATATCACTAGGGCTGCATCATTTCCCCCTAAGCTACTTAGAGACTCCAGGCTAGTTAGTAGTCTGAGGTCTCNAGAAAGAGATCCAAAGAACTTTAGAGAATAAAAGGATCTGATATGGAGTGTAAAATACCATGCTTTATATATGTAGCACAATAAGCAAAATGGAGAATTTTGTCAGAGAGCTGGAAACCATAAAAAACATTGTATGGAAGTTTTAGAAACAAAAATAACCAAAATTAAGAATTCAGTGTATGGATTTTAAAGCAGGTTAAACATAGCTGAAGAGAGAATTAGTGAACTGGAAGATGGGTCATAAGAAAATAACCATGCTGAAGAATGGAGAGACAATAGGATAGAAAATCAGGAGAAAGAGTAAGGGACACTGAAGGTATAGTAAGAAGTCTAACATAAATGTAATTACAGTCCCAGAAGCAAACATAATAGTGTGTCAGAAGCAATATTTGAAAAGTAAAGGCTTCTAACTTTCCAAAACTGATGAAAGACTCTAAGCCCTAGATTTACCAAAAGGTACAATTTCAAAAGAAGATTAATAAGTAGGAATCCACACTGAACACAGTGAAAACAAAAGCCACCAGTGGGAGAAATAAGAGTGACTTCAAAGGCATAGCCATTAGGCTGACTACTGATTTCTTAATGAAAACAATAAAGCCATAATACTGTAAAATGATAAAGAGATGAAATAAATTAAATGTCAGCCTAGAATTCTTATCTGCCAAAAATGATCTTTCATAGTAGAGGTGAAATGAAGACATTCTCGGTAAAAAATTGAGAGAATTTGTCCCATTTTCTCTCTAAAGGAAGCACAAAAAATATGGCAGAAGTAAAAATATTTCAGATAGAAGGCAGAAGATACAGGAAGGAGTGGAAAGCAAAGAAAAGGGTGAATGTGTATGTGAGTCTAAATAAATATTGAATGCTTAAAATAATAATAAGATCCTATTTGTTTATAATACATATAGAATTAAAGTACACAGTAATAATGCCTTTTAAATTATCTAATGCTCTTACTTTTTTTGCAAAAGATGGTAAAAATACCAATTAACATAAAAGTACCAGTTAATGTTAGACTTTGATAGTTAAGAATGTGTAATCTCTTAGGGAATCACCTAAAGAATACTAAAGGAGTGTATAACTTCCAAATAAAGGGAATGTAGAATAACTTTCGAAAATAAGCAGTCTAAAAGAAGGCAAGAAAGGATTAGAAAAAGAACCCAGTAAGTGGGACAAATAGGGAGTGCTTAGTAAGATGATAGATTTAAACCCAGATATTTCAGTAGCTACATTAAACACAAATGAAATCTAATCAGCAAATATTGTTGAATAAGATATAAAAATAAAAGCTAATTTCTTATATTCTCTAATATATCTAAAATATAATGACACAGAAAGAATGAAAATAACAGTGTGGGGGAAAAAATACAACAAGCAAACAATAACCAAAAGAAAATTGGCATTTCTTAATTAATATTGGATAAAGAATGTTTCAAGACAAAAAATGTTACTGCAGATAAAGAGACACTAAATATTAATGACACAGCAGTTCTATATTTGTATGTACTTAATAACAGAAGCTCAAAAAACATAAATCAAAACCTAACTGGGTGATAATGAAAACACAACTATCAAGATTCAGGGATAGGAATTCCCTGGTGGTCCAGTGGTTAGAACTCAACACTTTAACTGCCAAGGGCCCTTGTTCAGTCACTGAAGGGAGAACTAAGATCCCACAAGCCATGCCGCATAGCTGCCCCACCTTCCCATCCTCCAAAACAGGGGAGATTCTCCAATACTGGTATAAATAGTTTCCTTTTCTCCCTCTTGACTTCCTAAAGTTAGATATTTAGCCCGTTGCCCTTCAGGTACACCAGATTCTCTACCAAACCTATGTTGTTACTTGTGTTGCATTTAGGCAATGATACTATTCCTTTGGGCTTCCCTGGTAGCCCAGTGGTAAAGAATCTGCCTGCCAATGCAGGAGACGCAGGTTTGATTTCTGGGTTGGAAAGATTCCCTGAAGAAGGAAATGGCAACCTACTCCAGTATTCTTGCCTGGGAAAGTCCCATGGACAGAGGAGCCTGGTGGGCTACAGTCCATGTGGTTGTAAAAGCATCAAACAGGACTTAGCAACTAAAACACAACAAACAACAACTTTTCTTTCATATCACTTGTTTTGAGAAATTGGTAAGATACAGAAACAGACTCCACCCTACCATTATTAAGTAGCAGTATGACATTAAGCAAATTATTTAACCTGAAGTCCCCGTTTTGTGACTTGTAAAATTAGGATTGTGATAATTTCCTCAGAAGTTTGAGGGCTAAATGAGATCATACATATCGACTGCCTAATACAGGGCCTGGTATGTAATGAATGCTCCTTAAATGCTCATTTGTCGTGTATTCAACCAGGGTTTTCTTTCCAGGTAGGTTGTATTTGTACAGCCTCGTAAAGTTCCCAAAAGAAAGACGGAAAAGATGCCCTGGCCACTGGCAAACTAGTTGCTAGAAGCCCTCAGCTCCTAGGTTTTCACAGGCTTCATAGAGACGAGAGCTAGTGGGCATGGGGTGGGGAGTTGGAGGTCAAGTGAGGTTGTTTCTATTCTTAGTCTCTGAATAGATCTACCCTAAGTGTATTCTTTACTCTAAAAATGCATGTGGTTCATTTTTAATGAGAATTAATTATGTATGTTGAAAGGGTAGGCTATCTTTTGAGGATAAGTATTTATATTTACACAAATTCAGGGAAATTTCTGGATTTTTAAAAAGAAAACTGGGGTGCGTATCATTTGGTAGGGAGAGGCATTTGAATAAACACAGGTTCCCATGAGATAAAAGGCTCGACTATCAGATTTCTTACATAGGACATGGAATACATTTTGATGTTTTTAATTACAGAAATTAGATTATAATTATGACTGATTCACATTGTTGTACGGCAGAAACCAACACACTATTGGAAAATTTTCCACCAATTAAAAATAAATAAAACTTAAAAAAAAATGAATTAGATTTACACGAAAGTTATCTGGACAGAAATACGGTCCACTGTTGTTTAAAAATGCTCTTGAGTTTTAATTCCGGAATGCTGATGTGTTGATTTGGGAAACGGCCCTGCCTCTCATTGCGGCTGATGGGAGTCAGTTTCACAGCTTGATGTCGATGCTTCAAAAGTCTGTCAAAGAAGGATTTCCCTGGGGGTCCAGGGGTTAAGACTTTGCCTTCTAGTGCAGGACGCCCAAGTTTGATCCCTGGTCCAGGAGCTAAGATCCCACATGCCTTGAAGCCAAGAAATCAAAACAAAAAACAGAAGCAATATTGTAACAAATTCAAAAAGATTTTTTTTTAATGGCCCACACCTAAAAAAGAAAAAAAACTCTTTAAAAGAACAAGCAAACCAAAAAAAATCCAAAATCTATCAAAGAGTCTTTCCATGGAGGCTGTGAAAGTGAGTTGCTCAGTTGTGTCCAACTCTTTGTGACCCCGTGGACTGTACAGTCCATGGAATTCTCCAGGCCAGAATACTGGAGTGGGGAGCCATTCCCTTCTCCAGGGGATCTTCCCAACCTAGGGATCAAACCCAGGTCTCCCACATTGCAGGCAGTTTCTTTACCAGCTGAGCCACCAGAGAAGCCCCAGAATACTTAAGTAGGGTATCCCTTCTCCAGTGGATCGTCCCAACCCAGGGAATGAACCGGGGTCCCTCCTGCGTTGTAGGCAGGTTCTTTACCAGCTGAGTTACCAGGGAATCCCATGGAGGCTATAGAGGAACCTATTAATTGTACACCTACCTGATACATTTTTTATTTTTTAATGAGAGAAATAATTTTAAAGGAATCTTTAACTGAAAGCATTGTCTGTGGTAATTTAGAACCACCCCTCAGCATGTGTTTTAGAGAGATGAACGGTGTCATCTGTTTCTCATGTATTGTGGCCGCGAGGCTGACGTTTTATATACTTTTGCAGATGCGCCTCTCTGTGAATGTCACGAGCGGTTACCAGTCTATCATGCACTGAGTAGAAAGGGCAGAGCCAAACTGTAAGGGTGTCAGTACGTTATGGCAATAAAATTTTTCACAGCCTCAAATAAAAAAAATACACTACTTGACAAGCGCATCTGTTTTAAATTATTTCAGATACTATGGAAACAGAATTTCTGTTGTTCAGTTCTCCAGTTAGAAGTGAATTGTGTTTCCAAAAGCTGGTTTTCAAGTCAAGTTGTTCAGAGTTTGGAGTTTACTTTCTAAAGAGAAAATGAAATGGTCTGGATTCTTGGGCTAGCTCACATTTTAACCGTAAAGGAAATGAAATATTTTACACTGAAAAAGTAGGCTGAAAATTATTTCTCTCATTAAAAAATTAAAAATGTGTCAGGTAGGTGTATAATTGAATAGGTTCCTCTATAGCCTCCATGGGATTCCCTGCTTTGGTAGTCCTAACCACTTAATACAATAGAAAATAAAAATTGAAAGAAGAATTCTTTTTGTTTTATGAAGAATATTAAGAAAAAGCAAGTCTTATTACACAAGGTATAGTGGGAAAAGCACAGGACTGTGGCCCTCAGGCAAGCTAGATAAACTCTCTGACTTCAGTTTTCACATCAGTTAAACTGAGTCTTTGTGGTGCTACATAAGATAATAACTTAAAATTCCTGGTAAAATGACTGGCTTTAAATGAGCTCTCCATAAATGGCCGCTGTTAAAATATACAGGTAGGATCCAAACCCAGGTTTCCTACAAATTCCAGGTCCACTGTCTTGTCCGGCAAGTGGCTGTGTTGGGACAGGAGCAAACGAGGGACCGGGAGGCTAGGGTAGAGCTGTCAGTTGTTTGTGTGGAACCACGCCCCACAGACGTGGCGGACAGGAGCTCTTGGTCAGATGTCACCTTCCTGGGAGAAGGCTTATCACACTCAGATGTACAGAGGAGCAGCCCCTTTTCCCTTCTCTCACTGCTCCCTAGTCCCTACTGCCAGGACCCTGCCACTGCTGGGCAGAGACAGGGTCTCTCAGAATCCAGAACTCTCATAGAAAGGGTGACCTGACCTTGTGATGAGGGGAAGTGTGACCTGCAGAGGGTTTTTTGGTGTTGCTCTTGTTGCTAGTTTGTTTTAAGAACAGGAAGAGCTAACATTTACCTGGTGCCTAACACATCCCAAGCGCAATCCTGCGCCTTTTAACATATTATCTCATTTAGCGTGCAAGGCAGCCCTGTGGGGAGCAGACATCGTTACCCCATCTTGTAGACCAAGAAAGGAGAACTTAGATGATGTGACTGCACAAAGTGGACACAGCTAGGAAATTACAGAGCAGGGATTCACACGCAGGTCTGTCAGCTCTTAGGTGCCCTCTGGGTTCTCAAGGGAATGCACACGTGTGGTCATCTACAGTGTGTCCAGCCTTTCTGTCTTTTTATAAACTTTACTGGTTGTGTGCCCTTGGGAAGGAGAGGAATGGAATGAGATTTAGTTTATTAACACCATTAACTTTAAAAATTGAACAGGATCTGGCTTCCATCCCTCATTTCAAATTGAACCACATAATGGGGATGAAAACATATTGATTAGAGAGAAACTATTTATTAGAGGTAAAATTGTTTACAGTGTAAATAAGCTACATGTTCCATTATACACGACTGTGGCCTTTCAACATTTCATAATCTGTTGCATTTAATTAGTCACAGTACATAATGTATGCATCACAAGTAAACATTGGAAACACAATGGCAAATTTTTCTAAGATCTGTGCTTCATAAATTTTCAGTTTGCTAATCTCAGTAATTATGTTTTGGTGTCAACAGCTGCTTTTACAAACAAGTGCTGATTCTCTCCCTTAAGTCTTTAAGGAAGCCAAACGGAGGATGAATTCTAAAGTTCTGCACTTCTCCCTATTGAAGATTAAGTCATTATGTAATAATTTTTCTCTTTTATTTAACATTGTTATTAAAATGGTAAATAAATGGAGTGAGATAGAATTTGAAATGTAAGGTACAATTAATGCTAATTAATAAATTGGTTTTCAGTGACTATAGAGACATTGTAGATGGTCTAGCTTTTGAAATTTGAATATGACATTTTCTTAAAGGCAAAGCAATCTGGGGAACTTTAGTGGCTTGAGAATTACAAAGTATCTGATTTTAATTATTCAAGAATTCTCAGACCTGCCAACCCCATCCTTCAGATAGAATACAGGAATGGGATTGTTGGGTCCTATAGCTGTGTGAACCAGCACAGCGCCTGGCAGTTACACTCTTCAGGATTACTAAATGACTTATAAGTGACTTTTTTTTTTTTAAAGAAGATTGGTTATAGTTTTCATTGAAAAGTGCATATTTTGAAAGTCTTTTTTTCTAATTAAAAAAAAAACCAGCAGTTACTCATCTGAAATCAATTTGGATATTTGAAAACATAGAAAAACACAAAATTAGCATTTACTTGTAAACCCATTCCAAACGATAAAAGACGCATGTCCTAGTACTTTTTGTATGCATACATGTATGTGTATGTTTGCATGTACTCACCTATGTATGTCTATGTGTATTTTTACCCCACCTCAAATTCTCATTCTCTATGAGAAGGAAGAAAAAGCCCTTTCCTCCTCTTTACAATACATTGTGAATAGTCCCCCCATGTCAATAAATATTTGTCTTCAACATTTTTAATCAGTGATCATATTCCATTATACAGATATGCTATAAATTAATATCTCCTCTCTTTTTACTATTTTAAGTAAGACTGTAACAAATCTCTTTCATATGTATCTCTAAATATTTACTCAAGATAAATTCTAAGTAATGCTGAATCCAAGCATATGCCCATCCATATTTGCTAGCTTACTTTACAGAAAGGTTATGCTGAATGATAAGTAAAGTGTGTCTACTGCTCTATTTATTTCTTTAAATGTTTTTGATTTCCTGATGCTGACAAATTTGTCATTTGTTGAGCTCTGAAAGGTCACTGTGACACATCGAAGTGACTGCCTGAGTGAGCCTTGTTTTTAGAGCTCGAGGTCTTCCCTAGATGCACCCTGTCCAAGGGACTTCCACGTGTCTTCACACAGAGAGATCAGTGCCACCATGGGGCTTTCCTGGTGGTCCTGTGGTTGGGACTCCAGGCTTCCACTGTTGGGAATATGGGTTCTCTCCCTGGTTGAGGAACTAGGATCCCACATACTGCACAGTGTAGCCAAAAAATTAACTAATTAAGATAAATAAATAAAAGGCATTAATGGGAACAGTATGTGCCTGCTCACTTAAGGCAGCAGTCTTAAACGCGGTGCACATGCTTCACAGAGTAGGTGAAGATTTTCCAGAGGGTACAAGGGCATGCATGGTTTTAAAAGGGTTTCACTGATCAGCTTTCCTTATGTGTGTGTGTATGTATATGTATGTGTGTGTGTGTATATATAAATGTATATATACACGCTGCTGCTGCTGCTAAGTCCTTCAGTCATGTCCGACGCTGTGCGACCCCATAGACGGACCTCATAGACCCTATAGAGCCCACCAGGCTCTCCCGTCCCTGGGATTCCAGGCAAGAACAGTGGAGTGGGTTGCCATTTCCTTCTCCAATGCATGAAAGTGAAAAGTGAAAGTGAAGTCACTCAGTCATGTCCGACTCTTAGCGACCCCATGGACTGTAGCTCACCAGGCTCCTCTCTGTCCATGGGATTTTCCAGGCAAGAGTACTGGAGTGGGGTGCCATTGCCTTTTCCAGGATATATACATACTCCTTCCTAAAGCCCACTTGCCTCAGAAAGCTGTTGGGGTGGAAGTTGTCCTTTTTCCTCTTCCCCTTTCCACCTGTTCTTTTCCCACTTTATGAAATAGGTACTCCCACTCATTGCCCCAAAGTGTGAGACCCTTTCTGGTGCTCAACAAAGGATTGTGTGAAATATTGGTGATAACCAAACCTCCTTCAGTCAGCAGTTTATAACCCAGCACCCTTCTGCTTAAGAAATACATGTGTTAATTCTGAATTGAAAAATGTGTTCGAAGTATTCAGTGGTTTACAAATAAGTTAGTGAATCAGAATTAAACCAATGCTCCCCTCTGAAGAACTCTGACTTCATAAGGGGGAATTTCAATGCTGATAAAAGATAGAACTTTTAACAATAAAGTATTTTTTTTTCAGCTATTAAAAAAAAAAATGAATGTGTGATAAAACCTTACTTTTGATGGTCAAAGTATTATTTATCAAAATAAGTATTTGTATTGCTTTGATTAATTTTAGACTCACTGTACTGATAGCTTAATCCAGAACATGTTAAGCATGTAGAGCCTTATAATTATAGGAAATAAAAAAGAGTTTAAAATTTTCAATTTCCATATATCACTTGTAAAACATAAAAGTATATTGCATTAGTATAATATGGGAGGTAAATGAAATGGAAATACAGTTACAAAAACAAAAGAGAAGACAAAAATTTTGACTATTAAAGAAAAACAAGTTTATATGTTTTTAAAATGGATAGTGGTATCAATTTGCTATTTATATTTGGTTGGTTGCATTTTAAAGAACAGTGTTACAGTTTTATTTTAAAATGTCAACATTTATGGCATACTAAAATAACATTGTTTATAAGTGTAAGCTCATAATGAAAAATTGTAGATGCCAACTTTAAAAATGTACAAAGGAGAAAAAAATGTATGAGCAAGTACCTGATTTTTTTTTTTTAGGCAGTATTCCAGCAAAAGATGTGCAGACTACTAATATGGGACAGGAGCCTAGACAAAAGGCTGCCTCACCTGGCTTCAGGTGGTCTCACAGGAACTGTTCCCCGCAATCTCAGTCTCCCTTCCACTTGGTGAGCCCTGGGGTGGTGTGGGTGATGAGAGCGCCAGCAGCGCTCCTCTTCAGGCTTTCCCTGGTCGGGAGCATTCTCCCCTCTCCTGTTTCTCAGCCAGAGGCTGCTGGTCCATCAGGTGCTTCACCCTGGTACCCATGGCTTCTCCCTCTCTCTCGGCTCCCTTGTTCTCCACAATGAAAGTGTCTGTTAGACCTCACTTCTTCCAGAAACACTCCTTGCAGAAATACTCCTTGATTCCCCTTTCCTCTTTTCCTTTAGAATGGTGTCTCTTTTCCCTTTCATTATAAAAGAGAAGCTAAGAAATTAAGGGAAAGGGGAGTCGAGTTAGAAAGTAGAAAAAGTCTCTGGGATCTTGGAGAGGTCCAGGTAGATGGAGGCAGTTTATGTTTTTGGCTTCTTTGTTTGAACAGGGCTTCTAGAAGTTTGTACCTCTGAAATATGGAGTCTCAGTAGAAATACTATTGAATTCAATTGAACCTGAAGTCCAGTTCAAATTTCACCTTACCTTTGAATTCTCCTTTGACTTCCCAGACCTGCTGGGGCTTATCTTCCTCCAGATTCCTTGTGCACTTAGAGTCTGTTCTCTGCAGTTCAGTGTGTTATCATCACCATCATGCAATTTTTGTTAATTATTTGAATATGTAGCATTGTTTTTATGACCAGATTATAAATTCTAGGCAAGTAGAAGTTCCTGTTTATTTTTTTGTCTCCCTATGGCACCTAGTATAGCACTAACTATAACACATATTCAATAAATACATCTCAGTTAATTGTTAAAAAGGGGGGGAAATTGATGGGGAGTTATGGGGTTAAAATCTGGATTTGTCATACTTCACTATTTGATTTAGGGCCGTTTGTGTATAGTCTGCATCTCTTGATTCTTCATTGATAAAACATGGGTGACAGTGATAATTAATAGTATTAGAAAAGGTCCATCTAGCCAAGGCTATGGTTTTTCCAGTAGTCATGTATGGATGTGAGAATTGGACTGTGAAGAAAGCTGGGCACCAAAGAATTGATGCTTTTGAACTGTGGTGTTGGAGAAGACTCTTGAGATCCAACCAGTCCATTCTGAAGGAGATCAGTCCTGGGTGTTCTCTGGAAGGAATGATCCTGAAGCTGAAACTCCAGTACTTTGGCCACCTCATGCGAAGAGTTGACTCATTGGAAAAGACTCTGATGCTGGGAGGGATTGGAGGCAGGAGAAGGGGATGACAGAGGATGAGATGGCTGGATGGCATCACCGACTCAATGGACGTGAGTCTGAGTGAACTCTGGGAGTTGGTGATGGATAGGGAGGCCTGGTGTGCTGCAATTCATGGGGTCGCAAGGAGTCGGACACGACTGAGCAACTGAACTAAACTGAACTGAATCACTATGGGCCCAAATCATTAATGTACCTAACATTTCTATGAGAAATATATTACACTTCTTATTATTGTTCTCATTGTATATGAGAGGAATAATAATCTATGGAAAACAGGGCCACTCAGTAAATAACAGTGTGGATCTGAAACCAGACCAAGTCCCAAGTATTTATCCAACATGTGATACTGCCCACATCCGATGTATCTACCTCAGAGTTAAAGATTCTAAGTGAGTAGAAGGCACTGGGTATATTTTTGAAAAAAGTAAAAAAGTGATACAAAAGTTGAATTTAGTTAACTGTATTTGGAAAGCATTTTTACTTTTCTCCCCAGCTTTATTGAGGTATAACTGAAACATAACACTGTTCAAGGTGTGCAACAGGTTGATACAATACATTTAAAAATTGCAAAATAATTACTGCATTGTTAGCTACACCACCTCCATCCCATGACATGGTTACCATTTGTTTTTCCTGGTGAGAACACTTAAGATATACACTCTTAGCAGCATTCAAGTATATGATATAGTATTATTAGCTATAATCAATCCCTGGTAACTTCCACTCTACTCTGTTTCTCTGAGTTTGTCTTTTTAGATTCCACATTTAAAAATATTTTAATTTTTTCCAGTTCATAGGTTATCTTTTTATTTATGGTTTCCTTTGCTGTATAAAAGCTTATAAGTTTGATTAAATCCCATTTATTTTTTGCTTTTCTTTATATTGCCCTAGGAGACTGACCTAAGAAAACATCGATACAGTTTATGTCAGAGAATGTTTTGCCTATGTTCTCTTCTAGGAGTCTGCTGGTATCATGTCTTATATTTAAATTTTCAAGCCATTTTGAGCTTCTTTTTGTTTCTGATGTAAGGATATGTTCTGATTTCATTGATTTACATGTGGCTGTCCAACTTTCCCAACAACATTTGCTGAAGAGACTGTCTTCTCCCTGTTATGAGTTCTTGCGTCCTTTGTCAAAGACTAATTGTCCATAGGTGTGTGGGTTTATTTCTGGGCTTTGTGTTCTGTTTCATGGATCCATATGTCTGTTTTTGTGCCAGTACCATGCTGTTTTGATTACCGTAGCTTTGTAGTATTATCTGAAGTCTGAGAAGGGTATGCCTCCTGCTTTGTTCTTTTTTCTGTGAATTGCTTTGGCAATTCTGTGCCTTTTATCATACCATGTAAATTTTTGAATTATTTGTTCTAGTTCTGTGAAAAATGTCATGGGTAATTTGATAGGAATTACATTAAATATATAGATTGTTTGGGTAGTTTGGCCATTTTAACAATATTAATTCTTCCAATCCAAGAGCATGGGATATATTTCCATCTTTGAGTCATCATCAGTTTCTTTTATTAATGTTTGTGATTCTTAGCATATAAAGCTTTTACCTCCTTTGTCAGGTTTATTCCTAAATATTTTTTGATGTGATTTAAAAGGGATTGTTTACAGTCCCTTTCTAGTGTTTCCTTTTTAGTGTATGATATGACCAACAAAGGCTTAATTTCCAAAATATGCAAACAACTCATACAACTCATAACCAAAAAAAGAACCCAATAAAAAAATGGGCAAAAGACCTAAATAGACATTTCTCCAAAGAAGACATACAGATGGCCAATAGGCACATGAAAGTAGGTTCATTGTTTCTAATTATTAGAGACATGCAAATCAAAACTATAAAGAGGTACTGCCTCACACTGCTCAGAGTGACCATGATTTAAAAGCTTATAAATAACAGATGTTGGAGAAGGTGTGGAAAAAAGAGAATCCTCTTACACCATTGGTGGGAATGTAAATTGGTGTAGCCACTATGGAAAACAGTATTGAGGTTCCTCAAAAAAACTAAAAATAGAGTTACCATGTGATCTAGCAATCCCTTTTCTAGGCATATACCCAGACAAAGCTGTAATTCAAAAAGATACATGCACCCTTAGGGTTATGGCATCACTATTTACAATAGCTAAGACATGGAAACAAACTAGATGCCCGTTAACAGATGAATGGATAAAGATGTGGTGTGTGTGTGAAATGTCACTCAGCTATAAGAAAGAATGAAATAATGCCATATGCAGGAACATGGATGGGTCTAGAGATAGTCATACTAAGCGAAGTAAGTCAAAGACAAATACCATATGATATCACTTATATGTGGAATCTAAAATATGACGAAAATCAACATATCTAAGAAACAGAAACATACTCAGATGAAGAGAACAGGCTTGTGGTTGTCAAGGGGGAGGAAGGATTGGGGAAAGAAGGACTGAGAGTTTGGGTTTAGAAGATGCAAACTAGTATATATAAACAACAAGGTCCTACTCTATAGTACAGGGAAGTATATTCAGTGTTCTGTGATAAACCATGATAGAAATGAATATGAACAAATATATATATGGCTTCCCAGGTGGCGCTAGTGGTAAAGAACCCACCTGCCAATGCAGATAGACATAAGAGACTCCAGTTTGATCCCTCAGTCGGGAAGATCCCCTGGAGGAGGGCACAGCAACCCACTCCAGTATTCTTGCCTGGAGAATCCCATGGA
>SJYV01047320.1:0-12078 GCA_006410875.1 Neotragus pygmaeus
CCAAACCTGTCCAGGCCTCCTTGGCCACTGACTGATGGGCTAAAGGGTGCCTAGTGAGCGAGGCCCTGGGAAGGGGCCCTGGAGGTGGTGGCATGGAGTGGGGCCAGTGTGGTGGTGCTGCTTCGCATTTTGTCGGTGCCACTTGACAAGCTTGATGTGCAGACTTGAACCAATCCATCCGTCACCTCGAGGGCGGAGGCAGTGGAAAGTGGCCCGGTGCCAGGAGGAGCGGGGTGAAGAGAAAGGAGAGGTGCCAAGAGTGGCCCAGCGCTGCCCCCCGCCCTGCACTCAGGCTGGCCTCTGAACAACCACGGCTCCTTCCTTTGCACCCTGTCTGTTGTCTGCCAGGGGAACTCGGCCTTAAAGGGGAAAAAAAAGTTCTCTCTTTTTCCTTGGCGCATAATGGTATCTTCACGGCAGGACTTGGCAGACCACTGATGGTGGGGTGCAGCTCAGGGCCCGTGTTCTCCCATGTGTCTTTTCACAGAGTGCCAAGGTGCCCCCACTCAAGAGTACCAAGGTGGGGGTGACAACTCCTAATCGTAGTCCCTCTGACCTCTTTCTGCCAGTCAGGCACTTCTCCCCAGTGTCCAGGCCAGGCTGGGGGTAATCATAACTTGACTTCTGGAGCAGATGAGGGCCCAAGTCTGTCGAGGGAGACTCAAGCTCTCCTGTGCTTGTGCTCAGGCGCAAAGCCAGAGACCTCCACGCGGGGTGGCTGTTTTGTCTCTCCAAGAGCTGGGTGTTCAGCGGGCAGCCACCACAGTTCCTGTCTCTTCTTCCAGAAACCAGACACTCTTGTCTCCTGGGCTGACCTCCTTCTCTGGGCCACCTTCCCTCTTTATCCCTCTCCGGCATCCTTGCCCCCTTCTCTCCTCTACAGGAAAAAAGGGTTAAAACCCAGAGCCAAGGTATAGCGTAGCAGCTTGCACTGGAAACAGGTTGGTGCTTGTAAAGTGCTTTTCATGACTGACTTCACACATCTTGGCACTGCCAGAAGCATAGCCTGCCTGTGGAAGACCAGGCCAGGGTGGAATGGGGTGGTCATTGAGAAATAAGGGTGAATGCACATCTGATATACAGCAGCACAGCCTCTGCTCTGTTTGTCATCCAAATCACATTGTTTGCCCCCTTCACCGTGACCCACAGCCAAGGGTCAGGGAAGTCACTTTTGAAGAACTTTTCCTCAGTTAAAAAGAAAGACCCCCACCTCTCCAACAATTTCAGTAGCCCTTTCTAAAAGTGGAGTGGGGTGAGCATGACTGCCTGTCTGGCCCTGTGTGTGTGTCCCTTACCCCCAAGATCCACTTTGTCGGTTCTCCATCCCAGAGAGATGAGGGGGGCGTCCTTCAGTGATGGGGGCTGTAAGCAGTCTGGCCTTTGCCCAGGATGTGGGCTGTCACTCTGGAGAAGGGCCTCGCGCCGGGCAGGGCCCTGGCTCGTTGGCCCTTTCCACGCAGCTCCATCTTTGGTCAGGAACCTGAAGAGTTAAAAGTCTTTAGCTCGTTGCAATGAAATTATGGCTGGCAGTGGCGCCGCTGTTTGTTCAACAGACCTCCACTTTTAAACAGTTCACAAAAAGTTCATGGGGCAGCTAAAGATTATAAGAGAGAGAGAGAGTGGTGTGTGTGTGTGTAGGTGTAGTCAGCAGGATCCAGTACTGGGCCTCACCCTTCTCCCTCTCACCCCCACATCTGTGACCCTGGACCATGCTCTGGGCCTCAGCCCTCCATCTGATCCTGTGCTGCTCAGAACACTTCATTCTGACGCGGGGTGTTATTTATATGTGCAGTATTAATACTGAAAACCAGACGAGATCTGGAGCGGGGGAGAAGCTTTGAAAGCACTCTGTGATCCCAGGTTGTCTCTTCTAAACTCCGTCCACCTCACCCGCTAAATTCAGGCTGCCCTTTCCAAAGAAAAACCCTTTCAAGGGAAGGGGGCTGCAGGCCCTGGGGGTGGGGGAAGGGCTCAGTAGGGTGATTGTGGCAACAGCCTTCCTATTTCCTCAGTCAGGTGCTCAGGTCCTTGTCCCCAGGTGACAACTAACAGAAGCTCTTAGGAGGCAGCTGGTGTAACTCCCCTCATCCTTTTCTTAAGGGTTTGATAGAGGGATCCTTTGGTGTAAGGTACGAATTTCATCATGACACGCAGCCAGGGAATGGCATGGCATGGCCTGCCCGTGGCAGCCATATGCTAGGACACTTGCCCGGAGGAATGTTGCTCCACCTTCTAGATTGAGATCTGTCTTCCTTTTGTTAGAAGGGGTGGCAGGGGTTAGAGAGGGGACACACTGTTGAGTGAGACTTCTCTCGTGGTAGCCTACCCCCAGTTTGATGTGCATGTTCAGAACACAGAAGAACGGCCTGTGAACCCCCACAGAACCTTCCTCAATGCCTGCATCCGACTGAGTCTGTCTTGGGGGCGCTGTAGCCAGCCCCCTGGAAATGTCCCAGCCTGCCTGAAGAAAGGAACACTTTCTGGACAAATAGCTTCTCCAGGATCCCACCAGGCTGGACACATGGGGAGATTGCTGTCTCTCTCCCAGCTTTATTGTTAAGCTCTAACTATGCGTGGTGTGTGTCTGCGCGCGTGGCTCTCGATTAACAGACGGTGTTCTATGTATAGGGGCCAATGAGGGATGCTGGTGGACAAAAGCCCGAGTTAGGACAAAGAAACGCAGAGGGATAGCCTGGCTTTGGGATTGGGGTCTCCCAGGTGCTCCCCGGTCCTAGTGGCTCCCACCCAACCGAC
This sequence comes from Neotragus pygmaeus, assembly GCA_006410875.1. Taxonomy (NCBI): domain Eukaryota; kingdom Metazoa; phylum Chordata; class Mammalia; order Artiodactyla; family Bovidae; genus Neotragus; species Neotragus pygmaeus. Next base: position 2,755 of record SJYV01047320.1, read on the forward strand.
CTGGCAGTCAGCTCCCTGTGCTAAAGTGTAAAAGCAATCATTTGCATATTTTTTTCCTGCTAACAAAGGAAATGTGTTGACTTAGGGAACATTTGGGCTTTCGGAAACTGTGGGTGTGTGTGTGAGGGAGGAGAAAGAAAAGTTCCCCCATGAGCTGCACACCAGGGATTTCATACTCAGGTTTGGGTCCCGGTGTACAGAGGCTGTGGCTGGGGGGTGCCTGGACAAGGCAGCGTGTGAGCTGGGGGAATTGCCGAGGGCCATCGGTCCCAGGCATTAAAGGCTCCCCTACTTATTAACCCAGCATTTAACAGCAGGATATGGGCTGAAGCGCAGTCAAAAGAAACGGCTCAACCTCCAAAGAGCAATTAAAATCCTGCACGAGGATAAATCACGCGCCGTGATAATCCTGTTAATAAAATGCAGCTTGTCCTGACCCTTCACTCATGCAGCAAACTAGAATGTGATGTGGGTGGGGGTGGTGGGCAGAGAAGGTAAGGAGGGGGGAAGGTGCCGCCTCCCCCTCCCTCCTTCCCAGTGGATAGGAAATGGGTGGCTTTTGCCCGCTCCCCCAGTGCCAGCGGCTCGCAGCCGGAGCCCAACAGCCCGGGCTGCTAAGACTTCTGCGCTCGCTAATGATTTTTGTCCCCAGCGAGCAGGCGTCATTGAATTACTCAGCCACCTCCCTCTGAAGCTCCCAGGCCAAACCACCCAGGCAAAACCACCCGGGTTTGGGGCTTAATCTAATCTAGGGCTCGGGTGGGGTGGCTTGCCAGCCCACTGACACTTTAACCCTCCACCTGTAAGTCGTGCACACCACAGCCCTGGAAATGAGTTGTAGTTTGGGCTGCCGCACTGGACTGCTGTGCCTTTTATTCTGCCCCCACCACCTCCGACCCCCTCTCCCCTATCCTTTCAGCCCCAAGAAGAATCAGTGTGGGGCTCCGCGGGATCCCCCACCAGCAGCTTTCTATGCAAGTGTGTTCTCCAAAGGCTGGGAAAGGGGAAGGGAGAATGGCAGGTGTAGGGTGCCGTGTGCTGTACCTTGACTGATGGGGCCCCAGGGTGCTGGGCCCTCCACATCCCCAGCGCCTCCTGCCAGGGAAGTTCCATCCCCTTCCTCGAACCCCTGGGTCAGGCATACTCCTTCACTCCCAGCTGTCTGTAGAACATCCAAGCAGGCTCTACCTTCCTGAGTGTGCATTCCACACTCCGTATGGATTTGCCTAGAAAGGGAGTTTCTCTCATTCCCTGTTTGGCTCTTTTTTACTCAACCTCCTGGGATTTTTGTTGTTGTTAAACAGACTAGACGCTTGAAGAAAAGCTGCCATCCAAGAAGACGACATGCTTTCAGCAACCCCCCTGTATGGGAACGTTCACAGCTGGATGAACAGCGAGAGGGTCCGCATGTGTGGGATCAGTGACGACAGGTGAATGCGTGGGTCTGGCTAAGGCCTGGGGAGCATGCGGGTCCTTCCCTGGGGCTCCTAAGCAGAGCCCCCCTTCACCTCCTCACAGCCAGAGTGGGCCCAAAGGGGGCTGGTGGGGAGAGATCTCCTGCCTAGCTGGCAGCCCTTGATTTACAGTTTTAACAGGCAACCCGGCTCAGCGAAGCATTGCCGCCCTTTAAGAGATTAGCCCCTAAAGCGGCCTTTCAGTGCTCTTTCGTCCTTAATTTATTATTTCATATTTATGAAGGAGAATTAATCCCAGTCTATATGCTGCTTTAACTCTAAATGTCAGGAGTGTGGGCCCAGGTGGATCGGCATTCGATGTGCTTTTAAAACAAATAGTTTGCTCAGTAATAAATGGGGCAAAAGCCACCCTTCACTTCATGGAAGCCCAGGGTTTCTCCGGATCCTCTGCCGCCTATTTGGCGAGGCCACCGGCTCCTGGTTTCAGTCACCCGACAGCTCTGTTATGCTTCCTAATCAGTAATTTGGGAGTGTGGGGTAGAGGCAGCTAAGCAGTAGATAATTGAAACTGCTCTTCGGGGTAATGGTGAAACTTTGCTCTGTCGTTTGTCAGCAGTTTTATCCTGGGGATTTGGAAGTTGGCACCAAGCACTTTCTTTATCAATGCTCTCTGATAACAAGTCTCAGGGCAGCCGCAACAGCCTGGCACAGATGTGTGGCCTCTTCCTCTGGAGTGGCTAACATTTGTATATTTGTGTGTATCCCCCATCATTTTGATAAAGGCCGTCAAATATGGCTTTATTATCACCATGAAAACCAGTTTCTTAGGACGTGGTGCCTAACTTTGTTTGGGGCAAGTTTTGAGAACCTGTCCTCCTGGGTAACACAGAAATGGTTGACATGGCTGGTCCATAGACTTTACTCTCCAGGTCTGCCCCTTTGACTTTGGCCGTTGCACCCACATGCCTGTCCTCAGGTAGAGCTTATAAGGGTCTGCTCGGACTGCAGGGCCCAGACAGCCCTGCCCAGCCTGTGTGGAGAAACAGTCGTGAAGGAGACGTAGTTGTGCAGAATTTCTACCTTACCCAACTAAGGGACGTATTTGTGATTTCGCATCCCCGTTCCCTTGCCTTGCTTTGTTTTTTTCCCAGTCCCATTGAATCACCATTCGGGGATAACTTTCAATATGGGCCATGGGGGAGGAAATTTTTCTTTTTAAGGGCAGTTGGGAAAATAGAGTTTTTAGAAACTGACCTGTTCCGGGGTAATCTATGAAAGATAGATTAAATGAGGAATGCTTTCACAAAGTTGGTATGTCCTTTTAAATAGGAAAATTCCCGTAAGTGATGGTGACGCTTCAAAGGCCAGACTGGAACTAAGGGAAGAAAATCCCTTGAACCACAACGTGGTAAGAGATTAATGGCTTCTGTTGATGTGCTATCTGAGTATCAGTGATCTGTAATCAATCGTGCATTCATTTGCATACCATTAAAGGGCCTTTTGGGGGGCTGCTGGAGAAAGCCTAGGCAGTGGGACAAGTTTCTTCCTGGCTTGCTTTCTTGGCTGTGCTTGCCATTTATGCCCTCGTACCCTGGTGACTGGTGGGGTCCATACCACCTTTTCTTTGGTAAGCTATGTGCCCCACCGACGCTCCCAGCTGGATAAATTTCTAGCCTCCAAGTAGACCCTGAGGATTTACCTTCCCAGTAAAATATGAAACAGAGCCATCTTCAGACACCAGGGAGAAGAAGTCGAAAGACACAACTGCAGTTTGACCCATGGCCTCTTTATTGATTTTGAAATGAGACAGCTCAAGTCTTCTGTTCCTTGCTGTCCCCCTGAAAGATTGGGGTTTTTTGTTATGTTAAATAATGCCTCCTCACATCTGGGGAAGCCCCAGTGAACATCACCCCACCCCATCCTGACCGGACCCAGGGAGGGTGAGTCTGAGATCTGTACCCCACAAGGTCGGTGCTGAGAGCAGTGGAGTTGGTACCACCTCAGTTGCAGCGAAGAATTTTTGCTGAGAAGGTGGATTTTCCAGAGTTAATAGATGACTGAATTAATGCAGGGGCCTCAAGTCTAAAGGGATCATTTTACGTGCTTCCAGGATACTAGTCGGACAAAGGTGAGAAGGCAGGCAGAGGAGGGTGCTGGATAAGGAGGGAGGGGGGCCCAGACCTTGTGAAGCCTTGCTTTTTTAACCCTTTCCGCTCAGATCTTAAGGCTGATATCCTACTGAGCTAGTCTGCAGTTTTTCTTTGGGATGGGCTGCTTTGGAGGCACATCCTCGGTAACACCCATGTTCTTCTTGTGTGAAGGTGGACGCAACCACGGCCCATCGGATCGATGGCCTGGCAGCGCTGAGCATGGACCGCACTGGCCTGATCCGGGAAGGACTGCGTGTCCCCGGAAACATCGTCTATTCTAGCTTGTGTGGACTGGGCTCAGAGAAAGGGCGGGAGGCTGCCACAACCACTCTAGGCGGTCTGGGATTTTCTTCCGAAAGAAACCCAGAGATGCAGTTCAAACCGAATACACCCGAGACGGTGGAGGCCTCCGCTGTCTCTGGAAAGCCCCCGAATGGCTTCAGTGCTATATACAAAACACCACCAGGAATACAAAAAAGTGCTGTCCCCACGGCAGAAACTCTGGGCTTAGACAGGCCTGCCAGTGACAAACAGAGCCCGCTCAACATCAATGGTGCTAGTTACCTGCGGCTGCCCTGGGTCAATCCCTACATGGAGGGGGCCACGCCAGCCATCTACCCGTTCCTTGACTCGCCAAATAAGTATTCCCTGAACATGTACAAGGCCTTGCTACCTCAGCAGTCGTACGGCCTGGCCCAGCCGCTATATTCGCCAGTCTGCACCAACGGGGAGCGATTTCTCTACCTGCCGCCACCTCACTACGTCAGTCCCCACATCCCATCGTCCCTGGCTTCCCCCATGAGGCTCTCGACGCCTTCCGCCTCTCCAGCCATCCCGCCTCTGGTCCACTGCACAGACAAAAGCCTGCCCTGGAAGATGGGTGTCAGTCCTGGGAACCCGGTCGATTCTCACTCATACCCCCACATCCAGAACAGTAAACAGCCTAGGGTGCCCTCCGCCAAGGCGGTCACCAGCGGCCTGCCAGGGGACACGGCTCTCCTGTTGCCCCCCTCGCCTCGGCCTTCACCCCGAGTCCACCTTCCCTCCCAGCCTACTGCGGACACCTACTCTGAATTCCACAAGCACTATGCCCGGATCTCCACCTCACCCTCTGTCACCCTGTCAAAGCCATACATGACGGTCAGCAGCGAGTTTCCCACGGCCAGACTCTGCAGCAGCAAGTATCCAAAGGCTCCAGAGGGAGCCGAAAGCGCCCAGCCAGTTCCTGGGCACACTCGGAAAACAGCGGGTCAGGACAGAAAGGATGGCAGCTCACCTCCTCTGTTGGAGAAGCAGACGGTTACCAAAGACGTCACCGATAAGCCACTAGACTTGTCTTCTAAAGTGGTGGATGTAGACACTTCCAAAGCTGACCACATGAAGAAGATGGCACCCACGGTCCTGGTTCACAGCAGAGCTGGAAGTGGCCTAGTGCTCTCTGGAAGTGAGATTCCGAAAGAAACACTATCTCCTCCAGGAAACGGCTGTGCTATCTATAGATCTGAGATCATTAGCACGGCTCCCTCGTCCTGGGTGGTGCCTGGGCCAAGTCCTAACGAAGAGAACAATGGCAAAGGTCTGCCACTGAAGAACAAGACCTTGGACTGGGCCCTCCCGCAGCAGCGCAGTTCTTCGTGTCCCCGCATGGGCGCCACCGACACCGTGGTCACTAATGTGTCCGGCTCAGTGTCCAGCGCTGGCCGCCCGGCCTCTGCATCTCCAGCCCCAAACGCCACTGCCGATGGTAGCAAGACCAGCAGGGGCTGTGTGGACACCACGCCGTCTGTCATCCAGCATGTGGGCCAGCCCCCGACCACGCCTGCCAAGCACAGCAGCAGCACCGGCAGCAAGGGCGCCAAAGCCAGCAACCCAGAGCCAAGCTTCAAAGCAAATGAGAACGGCCTCCCACCAAGCTCGATATTTCTCTCTCCAAATGAGGCATTCAGGTCCCCGCCAATTCCCTACCCCAGGAGTTACCTCCCTTACCCGGCACCCGAAGGCATTGCCATAAGTCCCCTCTCCTTGCATGGCAAAGGCCCTGTCTACCCTCACCCGGTGTTGCTGCCCAGCGGCAGTCTCTTTCCTGGGCACCTTGCCCCAAAGCCTGGACTGCCCTACGGGCTGCCCACAGGCCGGCCAGAGTTCGTGACCTACCAGGACGCGCTGGGGTTGGGCATGGTGCATCCCATGTTGATACCTCACACACCCATCGAGATCACTAAAGAGGAGAAACCGGAGAGGAGGTCCCGGTCCCATGAGAGGGCCCGCTATGAGGACCCGAGCCTCCGAAACCGGTTTTCCGAGATACTGGAAGCTAGTGGCACCAAGTTACATCCAGAAGTTCCCATGGACAAGAACCTCAAGCCCAGCCCTAGCTGGAATCAAGGGAAGACCGTCGTCAAGAATGACAAGCTTGTCTATGTAGACCTCCTCCGGGAAGAGCCTGACACGAAAACTGAAGCCAACACGTCCAAACCCGGCTTCACAGCTGAGAGTGTTGGCCAGAGCGCCGAGCCAAGCAAACCCCCAGCTGAGCCGGCCCTGCAGCCCCACCGAGATTTCGTCACCCTCAGAGATGAGCTGGGGCGCATCAGTGACTTCCACGACACCTATGCTTTCAAACAGGCCCCGGGCCAGTCAGTTTTCAACTTAAGCAAGGAGAATGTTCCAGCAGGAACCAACAAGGAGAACCTGGCAATGCCGGTCTCCACTCCGTTCCTGGAGCCGACCCCGGGGAGCGATGGCCCCGCGGTCACTTTCGGGAAAACCCAAGAGGAACCCAAACCATTTTGCGTGGGCGGTGCCCCACCGAGTGTGGATGCCACCCCCACTTATACCAAAGATGGAGCCGATGAGGCAGAATCAACAGATGGCAAAGTTCTGAAACCAAAGCCATCTAAGCTGGCAAAGAGAATCGCCAACTCTGCTGGTTACGTGGGTGACCGGTTCAAGTGCGTCACTACCGAACTGTACGCCGATTCCAGTCAGCTCAGCCGGGAGCAGCGGGCATTGCAGGTGAGCCCCCCACCCAAATTGCAGGAGCCTGACCAGTTGTCAGTTTTTTTTTTGTTTTGTTTATTTTTTTTTTAATGTTCGAAGAGGAAGGGGGCGGGGGTACTAGAGAGCAGGACACCGGGCAGATTTGATTAATGAAGTTTATGATAATATAATTCTTTGAAATGTATCCAATAAGGGAACATAAGTGGATTCTTGTGGACTTTAAGCAAACGCCACTTGAATGCTGATAATGGAAGTTTTAAAGGATGTCTAAAATACTGCATGACATTGACGTATCAATTGCTTTGATTTCTCTGCCGTTACTTTACTGTATGTTAACAAAGAAACCTAGCAGCACTGCTTAGAATGCCTTACGTGATACTTGGTGGAGGTGTGTAGCCGCCGCATGTCTGTGAGATTTGTGCAGTTTTTCTTTCACCAAAAACAAAAAAACAAAAACAAAAAAAACCACCTCGATTAAAGGGATAGAGTATGTATTGAACTTGCTAGTGAATGATAGATGTTGTCTAGAAATTTCCTTAAGATATTTTACTTTTAATTAAAAGCTAAATAAAGCCAAATTGTTTTGCAATGTTAAGAAAAAAATTGGTTTATGCTTATAAAAATGGATGAAGTTATCTAAATGATCCATTGAGTGCCCATTTTAATTACATAGATGGAAGGATTACAAGAGGACAGTATTTTATGTCTACCCGCTGCTTACTGTGAGGTCAGTTCTTCAAATTTTTATTACTAGAATCTTACATAAACTTTTTGAGTTAAATTTCATTTCCAAATATACAAAGGGAAGTTTGTGGGCCATGGTCGTCTTTATTCATTGTGCATTTGTTTTCTTTTCTGTTGTGTTTTTTGTTTTGCTTTCTTTGCGTTGTGTTTCTGTTTTGTTTTATTTACCTTCGAAAGAGAATGTCTGTCTCTATGCCACAGTGTATGTATGGCTATACATACACACCGCATATATCTCTACACACATATGGCTTTATGAATAAAGAGTGTGTCACTGCTTAACATATAGACACTCTTACATTTGTATCATTAACTTTTAAAGTATCTCAGTTGTATCATAAAGTGTGGTTGGTTTTGGGCAAACTTTTCTTGGAAAATACTTTCCTTTAAGGTAAGACCAATGAAGTAGCTTTGATGGTAAGGTGTTTTTTTTTTTTTTTTTTTTTTTTTTTTCTCCATTCTCTTCCTAGCGTGCAATGATGCGCTTCTCAGAGTTGGAGATGAAAGAGCGAGAAGGTGGCCACCCCCCAACCAAGGACTCCGAGGTGTGCAAATTCAGCCCCACTGACTGGGAAAGGTTGAAAGGAAGTCAGGACAAAAAGCCAAAGTCGGTCGCCCTGGAGGAGGCCATTGCCGACCAGAACGACAGTGAGAGATGTAAGTGAACCCCAGTGGCTTGTGTGTGGTACCATGTTGGTGAGAACAGGGCGATTTGGCTGTTTTATACATGAGGCACGTATGAGACATTGTTTCTTGGGATGTGTCTCCTTTTCCAGAGAAGCATTGGTCCCATAGTTAATAACAGTGTAATACAATAGAGCAGAGGAATGGCGATGCAAGACCTCAAGCACAGCAAATATTTTATAGCAGGTAGGGGTATGGGTTTTTGGTAGCAGTGGAATGAATGACACTTGCAGCCAGAGCCAGACCTTCCATAGCAATCGTCTCCTCTAGTAGGAAATGGAGCGTCCTCGTCTTCTCCCTCCGAAAGCAGAAGTTTCACTAAAATGGGATGAGGGCTGATGAAGGCACCAGCTAGATGCTCATAGTTATTTTCTGTGGCAGGTTTGTTTGCAGCCATTAGGAGTTGACAGCACACTCCAAGGGCATGGGATAAACAAGGAGGATGTTTATCACACCTCACTAGATAGGGAGTGTCTTATGTTATGGAGGCAGAGTTGGAGAGAAAGCTAGGGCTTGCCTTGAGTCACTCTGCTGTCCCAACCACTGCTCCTCCACTGGGGTTGACTTTGGGATGTGGTCTCAACTTCCTGAGCTCAGGAGGTGTGTTGGCAGCCAGTGGAGGTCTTTGCCTGTTTTCTTCAGTGTGCACGCTTGGGGTCTGCAGCCCATTCTGGACCCCAGAGGCCTCACCAGTGATGGTGAATGAGGGCATGAGGTGAACATAGAGGACAGGGTCGGTGCAGAATCCTCCTGAGACAGGACGGTTGGGGATGGTGGGCACATTTGGGAGGTCTGGGTCCTTGGACATTGTAGGTGGGAACAGGATGATTCAGCTCCCAGTGCTGAGGGAGTTGAGAGGAGGCGATACGCTTCTGATGGCTCGACGTCTAGGTGGCAGCTGCTCAGAGAACGGATCTGTCTAGCCATCCTTGCCAGGCATGAATCTCTGGGCCAGGATTCTGGGTGAGCCACACCAGGACCGGCTGGTTCTGCATGGTCTCGAAGGGTGCTTCTCTAGGGAGGGCGACCAGGGTCTGCCTGTTCTGGGGGGATGGTGAGGGAAACTGGAGGAAGGGAGCAGGAAGTTAGCTGGCCTCTAGTCTTCTTGCCCTTTTTTCCAGGAACATGGCCAGACCCAGGGTGGCCACTACCCCTCACATCTCAGTGGTTTTACTTCAGCCTTCTTCCCAGAGAAGTTAATGTGTCCTTCCCCATCTTGCCTGCTGAGCCTCAAGACAAGGCTGGTGGGGAGCAGGGCCTGAGCCCCAATTGATTTGAAAAGCCGCCTCACCAACCCCCCCACCCCCCATTACCCCTTCCGAGCTCAGGGC
>SJYV01047321.1:0-13219 GCA_006410875.1 Neotragus pygmaeus
TTTTTAATAATAATTGAAGTAAAATAAAATGATTGAGGTATGAAAAGATCTGTGAAGGGATGCACAGTGAAAATATAAATAATGGCACAGCTTTCCTCTAAAGATAATTCCACTTCTGCTTTTGTTATTATACAGGCCAAGAAAGCAGAGAGCTCACCGAAAGATGAGAGTTCAACTGAAGGCAACAGGAGGTTGCACAGTGTCGGTGAGAACGGGCTAAGCCCACTGTCTGTGACTGTATCAGGGGAGAGATGGAATGGGCCACGCTGGACTATCCCCACCTCTTCATCCGAATTTTTTCTCTCCCAACTCCTCCCCTAGGAAATACTCCCATAAATTGCTAACATTCTCTTGTGCACATTTGATAGATAACTATGGTTAACTGTGTTTACAAATTGGAAGTCCAGTTGCAATATTAGTGGTAGAATTCTTTTTCTCGAAATCATTTTGCTTTGAAGAAGCATTAATTCTGCCTTATTTACACTCAAACTCATAACTTAAGAATTTAGATTCCACATTTAATTAAGACCTAATCTCAATCTTTGAGTTTCCCCGGTGGCTCAGATGGTAAAGAAGCAGCCTGCAATGTAGAAGACCTGGGTTTGATCTCTGGGTCAGGAAGATCCCCTGGAGAAGGGAATGGCTACACTCCAGTATTCCTGCTGGAGAATTCCATAGACAGAGGAGTCCAGTGGAGTCCAGTTCACAGGGTCACAAAGAGTCGGACACAACTGAGTGACTAACACTTTCAGTCTCACATCCCAATCACAAAATTTTTAATTTCAACCAATAAAATTCTCGTGCCTTATTTAACTTTTGACCAACTTGCACAGCCTGCCATTATAGATGTCAGACTACGACCATTACAGGCTGGCCAAGAAGAACTGTTTGTTCTTTTTAAATCCCCAATCCAAACTGTACAGAAATCTAGCCTATTGTGTAAAATAGCCTCATACCAGAGAGTCCCACTTGAAAACCAACACATTCATTCCGAGGGAGGGGATGTATGTAGCATACAGCTAATTCACTTTGTTGTACAGCAGAAACTAACACAACATTGTAAAATCATTGCTGCTGCTACTGCTAACATTGTATAATCATTACACTCCTCTAATAAAAATTTTTTTAATTTCTAATATTTCCCCAAATTTTCTCTTCTTCATGAAAGTGGAACTATCTGGGTGAATCTGAGTTTCTGTACTCAATTTAGCTTTGTCCATGCTTCCTGTCCAAATTTTTCTGTTAGATTCTTGCATGAGCTTCCAGTGCAAAAGAGGACACGTCTGCAAGGCTGATCAACATGGGAAACCCCACTGTGTGTGCCAAGATCCAGCATCTTGTCCTCCTACAAAACTCCTTGACCAAGTAAGTATTTTACAAAATGGTCTTTAAGGGACATCAAACAGTTAGGTGATTTGAATGAAAGTAATTTGCAACTGAAATTTTTGCTTCAAAAAAAAAAATGTAGGGACTCCCCTGGTAGTCCAGTGGTTAAGAATTCACCTGCCAATGCAGGGAACATGGGTTTAATCCCTGAACTGGGAAGATCCCTCAAGCCCAGCCATAGAGCAGCTAAACTCATCAACACGGGAAGCCACCATGATAAGAAACACTTGCCCTGAAACTAGAGCGCAGCCTCTGCTGGCTGCAGCTAGAGGAAGCCCAGATGCAGCAATGAAGACTCAGCATAGGCAAAAATTAAGCTTACGAAGAAGTAAATGTCCCGGTTATCACCTGATATTTAATAGCCAAGAGAAACAAATACCAACAAAATCAAAGAGTTCCAACTGTGCCCTCAAATAATAATGGCATTTATGTAGAATTCATTTTAAAACTTATTCTATCCTTGGAATCATCTGCAGTTTTTATTCTGTGTTTATCAGCTAAATTAGCATCACCATGGGTATAAGTTAGTTGATTTTTGGGGTCAGATGGGATAGTTATGGTTTTAATACCATCCCCTACCTGACCACGTTTCTGGCTCAGCAGTTGGTTAAACAGCCTACAAAGAGCAGAGTATTTTCCCAATGAACACTTGTCAACTTGAGGTTTTCCTTATGCTTGTCTTTCCTAGGTTTGTGGCACTGACAATCAGACCTATGCCAGCTCCTGTCATCTCTTTGCTACTAAGTGCAGACTGGAGGGAACGAAAAAGGGGCACCAACTGCAGCTGGATTACTTTGGAGCCTGCAAATGTAAGAGTCCATCACTACTGCCACCTACCATTGCCAAAACAGTTTGAGGTGAACCTGAATAAAAAATATATATACATATGTATTCATATATATATATATGGGCTTCCCTGGGAGCTCAGCTGATAAAGACTCCACCTGCAATGCAGGAGACCCTATTTCAACCTGGGTTGCGAAGATCCCCTTGAGGAGGCATCGCTACCCACTTCTTGCCTGGAGAATCTCATGGACAGAGGAGCCTGGTGGGCTACAGTCCATGGGGTCTCAAAAAGTGGGGTTATGACTGAGCAACCTAGCACAGCACAGCACAGCACTCATACATATGCAGACAACATGAACAACAACATCTAATGTAGTTCTGAATTCAGGCTGTATATTAAAACAACTGGGAAGGCTTTTTTTTTTTTTAATTAGAAGAATGGGAACTTCCCTGGTGGTCCAGCGGTTAGGACGCCACACTTCCAATGCCAGAGACACAGGCTCCATCCACAGATGGGGAACTAAGATTCCTTGTGCCTTGCACCACAGCCAAAATAAATAAAATAAAATAAAATTTTTAAATAAAAATTAGAAGAATAATTCCCACGCTTTAACTATAAGGGATTCTGATTTAATTGGACTGAGTTGGAACCTTGGCATTGTTCTTTCATTTGTTTTCAAAGTAACCTAGACAATTCTAATGTGCAGCCAGGGTTCAGAACCACTATGATAATGTTATCCACTTAATAACTGAGATGAATCATTGGAATTTTGTTAAATTAGTTGTCCTCTTCCCAAGTGAAAGTCTGCCAAGAAGCTTTAATGACAACTTATTCTTCCAGACTTTTTAAAAAATTGTCTTCCTTCCCCAGGATACTCTCCATTGTGTTTGCATCTTCTGGTCACTAAGTGATTCTCCACATGAGCAGTGCTCACTAACCTCCCCTGTCCTTCCGGACACATGAGGGGAGTTTCTCAATCCCCTTGATGTTAGATGCAGCCATATGAGTTGCTTTGTCCAGTGAAATCTGGGCAAAAATCATCCACGTGAGCTCTGGGCAGAGCGTTCAAGAGCTGGTATATGGGGACTTCCCTGGTGGTAAAGCTGAAACTCCAGTACTTTGGCCACCTCATGAGAAGAGTTGACTCACTGGAAAAGACTCTGATGCTGGGAGGGATTGGGGGCAGGAGGAGAAGGGGACGACAGAGGATGAGATGGCTGGATGGCATCAAGGACTCAATGGACGTGAGTCAATGAACTCCGGGAGATGGTGATGGACAGGGAGGCCTGGCGTGCTGCGATTCATGGGGTCGTGAAGAGTCGGACACGACTGAGCGACTGAACTGAACTGAACTGGTGGTCCAGTGGTTAAGACTTCACCTTCCAGTGCAGGGGGTGAGGGTTCAGTCCCTGATTGGGAAGTTAAGACCCTACATGCTTCTTGGTCAAAAAAACCAAAGCATAAAACAGAAGCAATATCGTAACAAATCCAGTAAAGACTTTAAAAATGGACCACATCCCAAAAAATTCTAAAAAAGAAAAAAAAATCTGATCTGACTTTTAAAGAAAATAAATGAGCTGGTGTATGGCTGTCCATGCTCCCTTCACCTCGTGTTGAGATGGTGTTGAGCTGGTGTGTCCCCCCTACCCTGAACGCCAGAGAGACTGAGAGGACCAGGACTCAGTTGCCAGCTTGTATGGGACATGTAGCAGGATTGAGAAATGTTTGATGTGATATACAACATAACGGTCAGCACTGCTGTCTAATATATTTGAAAGTTGCTAGGAGAGTAGATTCTGAACGTTCTCACCAGAAGGAAATAAAAAATGGAAGTCACTCTACAAGGTTATGAATGTTAACCAAGCTTGCTGTGCTATCCATTACACAATATATATGTATGTAAAGTCATTATGCTATACGCCTTACACTTACTGGGTGGTATGTCAATTACACCTGAAAATGTTCTTTTAAGTCGAGATTTGATATTATTATCACAATATAAGCTGACTTCTGCCTTTTTCTCTTTTCTCCTCATAAATAATTCTTGTGACCTCCACCTCTGAATTCCAACCCTCTGATTCTAGAGCAGTGGTTCTCAGCCCTGGCTGCACGTCACAATTACTTACAGAGCTTTTAAAGCATCCTGATTCCTAGGCTCCATGCCAGATTAATCAAATCTTTGAAAGGCCACTGGCATCTGGTATGGCTTTACAATTCTCCTGGCAATTGTGATTCAGTAGCAGCATAAAGGACCACTGTTGTGACGGAGGACCAGTGAGGATGCTATCAGTCACCGGAAGGTGTTAAGCATCCTGTTATGAAGACTTTTCTTGGGACAGGAGTAAGACTTCAAAATTAAAATCAGTGTACTTTCTGTTTGGAACAGCTATTCCTGCTTGTACGGACTTCGAAGTGACCCAGTTTCCTCTAAGGATGAGAGACTGGCTCAAGAATATCCTTGTGCAGCTTTATGAACCTAACCCTGAACACTCTGGATATCTGAATGAGAAGCAGAGAAATAAAGTAAGTTATCCATGGTCAGCTACCCCATCTGTCTACCAGGAAAAAAGGTATGGAGTGGGAGGGAGGTATGGTGAAGGCTTACGTTCCTCTGTAAAACCACACCTGGTTGATACGTATGGATGAAAAGAATAGTAGAGGTCATTGTTCATGCCCCAAAGTTTGGGACACGGCCAAACCTCCCCCCATTTCTACACACAGGGCAGGGGCCTTAGCAAGGGCTCTGGAACTCATACCCAGAGCAAGCTCTACTGACCTCAATTCAGTGTTCATATCTTCAGACCCAGACATATTCTTTAAATCTAAACCTCTTTCTTGCACTCATAGGCCAGATTTATGATATAAGATCAGTTCAGTTCAGTCGCTCAGTCATGTCCGACTCTTTGCGACCCCATGGACTGCAGCACACCAGGCTTCCCTGTCCATCACCAGCTCCCAGAGTTTACTCAGACTCATGTCCATTGAGTCAGTGGTCCAACCACCTCATCCTCTGATAAATCCGTTATTAACAATGTCAGTAAGATATTGACAGATGAAAAAGGGCAGAATATTGGTTCTAGAAGTTCCCAGGGGAAAACTATAATCTGATAGTTATTGAGTGTATACGGTACGTGGAATTGATTTACATGCTGGAAATACAACAAAGAGGAAACCCCCCAGAGGCTCAGAGGGAAAGAAAAAGCCTGCAATACAGGAGGTTCGGGAGACCCGAGTTTGATCCCTGGATTGGGAAGACCCCCTGGAGGAGGGCATGGCAACCCGCTCCAGGATTCTTGCCATGGATGGAGGAGCCTGGCGGGCTACAGTCCACGGGCTCGCAAAGAGTCAGACATGACTGAAGCGCCAGCATGCACCGTACAACAGAGAACCAAACAAAAAAACCTCTGGCTTCATGAACTTATATTCTAAGCAAAGAGACAATATATGGTTATAAACACGCATGCTAAATCACTTCAGTCGTGTCCAGCTCTTTGTGACCCCATGGACCATACATAGCCCGCCAGGCTCCTCTGTCCATAGGATTGTCCAGGCAAGAATACTGGAGTGAGTTTCCATCCCTTCCTCCAGGAGATCCTCCTGACCCAGGGATCAAACCCTTGTCTCCAGCATTTCCTACATAGGCAGGTGGGTTCTTTACCACTAGTGCCACCTGGGAAGCCCATGTATGTGTATATAATTATGGGGCTTCCCAGGTGGTGCTTGTGGTAAAGAACATTAGATACAAAACAGGGACATTTCAGTGGAGATACCACATGGCATCATACCAAGACTAACCTGAGACACAACAGGCGCTGGATGGAAATACTTAGACCAGGGTCCCCAACCTCCGGGATCTAATACCTGATGATCTGAGGTGGAGCTGATATAAAGATACTAGAAATAAAGTGTGCAATAAATGTAATGTGCCTGAAAGTGAAGTGAAGTCTCTCAATCATGTACAACTCTTTGTGACCCCATGGACTGTAGCCCACCAGGCTTCTCTGTCTATGGGATTTCCCAGGCAATAATACTAGAGTGGGTTGCCATTTCTTTCTCCAGGGAATCTTCCTGACCCAGGGATCAAACCCAGGTCTCCTGCATTGCAGGCAGACTCTTTACCCTCTGAGCCACCAATCACTCCAAAACCTTTCCCTCCTCTGGGTCTATGGAAAACTTGTCTTCCGCGAAACTGGTTCCTGGTGCCATAAAGTCTGGGGATCACTGACTTAGAGGATTAAGAATGGAGCATGCCAATGGGGAAGAGCAGGACTTTTCACCAACTAAGTGCCTAGATCAGTTCAGCCCTTTTCATTCAAACCTTCTCATTGTTTTAAGAAACCTGATGGACATTATTTGGTTAAAAGATCAAAAAAAGATTTAAATTTCTTCAAAAGCCACAGGATTTTTTACTGTCAGCTATTATTTTATGTAGAAAGGCTGTAGTGTTGATTAGTTAGAAGGCGTGTAATTTATTCTCAAATAACCTTCTGGGTTTGTTTTCCTCTGTTATGTTACAAAGACTCTTCAAGTAAAGTTTATTAAATGATAATTCCATTACATTTGTCTGATTCTCTGATGATGCTCTCCCTCCCGAAGGTCAAGAAAATTTACCTGGATGAAAAGAGACTCTTGGCTGGAGACCATTCCATTGACCTTCTCTTAAGAGACTTTAAGAAAAACTACCACATGTACGTGTATCCTGTGCACTGGCAGTTCAGTGAACTGGACCAGCATCCTCGGGACAGGTAAAAACTGTCCCCCTGCCCATCGCCAGGTCATGCCCCTGATATAATGGCTAGTTGTTTATACCAAGAGAATTCTAAACAGATTTAGGAAACTTCCCGCTATCCACTGGAGAACACAGAAATGCCAAACAAATATGGCTAGGAGTCTACATACAGAGCTGCCTTGAAAATAACAGAAAATCGCCACACCTCTGCTCCTTAGTTCACTTGTTAGGGTCCAGCCCTCCACAGAGACTCTTTCAACTCTTTCTCATTAAAAAAAAAAAAAAAAATTTCTTTATTTGGCTGCACCGAGTCTTAGTTGCAGCATGTGGGGTCTAGTTCCCTGACCAGGGATAGAACTCGGGCCCCCTGCACTGCAGACTCGAAGTCTTAGCCACTGGACCACCAGGGAAGTCCCAACTTGTTCGCATTCTTTTTTAAAACAATTGTTTATTTATTCNTACCACATGGCATCATACCAAGACTAACCTGAGACACAACAGGCGCTGGATGGAAATACTTAGACCAGGGTCCCCAACCTCCGGGATCTAATACCTGATGATCTGAGGTGGAGCTGATATAAAGATACTAGAAATAAAGTGTGCAATAAATGTAATGTGCCTGAAAGTGAAGTGAAGTCTCTCAATCATGTACAACTCTTTGTGACCCCATGGACTGTAGCCCACCAGGCTTCTCTGTCTATGGGATTTCCCAGGCAATAATACTAGAGTGGGTTGCCATTTCTTTCTCCAGGGAATCTTCCTGACCCAGGGATCAAACCCAGGTCTCCTGCATTGCAGGCAGACTCTTTACCCTCTGAGCCACCAATCACTCCAAAACCTTTCCCTCCTCTGGGTCTATGGAAAACTTGTCTTCCGCGAAACTGGTTCCTGGTGCCATAAAGTCTGGGGATCACTGACTTAGAGGATTAAGAATGGAGCATGCCAATGGGGAAGAGCAGGACTTTTCACCAACTAAGTGCCTAGATCAGTTCAGCCCTTTTCATTCAAACCTTCTCATTGTTTTAAGAAACCTGATGGACATTATTTGGTTAAAAGATCAAAAAAAGATTTAAATTTCTTCAAAAGCCACAGGATTTTTTACTGTCAGCTATTATTTTATGTAGAAAGGCTGTAGTGTTGATTAGTTAGAAGGCGTGTAATTTATTCTCAAATAACCTTCTGGGTTTGTTTTCCTCTGTTATGTTACAAAGACTCTTCAAGTAAAGTTTATTAAATGATAATTCCATTACATTTGTCTGATTCTCTGATGATGCTCTCCCTCCCGAAGGTCAAGAAAATTTACCTGGATGAAAAGAGACTCTTGGCTGGAGACCATTCCATTGACCTTCTCTTAAGAGACTTTAAGAAAAACTACCACATGTACGTGTATCCTGTGCACTGGCAGTTCAGTGAACTGGACCAGCATCCTCGGGACAGGTAAAAACTGTCCCCCTGCCCATCGCCAGGTCATGCCCCTGATATAATGGCTAGTTGTTTATACCAAGAGAATTCTAAACAGATTTAGGAAACTTCCCGCTATCCACTGGAGAACACAGAAATGCCAAACAAATATGGCTAGGAGTCTACATACAGAGCTGCCTTGAAAATAACAGAAAATCGCCACACCTCTGCTCCTTAGTTCACTTGTTAGGGTCCAGCCCTCCACAGAGACTCTTTCAACTCTTTCTCATTAAAAAAAAAAAAAAATTCTTTATTTGGCTGCACCGAGTCTTAGTTGCAGCATGTGGGGTCTAGTTCCCTGACCAGGGATAGAACTCGGGCCCCCTGCACTGCAGACTCGAAGTCTTAGCCACTGGACCACCAGGGAAGTCCCAACTTGTTCGCATTCTTTTTTAAAACAATTGTTTATTTATTCATATTTTTGGCTGTGCTGGGTCTTGTTGCTGTACCGGCTCTTCTCTAGTTGCAGCAAGTGGGGATTACTCTCCCATTGTGGTGCACAGGCTTCTCGTTGCAGTGGCTTCCCTAGTTGCAAACCACGGGTTCTTGTGGGCTCAGTAGTTGCAGCTCCCAGGCTCTAGAGCACAGGCTCAGTAGTTGTGGGGCACGGTCTTAGCTACTTCCCAGCATGTGGGATCCTCCCAGATCAGGGGTAGAACACATGCCTTCTGCACTAACAGGCCAACTCCTTACCACCGACCCAACAGGGAAGCCCTCTTTCTCATTCTTGATGCTAAATTTCCAAGATAATCTGATGGATCCCACTTGGGTCAAATGCCTATGTCTGGAACAATCAGGTATGGCTGGTGGTAAGAGCCAGGTTGTATAAACATGATTCTTGGGGTGCATCCCGATAAATTTAGGGTGGAGGGAGGACAGTTCCTAGTGAAGAAGGAAACCTTACGCATTGACATTCAAAAAGCTGCATCTTACCCATACATAGTTTATTTCATTTGTAGTTTTTCATGAACGTACTATGTATTTGCTATCCTTGGCAACCTTGTGAAAGAAAAATGCCGTTGGTGATCAGAAGAGTTCACTTTTCATACATCAGTTACCCAATTAACTGGCTGCCATTTGTCTCATCTCAGGGTCCTGACCCACTCTGAGCTCGCGCCTTTGCGAGCATCTCTCGTGCCCATGGAACACTGCATAACGCGCTTCTTTGAAGAGTGTGACCCCAACAAGGATAAGCACATCACCCTGCAGGAGTGGGGCCACTGCTTTGAAATTAAAGAAGGTAAATTGACCCTCAGCCCAGGGAGAGGGGTGTTCTCTTCCCCCAGACAAGCCCTAAGCCCTGCAGTTCCCAGAGAGGTCCTGCTTGCTGTGTGTTAGACTGCAACCTAGAAGCCACAAGGTGGCAGTGTCCCTGGTAGAATCGCTGTCACTGCAAGGCCATTTCTTAATCTGTTCCAAAGGGTGTGCCAGTGTGCCCAGTCACTTAGTCACTCAGTCATGTCTGACTCTTTGTGAACCCCTGGACTGTAGCCCACCAGGCTCCTCTGTCCATGGGATTTTCTAGGCCAGAATTCTGGAGTGAGTTGCCATTCCCTTCTCCAGGAGCTCTTTCAGACCCAAGGATTGAACCCAAGTCTCCTGCATCTCCTGCACTGGCAGGTGGATTTTTTTTTAACCACTGAGCCACCTGTTCTAAAGGGTAGCAAGGGTGAATATTTAAGAGATAAAGGCACTGAGGTCTCAGAAATTGGTTAAACCTAAGAAAGTGATGTGAACTCTGACAGTTGAGCCAAATCTCAGAAGGCTACCCTCTGAGCAAGGAAGGAAGGATTTTATATCCTTCCTTAATTTGACTATTGGGCCAAACTTTAAAAATTGTATATGAAACTGAAACTCCAATACTTTGGCCACCTGATGTGAAGAGCTAACTCATTGGAAAATACCTTGATGCTGGGAAAGATTGAGGATGACAGAGGAAAAGATGGTTGGATGGCATCACCAACTCAATGGACATGAGTTTGAGCAAACTCCAGGAGATAGTGAAGGACAGGGAAGCCTGGTGTGCTGCAGTCCATGGGATCACAGAGGTGGACACAACTTAGCGACTGAACAACAATGTGAAGGGTAAAACAGCAAGCTTGATTCTGAAAATCAGAGGTGCCAGAAGACTCTTAGAATTTATTACCAACACAGAAGATTTTCACCAGTTGTGTCCAGATATAACTACTTTAATCCAAAAGGAATTCCTCCTGCAGTGGAGGAGTTTAAATTTAGACATTTATTTTGCTAGGTTATGTCTTAATCTACTTCCTTTTCTTTTCCTAAGTTACATTTTTTTTGAGCAACCATGCTTTTAATAATCAAGATATGAAAAACGGTCAAAATGAGCAATCAAATCTGCTTACAGAATATACAATGAACATCAAATCTGTATAGCAGAAGTTTGACCCATATGTTCACTATATACATAATACATGTAGGATGAATATACAACCAAAAAGTAAAAGAAATGTAAGTTCATCAAAGGTCAGAGTTTCCCCAAAAGAGGGAATCTGTGGGATCTTCAGTTTAAAAATATTCATCATGCACATGTGCGATGCCTTGACATTGGAAAGAAAGAGTTGGAATATGAGGATTTAGTCATTTATGGATAAACAGGTAAGCATTTCTCTACAATGTTATTCAATGAAATAAACACAACTGTAGTGACCCAAGAATGAATAAGCACCTGAAAGTGAAAGCTCAGTCACTCAGTCATGTCTGACTCTTTGAGAACAGATGGACTGTAGCCTGCCAGGCTCCTCTGTCCATGGGATTCTTCCAGGCAGGAATACTGGAGTGGGTTGCCATGCCCTTCTCCAGGGGATCTTCCCGCTGCAGGGACTGGACCCGGTCTCTTGCATTGCAGGCAGATTCTTTACTGTCTGAGCCACCAGAGAAGCCTGGTAACGTAAGCACAACTGTAATGAGCGAACAATGAAGAAGCACCTCACTCTGTGTATTAGTTGTGTATTTCTGCACAACGAATTGCCCTAAAGGTTAGAAGTCTAAAACCTCTCTCGCAGTTTCTGAGGATCAGGGAGCCCTGGTAGTTTACCTGGATGGATCTGCTTTGGGGTCCACGCTGAGGATCCGTGCTTTAGGATCCGCTCTAAGCTCAGGTACATGGCTGTCGGCAGGAGCCTTCAGTTCTTCACCACATGGTCCTTTCCGCGGTGCTGCTCATAACAGGGTATCTGGTTTCCTCCAGAGCAAGTGATCCGAGACGGACGGAAGGAGAGACAGAGTCCAAGACAGAAGCCACAGTGTCTTTTAGGACTAATCTCAGGAGTGACGGTTTTTCTGCCATATCCTGTTTGTCACACAGTCGAACCCTGCCACGGTGTGGGAGGAGATCACAGGAGACGGGGATCACTGGGGGCCCTCATGGAGACTGGCGCCCACATACTGTTTGCACCCTATTAGCATCAATAGGAAGTTAATGGGAAGTTAAGAACCAGACTCAAGCAAATAATACCAATTTCCTTTCTAACATCTCTTCTATAAACACAGAATATGTGTTATCTATGTGGCTTAGAAGGTAAAGCATCTGCCTGCAATGAGGGAGACCTGGGTACGATCCCTGGGTAGAGAAGATCCCCTGGAGAAGGAAATGGCAACCCACTCCAGTATTCTTGCCTGGAAAATTCCATGGACGGAGGAGCCTGGTAGGCTACAATGGGGTCGTGAAGAGTTGGACATGACTGAGTGACTTCACTTTCACTTTCATAGATATCTAACATCTATCTTACACACTCACATACATCCCTAAAAAGGGTTAACACAGTTTTTTCCAATTTCCAATTTAAAAAGACAGAATNGTCGTGAAGAGTTGGACATGACTGAGTGACTTCACTTTCACTTTCATAGATATCTAACATCTATCTTACACACTCACATACATCCCTAAAAAGGGTTAACACAGTTTTTTCCAATTTCCAATTTAAAAAGACAGAATGTATCCAAGCTGCCCTACACCCTCCTCTCCACCAGAATCAAGAGAAAAAATTAGCTGAGACAGGACATATTTATGCACGCCCTCTTAACACAGCACGTGATTTTAAGGGCGCGATCCAATGGCAAATTTAAACAAAGGCCATTTCAGGAACCCAGTTGCCCTTCACTGTTCGTTTTGAAACTTCTGGCACCTCTTCAACACGTGAGCCCACTCAGGCCTTGTGCTGGCTGACTGTCTGGGAGTAGAAAGAGCTTCATATGGCAAAGCCAATAGAGTATTGTAAAGTAAAATAAAGTAAAAAAAAAAAAAAAAGAGCTTCAAGTTCAGCCACTCGCAAAGCCCCTAATGATCTTGTTTGTTCACTGTGGTTTGGCCATGATTATGTTATTTAGAAGAAAGGAAAGATTTATCACAGAGTAAGCCAATAAAGCAGATATTAAATATTCAGTCGGAACATGTAAACAAGTACTGATTTGGGAATGCAGCTGGGGAGGGAAAGGGCTATTTGAAGGCATACCCTTTACTCCCTTAGGACTGAGAAATCCACAGGGCAAAATACATTTTAGCCAGTGTTGTCCTGAATTTTAACTCCCTTTGCTCTGAACTAGATGTGCTCAAATATTCCAGCTCTGTCATTAACGAGCTCTGCAGATTAGGGCATGCCACTTAACCTCAGCAAGTCTCATCTTCCTTGTGTGTAAAATGGGATTCAATGCAGAGGTGAGGAGTCTTACGTATTGAATACCTATGACATACCATGGACTGATATATATCCATGTAAATCTTTAGGCAAACCTTCCAAGTAAGACTAACAGAAGAAACAAGTCACATCATGCAGGTCCTACTAAGCCAGTTAAAGACGTTATCCTCAGAGTACTGGAGGATCACCAAAGAGCTT
>SJYV01047323.1:0-13560 GCA_006410875.1 Neotragus pygmaeus
TTGTTATAACTTGCTAACAATGTCCTAAAATTAATCCCAGTACATCTTCTATCTCTTTCTTCTATACCAGTGGGCAGTCCTCAACTTTAGCCCAAGCCATTTTAAAAAATCTACAGATATTATTAATGATTCCATGACAAAAAACAAATAAGTTCTGTACATTTAACTATCTGCCCAGAGAGGGATTACAAATGCTATGAAAATTTCTAAGTATACATTTTAATTCTTTGTATATTGTGGTTTATACAATAAGATATTTCACATATTTCAATATTTTACACCCATTTTATAGGTTTTCCTTATTGTAATATCTATATCACAGTTTTCATATCTTTTTTTTTCCCTAAGTGCTAATGAGTTTATTTATACCATTGGATTTAAGGAACCAGGTGTCTGGAATAACAGGATTAAACAGAGTACTAATAGTTTTTGAATATTCATTGGAAGGACTGATGCTGAAGCTGAAGCTCCAATACTTTGGCCACCTGATGCGAAGAGTAGACTCATTAGAAAAGACCCTGATGCTGGGAAACATTCAAGGCAGGAGAAGGGAATTTCAGAGGATGAGATGGTTGGATGGCATCACTGACTCAATGGACATGAGTTTGAGCAAGCTCAGGAGACAGTGAAGGACAGGGGAGCCTGGTGTGCAGCAGTCCATGTCGTCACAAGAGTCAGACACTACTGAGCAACTGAACAACAACAGCAACAACTAGTAGTTTCACTGAAACACCTTTTATCTTCTTGTACATTTATTTTAAAAAAAAAAGTGTCAGTATCTGAAGACTAACAACATGCCACCTAACTCTCTATTTTTTTTTTTCTTGACTGGAACTCATCCACTCTACTTCTATTCAGGATATACTTCTGCAGAAGTTTTCTATCTGTATATAGATGTTCACATTACACACACACATATATCTGCATACAGAAACATATCCACACAGTTAAAACATGGCCACACATTTAGAGAATATGTAATTATTTCTATTCCATTTAGTTATGTTAAAAAAGAGTTCATACTAGTTTGCTAATGCTGCCATAACACAACATCAGGGACTGGGTGGCTTAAACAACAGAAATTTATCAGGTCATAGTTTTGGAAGCTACAAGTCCAAGGTTAGGATGTTAGCAGGTTTAAAGTCTTCTGAGGACTCTGCTTGGCTTCTAGAGAGTCACCTTCTCACTATGTGCATTCAAATTTTCTTTTCTTATAATGACACAAATCAGATTGTATAAGGGCCTACAACAACAGCCTCGTTTCCATTTATCCACCTTTTAAGGGTTATATCTTCAAATATAGATGCATTCTGAGGTACTAGGTATGTGTGGGAGTAGGGAATGAGGGGCCAGGCCTTCAACATTAGAGTTTTGAAGGGACACAATTCAGCATTACACAGAGGCTAATAATAAATTAGCTAAAAATCTAGTAATTACATTCGCATATTGTTGTTGTTATATCAGTTGTTGTTCAGCTGCTCAGTCATGTTCAACTCTTTGCGACCTCATGGACTGCAGCACACTATTGGGTAATGCCATCCATTGAGTCAGTGTTGCCATCCAACCATCTCATCCACTGTCATCTCCTTCTCCTTCTGCCGTCAGTCTTTTCCCTCATTAGGGTCTTTCCTAATGAGTTGGCTCTTCAGGTTGGGTGGCCAAAGTACTGGAGCTTCAGCTTCAGCATCAGTCCTTCCAATGAATATTCAGGATTAATTTCCTTTAGGATTGACTGGTTTGATCTCCTTACAGTCCAAGGGACTCTCAGAGTCTTCTCTAACACCACAGTTCAAAAGCATCAAGTCTTCAGTGCTCAGCCTTCTTTATATCCAACTCTTCACATTCATTTGTATATTCAGTTCAGTTCAGTTCAGATGCTCAGTCATGTCCAACTCTTTGCGACCCCATGAATCGCAGCACACCAGGCCTCCTTGTCCATCAGCAACTCCTGGAGTACATGTACATAATTGTGAATACTCACCAATATACTAATTTAATGTTTAAGTTATATTTACAATGAAGTATCACCTCACACTGATCAGAATGGTCATCATCAATGTCTACAAATAATAAATGCTAGAGAAGGTGTCAGAGAAGGGAATGGCACCACACTCCAGTACTCTTGCCTGGAAAAATCTCATAGACGGAGGAGCCTGGTAGGCTGCAGTCCATGAGGTCGCTAAGAGTTGGACATGACTGAGTGACTTCACTTTCACTTTTCACTTTCATGCATTGGAGAAGGCAATGGCAACCCCCTCCACTGTTCTTGCCTGGAAAATCCCAGGGACAGAGGAACCTGGTGGGCTGCCATCTCTGGGGTCGCACAGAGTCGGACACGACCGAAGTGACTTAGCAGCAGCAGCAGCAGAGAACGTGTGGAGAAAAGTGAACTCTCCTACATTGCTTGTGAGGATGCAGATTGGTACAACCATAATGGAGACCAGTATGGAAGTTCCTTAAAAAACTAATAATAGAGTTGCCATAGAATACTGAAATCTACTCCAGGGTATATATACAGAGAAAATGCTAATTCAAAAAGATACATGCACCCCAATGCTCATAACAGCAATATTTGCAATAGGCAAGACATGGAAGCAACCTAAGTGTTCACTGACAGATGAATGAATAAAGATGTGGAATACATATACAGTGTAATGTTACTCAACTATAAAAAGGATAAAACAATGTCATTTGCAGCAACATGGCTGGACCTAGAAAAAATTATACTAAGTGAAGTAAATTAGAGAAAGACAAAAGATGATACCATCAATTTGTGGAGTCTACAAAAAATGATAAAAATGAATTTATTTACACAACAGACTCACAGATACAGAAAACAAGCTTATCATTACCAAAAATGAAAGGAGGATGATGGATAAATTGAGAATTTGAGACTAATTGATTGCTGTTGTTGTTCAGTTACTAAGTTGTGTCTGACTCTTTTGCAACCCCATAGACTATATAGCCCACCAGACTCCTCTGTCTGTAGGATTTCCCTGGCAATAATACTGGAGTGAGTTGCCATTTCCTTTTCTAGGGGATCTTCTTCTCGACCTAGTGATAGAACCTGTGTCTCTTGCATTGTCATGCAAATTCTTCACCACTGAGCCACCAGAGAAGCCCGAGGTTAACAGATACCCAATTATCTAATACTACATACAAAAACAGATAAATAACAAGGACCTACTATAAACATGAGGAAATATATTCAATATCTTATCATAACCTACTTTGGAAAAGAATCTCAAAAAGAATAAACACACACACACATAACTGAATCATTTTGTTATAGACTTGAAACAATATTAATCAATATATCTCAATTTTAAAATTTTAGAAAGAAAAAAATCATTAAGCCAACAAAAATAATTATATTTAACACTGCTGCTGCTGCTGCTGAGTTGCTTCAGTCATGTCCGACTCTGTGCGACCCCATAGACGGCAGCCCACCAGGCTCCCCCGTCCCTGGGATTCTCTAGGCAAGAACACTGGAGTGGGTTGCCATTTCCTTCTCCAACGCATGAAAGTGAAAAGTGAAAGTGAAGTCACTATAACCCCAAATAAAAATTAAAATTTGTCATCATGAGAATATTTGTTTAAGATCAGATAAACTTATGTATGATACATTGATATTACTTAAGACTTTCAGTGCTTAGTCAAAGAAGAGACTTAGAAAATTGCACATCACATTTAAAAATGAGTGTCTACCCCAATTATCTCCTGATATATATAGAAAGCACTAAATATCCCATAATATTTACAGATATTATTTGCTACTAGCGACTGAAAAAGCGCAAAGAGAGTTCCTAACCAGCAATTTTTTCACAGCCACTTTCACTTCTCTGTTCCGTAAACTATAAATGATAGGATTCAACATGGGGGTTAAGCCAGCATATACCAAGGCTATAAATTTATCTATTTCCTGTGAATCCATAGTTGATGGCTTCAGGTACATGGAGAGAGCTGTCCCATAGAATAAAACCACTACACTCAGATGGGCTGCACATGTTGAAAAAGCTTTGCTTCGACCATCCAATGAGCTGATTCTTAGGATGCTAGAGAGGATGAATGCATAAGAAATACAAATGAGGAGCATTGGCACAGGAAGAAGAAGTACACTGATCACCAGCATGATTAACTGCACCTTGGAAGTGTCTACACAAGCCAGTTTTAGGATGGCCAGAATCTCACAAGTAAAATGATTGATGACATTACTTCCACACAGTGACAGCTGCAACACAGACACAATTTCCACCAGGGCAGTGAAGGATCCTGTCACCCACGATCCAGCTGCAATCTGAACACACATCTTCTTGTTCATGATGATGGAGTATCTCAGGGGGTTGCACATGGCTACATATCGGTCATATGCCATCACAGACAGGAGCAGACACTCAGTGGAGCCCATGGCCAGAGAGAAGTACATCTGCGCAGCACACCCTGAGAAGGAGATGGTGTTTTTCCCTGAAATAAAATTTGCCAGCATTGGAGTCAGGGCAGAAGAAGTGTACCAGATGTCCAGACATGACAGGTTGCAGAGGAACAAGTACATGGGTGTGTGTAGATGAGAATCCAGGACACTAACTGAGATCAGAATAATATTACCCAGTAAGGTGATCAAGTACATCAGTAAGCACAGCACAAATATGGTGATTTCAACTTTGGGATAGCGAGTAAATCCCAGAAAAATAAAATTAGAAATGACTGTTGCATTTGTCTTGTCCATTTTATTCTTCTTTGTTCATCTGTTAATAGTAAATAAAAGTATACATGGCCTATGTTTAAAATTTACACTCTACCAACTTTCAAGGAGTTTTTGTTAGAGGAACTTTAAAGGGAGCATTCCCTCCCAATGCTACTAGCAATATTCACTCATTCATCCAACATTTACTGAATACACTCTAAGGCACTGAGAATCTAGAGAGGTTATACAAGTTCTTCTAAAAGGCAAATCAAAATCGAATAAAAAACACACTCAAGTAAATTAAAAGTTACAATAACATGATATACATATGCCCCAAAACACTAGGCAAACACAAAGACAAATGCTTACCTATGCAAGGGGTACTGCTTAGTAAGATATTTTGAGATGTGTTTTAATCAAAATATGAACTGGCCTCAGTAAAGTTAAAGATCAGAAGAAGTTTCTGGGCAAAGAAACATTTTTTTTGTTGTTGTAAAAGTTGAAACAGGAAATGTTTGGGTTGCACTTCACAAAGTTTCAAATTATTTGGGAAAAAAAAAAAAACAGATGGAAATGCCACACGCTAAGGAATATAAACAGGAGATCAGCAAGAGTCCACTCATTCTAACACTATGTGATATCTGTCTTCAAGAAGGCATTTTTGACTATGGAATAATCTTGAACCCATCCTTTATTACATCAAGTAATTCATAATGTAAAGCAAATTATTTACAATATATCTCACAACTGATCACATATGGAAGTATGTTTAAATACCACTGTCTTTCAAATAGAGTTCAAACAAATTCAGTCACAAATTACACAAGCCTCACATTCTCATCATTGTCTACTTCTCCGGTCTCATCTTCCAACACCTTATTTCTCCCTTCTGTCCTAAAAAACCACTCTGTGGGTCCACATTCTTAGCATGCAAATTTATTTTTTATATATTTTAATATGGAATTATCTATCTGAAGTACTTTTCCTTCCCAGCTCTAATCTTAACTTTCTTGACTATTTCAATTAGTTATCAAAACTGTATGACATAAATCATAAGTACAGCTTCATTCTTTGTACACAGTTATGTTGTTCAAGTATACCACACTGACTGTAGCCAGATATGCATATCCCTTTTGCCACTGCAGTGGACACTGAGCTTGTGAAGAGGTTGTTCCTCACAATACTAGCAAAGTAATAAGTCATGTTTAAGGTTTTTAATTACACATGGCTGCTTTGAACATGGCAAGTTTTTGATATGTGTTAAGATAAATGCATTTTCACTTTGGTTTTCTATGGCAACATAAAAGCCTGAAGACCTATGAACTTGATATATACATCTGCAAACTTCTCTGATCTTAAAGAAAACAGTTGAATTAAGAAACAAAATGATTAGCTCTTAGTTTTAAGTATTTGATATACAGTGAGATGTGAAAAAAGACAATGATCACTTGTGCTCTTAGAAGAGGAAGAAATACTTTCCAAGAGGTCATCTTCTGTAAAGAATTAGAGCACTGTTCTCAGAGTATGAGATTTTAGGCTCTGAAACCAACCATGCTACTTACTGGCATGCAAAATTTAGCAAATCATTTGACCTCTTTGAAACGTGACTTTACCGGCTCTCTAGTGGCTCAGAAGTAAAGAATCTGCAAGGGATGCGAGAGATGTAAGAGACACAAGTTTGATTGATGGGACAAGAAGAAAGCCTGGAGGAGTGTATGGCAACCCCCACCAGTATGTTTGTCAAGAAAATTCCATGGACAGAGGAGCCTCACGGGCTACGATCCATGGGGTCACAAAGAGTTGGACACAACTGAAGGGTAGTAGTTTCTATCTTGTGCAGATTTGCAAGATCTAGATAAACTTGCTTTAAATTCTCCCTCCATGACCCCAATTCCATGATCACTTTAATGTTTCACAAAATCACAATAGTGGCTTATGATTTCATGTTCTCCCTGCTTTCCTGAAGCATAATTGCCTCTATGCTGCTATAGTCCTGGCCCACATTGACTCAGATTTTTAAAACCAGCAAATTTTTCAAAATTTATTTAAATTTCAACCTCCAATCCATGTATGAAAAGGAAATAGTTTACCAATTATTTCCAGAAGGCAAAAGTTAGACATGCCTGGTCTCTAATATCCACTTTGGTCAGCATATACCTCCACTCCACTGAGGGTTTCTCTGCTGGGTTTTCCCCACCCAGCACTCAGTTTTATTTTTCTGGCTCTTGGTCCTCGTGTTCCCTCTCCCTTCACCTGCTCTTCTGTCTACTTTTAGAAACAAAACAATGAAGTCTTCTCCTTTTCTCATCCAGATTGAGTCCCTCTCATTCCCTCGTTCTTATCTTAGATCTTTGTCAGGGTCTCACCTACTGCAAGTCACTTTATACCTTCTCTGTCTCTAAAATGATTTCTGATTACAATGCCAAAATAATTAAACTTTTTTCAACAAATCCCTCTCTTTCTTTCTAAATGTCAGAGCCAGAATAGACTCTAAACTCCTAACCCAACCTTCTCATTTTAAAATTGACAGATAATTCAAGGAACTACAGTATATGTAAATCCTATAATAAACCATAATGAAAAAGAATAAGTGTATATATTTGACTGAGTCACCTTGCCATACACTAGACACTGACACATATTGTAAATCAACTATACATCAATAAAAAATTTCAAATGCAAAAACATAGTTGACATATACTTAAGGGAGTTCAATGACTTGTCTAGGCAAATGAGAAAATCTGGAACACATAGTCAAAGGTTTTATCCCACCTTCAAAACTCATTTTTCATCTCAATATTTTTTCTATCAACTAGTGTTTCTCTTTAAAGTAAATATCTTTATTCTGGTTCCCTGGCATAGCTAAGACTTGTTAATAAATTTTCTAAATCTGAGATTACAGAAGAAGATGGCTAATGTCTGTTCCCATTTACCTCAGCACACGGAATGCACATCTTCACTTTTGGTTAAAGTGTGCTTCAATATTTAAAGGTGATCTTCAGCAAAGTCTTTCTTGAGAGTCTAGTGTCGTGCTCAAAAGACTAAAAGATTCTAAAATTTGCAATTTTGGTAGTATTCTATGAAAACTGTATTAAAGTGGGTTGTGCAGAGGTATTTTTACTCAGAAGATTATAATAGAAAAAGACATGGGTGTTCCTAGTTTGCAAAAAATCAACCCAAATGCTGCTTGACTCACTATGTCAACATACATAGCTCATGTTAATTAAAAACTGTTTAATAATTTCTTAAGAGAAATAACAATATGAAGATTTGTTCTGCCCAAATCACCCGCTATGATTTTCTCCAAAAATCTTCCAAAGGGCAATCCCTAGAACTTCACTACTAAAGTCTCTTATTGCTTTTAGGGACCTTTCAACTCCCTTAACAATTTAACTTTGTTATTCTGAAACCTAAAGAAGTTAAGAAAGTTTCCATTTCTCCTGGGTGTAATTCTCCAAGTTCAATTAAGAAATTCAGGGCAAAACAAAAAAACGGTAAAATTTTGGTAATTATTTCAAGGCACTTGGCTAAGTAAAAGGCCTGATTCTTGAGAAATATCTATGCAAGCACAACTAGAGGGGACTATCTGCCTATTCCATTCCTCTTCAGATGGCCCTTGAACTATATAGCAAACATTACAATTAACAGAACTGTAGAGATGCCATCCCAAATAGCCTCTGAGCTTGTTTGGTGACCCATTCATTTTCAGCAATCTCTACAATTATCTCAGTTATCAGAGTAATAGCAGATAAAACATTCTTATCCCACTTTTAAATGGCCACAAGGTGAGATTTGGGCTCTAGATTGTTTTTTGTTTTCTTGTTTTCTTGGGCTCTACTTCTTTGAGGAAAAATGTCTGCTATTTACGTTGACTGAATTTTATATTTATTTTTATTATTGGTCTTCTAAAATTTTACAAAGAGATTCTTAAATGTGGCTTTCTTTTTATTTACCCTTAACAGTATAGATCTTCTTGAGTTTAAGGCTTGATGTCTTTCATAAGTTTGAGAAAATCATTCAGTATTAGCCAATTTCTTTTCTACCCTATTTCCCCTTTTTCCTCTCCTGCTGAGTGTTCAGCTATATGCACTAGTTTTTTTCCAACATGACCCATATAAGCCCTTACAGTCCTTTCTGAATTTTCCATTCTTTTTTCCTCCATACATCAGTCTGGATATTTCTACTGATTAACCTTTCAATTTGCTAAGCCTTCCTTCATCTTTGTCTAAGTTGTGGTAAATCCATCTCTAGTTCCTCCTTCTGGCTGTATTTTTCAGCTCCATAATATCTACTTGACGTTTTAATATAACATCAAACGCTCTAGTGAACTCGTCATCTTGTAATGTATGTAAAGGTACATGTTGACACTGGTTATTTTCAAATATCTCTGGTACTTCTATATTTGGATCATCTTGAGAGGCTTTCAATCATCTGTTTTCATCTTTTGATCTTATATCTTACCANCGCTCTAGTGAACTCGTCATCTTGTAATGTATGTAAAGGTACATGTTGACACTGGTTATTTTCAAATATCTCTGGTACTTCTATATTTGGATCATCTTGAGAGGCTTTCAATCATCTGTTTTCATCTTTTGATCTTATATCTTACCAGTTATCATACATAAAAACATATAATCTCTGGATGATGTTTTATTTATACAATGAGAATTTCCTTTATCCTTTGATACAAACCCTAGATTGAAAAAGATTGCTTTAATCCAAAGAGTCATTGAAATAAGTTAGAGATGGATTTCAGGTTTTTTAGAACTTGGTCAAAACTCTGTTTCATTTCCTATAGTCAATGGACTTCAATTTTATCTCATACCCACTGTGGGACTGATAAAACCCAACCTAACATATTTAACCNCCAGAGACCTGCAGTCTGGCTGGGATCGCGCTAGGAGCCCAGTAAGGGCTCGGTGGGGCAGGGGCCAGGCCAGGGACTCTGGCCTCAGTTCCCAGGTCCCGCATCTCTGCCTTGTAGCGGGGGCACGGCGCCTGAAACAGCTGCTCAGCTTTGCCTTGGGGGGACTTCTGGGCAACGTGTTTCTCCACCTGCTCCCGGAGGCGTGGGCCTACACAAACAGCGCCAGCTCTGGTGAGTGAGGCCACAGGCTGGGGGAGGCCAGGAGGGTGGTGGGCAGTGGGTGGGAGCTGGTGCCCAGGCCCAGGAATGGCCTAGGCCCTGCCCACTCTGCAGAATGACTGGGAGAGGGGTTCCTGGACCTCTGGCACGGTCCCAGGGCCCCGGTTCCAATGGGGACGCCCCACCCCGATCTGTGGCCCTGGCTTGGCCCGGCTTGTCAGTGCTGCCCCTACAGGTGGTGAGGGGCAGAGCCTGCAGCAGCAACAGAAGCTGGGACTGTGGGTCATTGCCGGCTTCCTGACCTTCCTGGTGTTGGAGAAGTTGTTCTTGGACAGCAAAAGGAAGGAGGAGACCAGCCAGGTGAGCCCCAAACTCCAGAGCCTACCCAGGTCAGCCTTCGTTCTATGGTGGTGCCAGGGCCTGGAGGCCCAGGTTTTGAGTCAGTTCAGTTCAGTCCCTCAGTCGTGTCCGACTCTTTGTGACCCCATCGACTGCAGCACGCCAGGCCTCCCTGTCCATCACCAACTCCCGGAGTTTACTCAAACCCACGTCCGTCGAGTTGGTGATGCCACCCAACCATCTCATCCTCTGTCGTCCCCTTCTCCTCCCGCCCTCGGTCTTTCCCAGCATCAGGGTCTTTTCCAGTGAGTCAGTTCTTCACATCAGGCGGCCAAAGTATTGGAGTTTCAGCATCAGCCCTTCCAATGAATATTCAGGTTTTGAGTCAAGCCCTAAAAAAGAGGGTCTCTTGGCCCTTTCCTGGGAGCTCTGGGAGGCTGGGCCAGCTTGTCTGGAAGGATCCGGGCCCCAGCCCCTGCCGGGACTTGTCCCCATGGACGATAGTGACAGCAGTGTGGCGGGCAGAGGGCCCGTCGGGTCTGGGGCCGCCCGGCTGGTTGGGCAGCGAAGTCTGGCCAGATAAAGGGGGTCTCCCCTGTCTCACTCCCTTTGTTTACCCTGGCCAAGTGGGGGGCATCTAATGTCACCTATCCCCGCTTCTCCTGGCCCTAGGCCCCCAGCAAAGACCCCGCAGCTGCTGCCGCACTCAATGGAGGCCACTATCTGGCCCAGCCGGCTGCAGAGCCCGGCCTGAGCGCCGTGGTCCGGAACATCAAAGTGAGTGGCCCGCTCGGGGGCCCCCTTCCTCCAGCCGCCCCACCCCAAGTGGCCGGCCTGGCCCAGGCCTGCCTGCCCGGCTCAGCCCAGCCCTGTCCTTCCTCACCCAGGTCAGCGGCTATCTCAACCTGCTGGCCAACACCATAGACAACTTCACCCACGGGCTGGCTGTGGCCGCCAGCTTCCTAGTGAGCAAGAAGGTGAGTGGGGCGGGCGCGGGGGCCGTCGCGATGGGCACGCAGGGCCCGCACTGACCCGGTGGCCCTGCCTCCAGTCTGCCGCCTCCGCGCTCCCCACACCCAGCACCTTATCCCAGCCTCCTCGCTGCAGACACTCCTCGTTGGGACCACGGACCTCAGCCGAGCTGATAGACTTGGCCCCTGCCTGCGTGCAGATGCTCCTCCCCACGCCCATCCCTCTGCCCTCTGTGCTTGGGCCCCGGGGCCTATCTGCCCTTGCACTGGCCCACCTCGCCCCCCTCTGGTGGCTCTTTCCTCCCTGCTGCCTCTGCTTGCAGTGTTCTTTCTCCCACTCTCGTCCCGCAGGCCTCCGTTCCAAAAGCGCTTTCTCAAAGAGGCCGCTGCTGACCCCTCATCAGTCAGGCCCTTCGCGTCGCCTGGCACGTAGTCCACCCGGTCCCCGTGGCTCCTGTCACGGCGTGCAGTCACACAGCTTGCCTCTCCCCCCACCGACCGTTAGCTTCTTGAGGGCGGATTCCTGGTCTGTTTTATTTGCTGCTGTATTTCTAGTAGCCAAACGGTGTCCAGCCAGGGCACCCAGAGCAGATACTGGTAGGATGAGCGGACAGGTGGGTGCCCTCAACACAGACCCCCCCCACCCGCTCCCCTCCCCCCAGATCGGGCTCCTGACCACCGTGGCCATCCTCCTGCACGAGATCCCCCACGAGGTGCGTGCCGCCGGGCCCCGAGATCCGCCGTGTGGGTGTGCGGCCGGTGGGGGGTGCTTCGGGTGGGACTGCTCAGCGGTGCTTGGCTTGGGGGCCTGCCCCAGAGACCTGGGGCTCCTCCGTCTACTCAGGCTGCAGCCACCTTTGCAGCCGCGCTGCAGCCGCCTCGGGACTGGGCTCAGCAGAGGGGCTGCTGCCGGGGGTCCCAGCAACGGGGCTGCGGGCCGGGGGTCCCAGCAACGGGGCTGCTGCCGGGGGTTCGGTGGACCCATCCACACCTGAGATGCTCAGGGCGTCTGGCCCCACCGGGGCCCAGAGTGATCATCTGGACCTCCCCTCAGGTGGGCGACTTTGCCATCTTGCTCCGGGCCGGCTTTGACCGATGGAGCGCAGCCAAGCTGCAGCTCTCGACGGCACTGGGGGGCCTGCTGGGCGCCTGCTTCGCCATCTGTGCGCAGTCCCCCAAGGGAGTAGGTACGGGCGTGGGGGTGGAGGCAGTCTGCAGAGGGGCCCTGGCTGAAGGGCACGGCCGCCCTGATCCGGGTATCCAAGCCCGGGGTCCACCCCGCGGGAGGGGGGGTGGTCGGTACACGTGGCCACCCAGCACCCCCAGCCAGTCAGGGCTCCACCCCCTGCTGCAGAGGAGACGGTGGCCTGGATCCTGCCCTTCACCTCCGGCGGCTTTCTCTACATCGCCCTGGTGAACGTGCTGCCTGACCTCCTGGAGGAGGACGACCCGTGGTGAGCTGCCCACCGGTACTGCCGTCGGCAGGCCCCTGCCCGCTGCCCGTCGGCCCAGGCGGCCCCCTGAGCCCCGGCCCTCTCACCCGCAGGCGGTCCCTGCAGCAGGTGCTTCTGCTCTGTGCGGGCATCGTGGTGATGGTGCTGCTCTCAGTCTTCGTGGAGTGACTGTCCCCGGCGCCCCACCCCTGCACAGCAATAAGAGACTCGGGTTCACTCTGTGACCGTGTGTGTGTGTGTGTGTGTGTGTGTGTGAATATGCGTGTGTCAGAGAGTGAGTGCGCCAACCCAACAAGAGGGTGGCGTGTGTGTGTGCGTGTTGTGCACATGTGGCCAGAGGTATGCGAGGCCGACACTGTGATCCCTGACGCCCGGACCCGCCCACTGGTCTCCCCCTGCCACCCCGTGGGCTTGCACCCCCGGAGTCAGCAGTGAGGCACGGAGTCAGCAGTGAGGTCCGGGAGCGCCGGTCCCGAGCAGAGGCGTCTGCGCAGGGTGCTGGGAGGAGCGAGCCGCCCCAGGAGCCGGGCCTGCAGCGAGCCCCAAAGCTGTCCCCCGCCGAGGCCTCGGGGGCCCTGGGCCTTGGGGATAGGCCCCTGGGCGCATGCACCCGGCTCCGAGCAGCCAGGGACCAAGGCTGGGCACCTCTTCTCGGCCGCAGCCCGGTCCTCCCTTCACCAGCTCCGAGGCCAAAGAGAGGAGAGGCGGCTGCTTTGACCCCAGCTCCACTCAGCGCTGAGGGTCCTACTCCACCCAGCGGGGAGCTGGGAGATGCTTTCTAAGACCTGTTCCCCGTCAGCCCTGGGCTGGCTCCTGTTCCCCCGCTGCGAATGCTCCCTGGCAGCGCCAGCAGCTCTTGCCACCTCCAGCTGCCAAACAGCAGCCAGCAGGGCAGCAAGCAGCCCTGGGCCAGTGTCCTCCCCATCCGCTTGGGTGCTCCTGCCAGCCCGGGGTCCGGCAGACACTCTGGGGGCAGGAAGATGGGAACGGTGGCTGCCCGCCCCCCACGCAGGTCCCCTTCCCCAG
>SJYV01047324.1:0-61479 GCA_006410875.1 Neotragus pygmaeus
TTAGATATGAGATCTGATAGACAGAGTTCCTGAAGAACTGTGGACAGAGGTTGGTGACATTGTACAGGAGGCAGTGATCAAGACCATCCCCAAGAAAAAGAAATGCAAAGAGACAAAATGGTTGTCTGAGGAGGCCTTACAAATAGCTGAGAAAAGAAAAAATATTTCAAGTGGGTAGATTTTTACTTTTGCTATCCTTCTGCTGTTAATTTTTAAGTCTTATTGTATTTTAATTCATGAGTATGCTTGTGTGAATACTGCCTCTTGGGAGTTTGTGAAGATTTTCTTCATGATCTAATACATGTTCAATTACTGTAACTGTTTCCGCATATGTTTCAGAACAATGTGCAATCTCCCTTGAGTGCCAAGTTCTATATAATTTGTTACTATGCTATATACTATGTCATATGAATTATTGATATACTTAATGTTGCCTATTTAATCTCTTTGAGAGGGAAGTATATATTAACATCTTCTAATATACAAGGTTCTATCAATTTCTTCTTGTATTCTAGCATTTTTGCTTTATACATTTTTGAAACTATACTGTTAGGTATGTAAAAAGTTCATGGTTGGTATAGCTTCTTAGAGGATGTACTTTTTGTACATATATAAAGTGCTTAGTCTCATACCTGAGTAAACAGTCAAAAATAGTAGTCCCTACTATTATTATTTCATTATAATTATTATTATTCTGTGTTCTTCTGTGTGCAGGTTGTCTGGACTTTTGGGGGGACAAAGAAAGGACTGAAAGAAAAGAAAGCACTGCCTTTTAGGTACTGCATAGTGATGCTTAGAGCTTCTTCCGCCTTGAACAAGGTGGTGGAAACTCCAGGGAAGAGAGGCCCCAGGCTTGGACAAATCACCAGAAAGCCTGCCAAGAGAGATCTCCTAAGCTGCCAAGAGAATATAACAGAAACAGATTTTCTAGCTGGATTTTGGCTTTTCTGTTTCTGAGGCCCAGCTGAAACTAGGGAGGGAAAAAGGCAAAACAAGGTCAGACCTAGTAGTAGATGTGTTCCTGTGTTTGGAAGGTCAGAATGGTCCCTGCAGGGATCCCCTCAAATTTCGGCTCATCTCAGCCTATGAATGTAATGCCCACAGCAGAGGTGATTTTCTACCATCGGTGAAATTCTCAGCTCTGCCGAATGTGGATATGTTTAAGGATGCGGTCTCACTGTCCTACTCCCTACACCTGTATCCTTCAGGTCTGCTCTGTAGTTGAGTCCATCTCTGTTTTACTAGATCCCATCATTACTCTTGTAACATTCACTATTGATTGCTAACAGATCTTCGGTGTTGTGTGTGTGTGCTTGTACATGTCTCTGTGTGCACACGTATGTGTTTGTGTTTGTGTGTCTGTCTTTGGAATCTTCAACTCAAGGTAGCTTTGCTAACTGGCCACTTTTTTCTTAAAATCCCTCAACCCCAGATCTCTTCCTCCATGTGAAATTCTTCATGTCTTTTTGCTTCATAGAATCATAAAAGTTAAAGCTTGAAGGTGCCTTAGAGATTAATTACTCTAAGCATCTCATTTCACTAAAGAGGGAAGTGGAGTCCAGAGAGGTGAAGTACTTTGTTCCAAATAGCAAAATTAGTGAAAGGCAAGGTGAGACTAGAGAGAGCCAAGTTCAGAGTGACTATGCTAGGAAATGAGATTTGATGGAAATGGTTGCAAAGGGGAAGTTATATGGGAATCCAAGATGCTAGATGTCAGGATGAGCTTGTGTAGAATATTCAGGAAGAGGTTACTTTGGGCAGCATGAGGGTGGGAAAGGATGAATGAATGAAATAGAGGTTGGCAAGCACCAAGGACACACAGTCTCTGTTACTCTGGCCCTGCTACTCACAGTATAGCATACTTTGGAGAGTAAATCTCAGCTATGATTGCAGCACAGCAACAATAATTACAACTTTTATTTATATGGTATTATAAATTCTTCCATATTCATCACCTCTTGTAAGCAGCTATTAGTGTTATTCCTAGTGTAGGAAAGATAAAATCAGGATCCAGAAAAGTAGGAAAATTCATGGAAATAGATAAAGTACCCTATATGTTGGTTGTCTGTCCATCACAACTCCTCTCCTTTCTCCTTCCTAAGAGGATTTCAGTTTTGTTCTGGTTTCTCTGTTACCCTCACATCCATGTGTCTTGGGAAAGAGGACCACATCCCCAAGTTTTAGGGATGAGCTTGACTGGCTTAAGAGTAATTCCATTTTCATATCTAGTGACTGGCTTGGGAACACATGTGAGATGCTAACTGGCCACTGAGACGTGAGGAGAGTTTATGTGTGGGGCTGGGGAGTGAGGTGTAGTATTCAGAAATAGAGTAGGAAATAGCAACCCACTCTAGTATTCTTGCCTGGAAAGTCCCACGGACAGAGGAGCCTGGTGGGCTACAGTCTATGGGGTTGCAAAGAGTCAGACATAACTGAGCACAGCACAGTGTTCAGGAAAGCCTTTCTTCACTCTTCTGGGAGAGCAATGTAACTTCTTTTCCTTTCCCACTAGATGGGAATGCAGAATCATGCATTTCCACTTGCTACATGTCCAGGAGGCAAGCGGGCTTCAGGTTGGAGTGGACAGAAGACAGCAAGCCACAAAAGTAGAAATAATCTGAGTCTTTTAAGATCTCGTTGAATTGCTAGAGCAACCAACCCGAGAGCTTACCTTACCTTTGGTCTGGTGGTTATGCTCCTTTAGAGATCAACTTAGAGGAATTTTCTATTACCTGTAGCCAAAAGTTTCCTCCATCAGGGACAGGAGGGGATGAACTCCACGGCTGAAAATAAATTGAGTTTTCTTCTGTAGAGAGTGACTCTACTGGTCTTTTTAGTTCATCTAAACACCCCCTTCTTCAATAAATATAAAATACAATATGAAAAGCCAAGAAAAACATGGTATGTTTTTCTTATGGATCTTTTAAATATACTGTTAGAGCCAGCATTCCTATATGGTCTCTAAAGGGTGCCAGTTTTGAGCCAGATTGTATTCACCTCCCAGTATGAGACCTTAGGTAAGTTTAATTAGTCTCTTGTGCCTCTATGTCCCCAACTGCAGTACAGGATAGTAACAACACCTACCTTATGGAGTTGTTGAGAGGATTAAATAATATATGTAAAGAGTTTAGAAATATGTCTATATGGTAGAGAGTCAAAACATTTTAGTATTTTTATTGTGAAGAATAGAATGAGTAATTCAAAGAGACCTAATTATTATTTATAATATATACTAATGTGGTTCTGGGATACTTATTAATATATTAACTGTCATGTGCCAAGTATATGAGTACATTCTTTGCATATATTTTCTCCATGGACTCTAGCCCACCAGGCTCCTCTGTCCATGGGGTTCTCTAGGCAAGAATGCTGGAGTTGGGATGCCATTTCTTTCTTCAGATCTTCCCAACCCCAGGGATTGAACCCAGGGATCGAACTTGGGTCTCCTGCATTGCAAGCAGATTCTTTACCACTGAGCCACCAGGGAAGCCCATATTTTCTCTAATTCTGATAATAGCCCCCTGAATTAGGATCACTTCTTTTCATTTCCAGATGAGGAAACTGGTGTTCACAGAGTCTACGTGATGTGGCCAAAGTTATACATCCTGTAACTGCAGAGCTTGGATTTAAACCCAGGTCTACCATGCAGGTTCCAAGAGCATCTTCTAGTGAATCATTTTGGTGGGGGGCAGCGAATACAGGGTCAGAAGCAACCTTAAATAAGAGCAAAAGGAAAAAGTGTTCAAAAGATAAAGTGTGCCATATACATTGGGTGATTGGAATTGACATATACACATTACTATATATAAAATAGATAGTTAATAAGGACCTACTGTATAGAAAAGGGAACTCTTCTGAAATACTCTAATGAACTATTTGGGAAAAGAATTTTAAAGAGTGGATATATGTATATGTATAACTGATCCACTTTGCTGTACAGCAGAAATAAACACAACATTTTAAATCAACTATACTCCAATAAAAAAGAGTGCCACAAAAGAAATAGAAGTGTTTGGAAATGTTGGAGAAGGATTCAGACCCATACTGAAGCTGTGCCCTGAACTCCATGCTCTTTTCCAAATGGATAGAATTATAATAGGAGGCTGAGTGTTATTTCCTCTGAGTATTAGCTTTTCAGGTCTGAGAAGATGGAATACACAAAGGATTCTTTTAGCCCTACCATTTGAGAATGAAACAGGAAGAAGAGAAGAGGTAGAATTAGAAATTCAAATGGCATCTGATGAAATCACTTTTGACTCCATAGTTATTAACCCCAACTTGGCTCATTCCTTTAAATCTTGAGCTCCCTCTCAAATGTGCTATACATAAAGTGCCAGAAGTTATTGATTTACCCTTTCATACAGCCAGTACCTCTCTCCACCACTGAAATGGGAAGAAGCAGTAAATGCTGAGTAAGATGTTTCTCAGGGAAGACCAATACCGAGCACATTGTAAGATGAGGCAGAGTGATAAATATCTTTCTGAAAAATGGACTCCTGCTGCAGAAAAACTGGCTCAGGAGGATCGACTAAGGGATTTTATTTACTAGGGGAGTTTGCCTCAGGCACATCCACTCAAATAATAAAATGAGAATGGTGTTTGCAGAAACTTAGGTCTCAAAAACTCCTTCCTAGTCCAAATAGAGTGTTACAAAATGTTCCAGACTGCTCTTTAGAGCTTCATTTGAAGATGCTGACTTAAGTCCAAAGCAAATCTCTGGTTTAATAGTTGCATTGGAAGAATGTTAAAGATTTATGTGGTATTCTTTCTCTGTCTGACTTACTTCATTCAGTGTGACAATCTCTAGGTCATCCATGTTGTTACAAATGGTATCACTTCATTCTTTTTAATGGCTGAGTAATATTCCATTGTTTATATGTACCACATAGTCTTTACCCATTCCTCTGTTGATGGACATTTAGGCTGTTTCCATGCCTTGGCTGTTGTAAGCAGTGCTGTCATTGGGGTGCATATATCCTTTTGGATCATGTTTTTTCTCTGGATATATGTCCACGAGTGGGATTACAGGGTCATATGGTACCTTTATTTTTAGTTTCTGAGGAACTTTCTTACTGTTCTCCATAGTGGCTGTACCAATTTACATTCCCACCAATAGTGTAGGAGGGTTCTCTTTTTTCCACACTCTCTCCAGTGTTTATTTGTGGATTTTTTGATGATAGCCATTTTAACTGGTGTGAGGTGTTATCCCATTGTAGTTTTGATTTGCATATGTGGCAGCCTGGAGGGGAGTTTGAGGGAGAATGGATACATGTATACATATTGTTAATTAGCTTTGCTGTGCACCTAAAACTATCACATCTTTGTTAATTGGCTATACTTCAATATAACAGAAAAAGAAAAAAAAGTTATGTGGTACACTTTGCAAAGAGGTATTCATTTGATGAGGAATTGGGGGAAAGCTTTTCTGTAATAGTATTATGATAGCTTTTTGCAAGAACTTGAGAAAATATTTCCTTCTGTCCTGGATCAGGTTAACCACCCCTAGTTAATTAGTAGTATAAAAGATAACAGTTGAGGCTGACCAAATGTTAATAAGGTATTTGGAAGGTTAAATGTCCCAGTCATTCTATGATCATTCTATCTATGATGATGGTTCAGAGCCAGNAATACAGGGTCAGAAGCAACCTTAAATAAGAGCAAAAGGAAAAAGTGTTCAAAAGATAAAGTGTGCCATATACATTGGGTGATTGGAATTGACATATACACATTACTATATATAAAATAGATAGTTAATAAGGACCTACTGTATAGAAAAGGGAACTCTTCTGAAATACTCTAATGAACTATTTGGGAAAAGAATTTTAAAGAGTGGATATATGTATATGTATAACTGATCCACTTTGCTGTACAGCAGAAATAAACACAACATTTTAAATCAACTATACTCCAATAAAAAAGAGTGCCACAAAAGAAATAGAATTGTTTGGAAATGTTGGAGAAGGATTCAGACCCATACTGAAGCTGTGCCCTGAACTCCATGCTCTTTTCCAAATGGATAGAATTATAATAGGAGGCTGAGTGTTATTTCCTCTGAGTATTAGCTTTTCAGGTCTGAGAAGATGGAATACACAAAGGATTCTTTTAGCCCTACCATTTGAGAATGAAACAGGAAGAAGAGAAGAGGTAGAATTAGAAATTCAAATGGCATCTGATGAAATCACTTTTGACTCCATAGTTATTAACCCCAACTTGGCTCATTCCTTTAAATCTTGAGCTCCCTCTCAAATGTGCTATACATAAAGTGCCAGAAGTTATTGATTTACCCTTTCATACAGCCAGTACCTCTCTCCACCACTGAAATGGGAAGAAGCAGTAAATGCTGAGTAAGATGTTTCTCAGGGAAGACCAATACCGAGCACATTGTAAGATGAGGCAGAGTGATAAATATCTTTCTGAAAAATGGACTCCTGCTGCAGAAAAACTGGCTCAGGAGGATCGACTAAGGGATTTTATTTACTAGGGGAGTTTGCCTCAGGCACATCCACTCAAATAATAAAATGAGAATGGTGTTTGCAGAAACTTAGGTCTCAAAAACTCCTTCCTAGTCCAAATAGAGTGTTACAAAATGTTCCAGACTGCTCTTTAGAGCTTCATTTGAAGATGCTGACTTAAGTCCAAAGCAAATCTCTGGTTTAATAGTTGCATTGGAAGAATGTTAAAGATTTATGTGGTATTCTTTCTCTGTCTGACTTACTTCATTCAGTGTGACAATCTCTAGGTCATCCATGTTGTTACAAATGGTATCACTTCATTCTTTTTAATGGCTGAGTAATATTCCATTGTTTATATGTACCACATAGTCTTTACCCATTCCTCTGTTGATGGACATTTAGGCTGTTTCCATGCCTTGGCTGTTGTAAGCAGTGCTGTCATTGGGGTGCATATATCCTTTTGGATCATGTTTTTTCTCTGGATATATGTCCACGAGTGGGATTACAGGGTCATATGGTACCTTTATTTTTAGTTTCTGAGGAACTTTCTTACT
The DNA here is from genome assembly GCA_006410875.1 of Neotragus pygmaeus. Classification (NCBI taxonomy): domain Eukaryota; kingdom Metazoa; phylum Chordata; class Mammalia; order Artiodactyla; family Bovidae; genus Neotragus; species Neotragus pygmaeus. Next base: position 7,007 of record SJYV01047324.1, read on the forward strand.
GTTCTCCATAGTGGCTGTACCAATTTACATTCCCACCAATAGTGTAGGAGGGTTCTCTTTTTTCCACACTCTCTCCAGTGTTTATTTGTGGATTTTTTGATGATAGCCATTTTAACTGGTGTGAGGTGTTATCCCATTGTAGTTTTGATTTGCATATGTGGCAGCCTGGAGGGGAGTTTGAGGGAGAATGGATACATGTATACATATTGTTAATTAGCTTTGCTGTGCACCTAAAACTATCACATCTTTGTTAATTGGCTATACTTCAATATAACAGAAAAAGAAAAAAAAGTTATGTGGTACACTTTGCAAAGAGGTATTCATTTGATGAGGAATTGGGGGAAAGCTTTTCTGTAATAGTATTATGATAGCTTTTTGCAAGAACTTGAGAAAATATTTCCTTCTGTCCTGGATCAGGTTAACCACCCCTAGTTAATTAGTAGTATAAAAGATAACAGTTGAGGCTGACCAAATGTTAATAAGGTATTTGGAAGGTTAAATGTCCCAGTCATTCTATGATCATTCTATCTATGATGATGGTTCAGAGCCAGAATACATTGACTCCCTTTGAAATGATTATCCCTGCCCTGGATTGCCTTCACCTGGCAGACAAAGCTTCCAACTCTATTGCCACCATCTTAGCCTAATCTACTATCCCTCTCTTGGCTAGACAACTGCAGTATCCTACCAATTGGTCCCCTACTTCCATTCTTAACCTCCCTGCAACTCATTTTTCACATTGCAACCATTCTAGCACAATGAAATTGAAAATCTAACTGTGTTATTCTCTTAAATGACTGTGTTAAAAGAGTAAGTAGCATGCTACAAATATTGAACATATCTCTAGAGATTGTACTGTCCCTACTGAAAAACAACATCAACAAAATCAATCTGATATGCATTTAATGAAATATATACTTGTTACTGTGCAGTCTGGCAATTAAATATAATCAGTGTATGAGTATGGAACAGTGGTACTGCCTTCCAATACAGGAGACACAAGAGATGTGGGTTCAATCCCTGGGTCAGGAAGTTCCCTTGGAATAGGAAATAGCAACCTACTCCAGTATTCTTGCCTGGAAAATTACATGGATGGAGGAACCTGGTGAGCTACAGTGCATGAGGTTGTGAAGAGTTGGACACAACTGAACACTCACTCACTCACGAGTGTATCAGGATATCAGGACTCAATCAGGAAAGCAGACCACCTTGAGTGTTATGGAATAAATAATGTATTCTAGGAATATGAGCTTTTATGATTATGAGAAAACTTGGGGAACTAAAACTGAAGAAGGGGAGTTGAAAGATGAAAGAAAATAACTAATCAACCCTCCTGATACATTGGCATGACTGGACAAATTACAGCCAGCTAGGGAATTTTGGAAGCCAGGTATACCCAGCTTCTGGAGTGGGACTGGAGAGAGCTGAAGGAGGAGTCTGAGGTAAGTTATGACTTGGCATCTAATAGTGAGCCCGACACTGTTGGTGGCCAGTAGGGTCAACAGCTGGAAAGAAGAGCTAGAGGTTGGAAGAGGTAGACTAATCTAGAATGCATCAGCACCTCTATATTGCTCATTGCATCCAACCACAACAACTTTCAGAGAGTACTGCTGCTTCATTTCTGCCTTCTAAATCTTGCTTAAGTAAAAATTTGGGGTGGGGGGAAACTTTAGCATAGAACCATCAGGGAAAGAGATTGTGGAAACAGTTGTCCTAGTTTTCCTAGGTTTAGATAGTGCAAACTTATCACACTTAATAAACATTTAGATAAATCACTAAATTATATTTCTTTTAAATGATTTAACTAAATTGCTAGGTTTTATACTCTCCATCTGTTGATTCATGGACAATTTAAGCAGGAAACTTTTTATTCTTTTCTCTTATTTAAAATATTTATTCATCGTCACCACCCTTACACATACTTGGCTCAAAATATCCTAACCTAGGTGGCTTAAGGGCTTCCCTGGTGGGTCCAGGTGGTAAAAGAATCTGCCTGCACTGCAAGAGACCTGGGTTTGATCCCTGGGTCTGGAAAATCCTTCAGAGAAGGGAATGACTACCCACTCCAATATTCTTGCCTGGAGAATTCCGTGGACAGAGGAGCCTGGCAGGCACCGTCTTTGGGACTGCGAAGAGTTGGACACAACTGAGCCACTAACACTTTCTTTTGCTTTCAGGTGGCTTAAACAACAAACATTTACTTCACACAGTCTGGAGGCTGGGAAGTGTTGCCAGATTGATGTCTGATGAGAGCTCTCTTCTTGGCTTGCAGATATCCACCATTTTGCTCTATCCTACACAGTGGAAAGAGGGGGACTCTGATCTCTTTCTCTTTTTATAAGGAATTCTATCATGAGGGGCTCTATCCTCATTGAACCTAATTACCTCTCAAAGGCTCCAATTCCAGATATCATCACACTGGGGATCAGGGTTTCAGTATGAGTTTTAGGTGTACACAAATATTCAGTCCATAGTGCAGTGGCCACAGGACTGGAAAAGGTCAGTCTTCATTCCAATCCCAAAGAAAGGCAATACTAAAGAACATTCAAACTACCACACAATTGCACTCATCTCACACACTAGTAAAGTAACACTCAAAATTCTCCAAACCAGGCCTCAGCAATACATGAACCGTGAACTTCCAAATGTTCAAGCTGGTTTTAGAAAAGGCAGAGGAACCAGAGATCAAATTGCCAACATCTGTTGGATCATTGAAAAAGCAAGAGAGTTCCAGAAAAACATCTATTTCTTCTTTATTGACTATGCCAAAGTCTCTGACTGTGTGGATCACAATAAACTGTGGAAAATTCTTGAAGAGATGGGAATACCAGACCACCTGACCTGCTTCTTGAGAAACCTGTATGCAGGTCAGGAAGCAACAGTTAGAACTGGACATGGAACAACAGACTGGTTCCAAATAAGAAAAGGAGTCCATCAAGGCTGCATATTATCACCCTGCTTATTTAACTTCTGTGCAGATAGTTGGATGGCATCACTGACACAATGGACATGGGTTTGGGTTGACTCCAGGAGTTGGTAATGGACAGGGAGGCATGGCGTGCTGCTGTTCATGGGGTCACAAAGAGTCGGACACGACTGAGCGACTGAACTGAACTGAACTGAGTACATGGGCATGCACACCACAAACACACACATATACACTTTATGAAATACTAGATCCTTTAAGATGTGTTATAGATTGGGTTCCCTAGAAGCAGATCCTACTTCTTACTCAAGTGATTTATGTAGGAGTAATCTCAGGAAAGGAGAGTGAGGGGAGAAGAATAGGTAGGAAAATAATGCCGTCTCAACTGGATGCTACCTTATGTCTGATCTCATGGAGAAGCTCTGGAGCATAAATTGCACCAGAGAGTTCGTCTCATTTCAGAACAAGGGCTCTGACTTTTTGAACCTCATGACAGTTAGGCATTGGTTGAGAGTCGGGATGGAGGGGGATGGGTGAGAACAAAGCATTTGGCTGAGGGCAATTTTCCAGAGAGGAGGCTGCTGTGAGTATTATCAGCCAACACTTTGTTGGCAAAGCAAATGGGGTGGGGCCCAACAGCATTCACTCCAAGGTACTTTAGAAGCAGAAACTTCTATTTACGGAGTATGTGGGGACTCAGAAGCAGGAGCAGAGGTTACATGGCAGACTTGTCTGTTTCCCCCACCTGTCTTTGTGGTGACCTCAGAGATGTCACTAATTCTGAGCAGTTTGGTGTCCTGGCTCCCATGTCTAGTTATCCCTCTTGGCTCAGTGCTTGGTTATACTGTTGCCCCATTTTGCTTCATAGTTCCTAGCTCCTTTCTTGTGCCCCTGGCTCTAGGTTGTCTGGGGCTCTGTTCAGATGCCCACTTCTATTTCACTGCCCAGTAGGGTTCTCAGATTCCCTTCTGCTCTAGCACCTCACTTCCCACCTCATCATTGTTGTGTGCGACAAAACATAATTGTATCCATTCTAGACAAAGGGTTTCTACACAGTCCCTGTTCTTTTCTCATTCCCAAGAACTGCCTCTATGGTTGGCTTATTTGCTTGGATTCCAATCTCTCTCTCTTTTTAACTTTGTGTTATTTATTACTGCATAACTAGTGATCCCCAAGTGAAACATCTGAAAATAACAAATATTACCTCACAGTTTCTATGGGTTGGGACTTTGGGAGCTGCGGTTCAGCTGCACTTTGGTGGCTGTGGTTCAGAGGGTCTCAAAAGGTAGTCAAGGTATTAACAATGACTGAAGTCAGCTGAAGGCTTGACTCAGCTAGAAGAGCTAATTCCAAGAAGACTCAAGCAGACAGTTCAGTTGGCAGAAGGATTTGGCTCCTTGCTGGCTGTTGGTGGGAGGCCTCAATTTCTCACCATATGGACTTCTCCATAGGGCTACTCAAGTGTCCTCATGACACCGCCACTGACTTCCCCAAGCAAGTGATCCAAAAGAATACAAAATAGAAACTGCAGTGTCTTTTATGATCTAGTCTCAGAAGTTGTAGATGATCACTTTTGCCAAAAGTATTGTTTGAACTGAATTGTAAAGTACAGTCCACAATCAAAGGGGAAGGAATTGAGGTCTATTTCTTAAAAGTAAAAGTATTAAAGAATTTGTAGACATATTTAAAATCAACACATATCTCATCACACTAGTGGGTTCCCTGAACAGCTGCTTTGTGGTCCTCACCTACCTGGGATACTTGCAGGATTGGGATAGAAGATTCTGAACCAAGGGACTGAGATTTACCTCCCTTAAGGGATGGTCATATGATCACCATTCCCAGGCCTCTAAGAATGTGGTGGGAGGAGAGGGATACACAGTGAAGGAAGAAGATAAGAGAAAATGGGCTCTGGGATCAGATAGATGGGGGTTGGGCCTTCACTTTGACATTTCTATCTGGCTTAGGCAAGTCACAGAATTCAAGTCAATAAATGTGTTTTTTATTTTATTTTATTGAGTATTAGTTGCATGTTAAACACTGTGTTCTCTGTTCGTTTCCAAGGCAAACCATTCAATATCACGGTTATCCAAGCCTCTGCCCCAACCAGTAACGCTGAAGAAGCTGAAGCTGAATGGTTCTATGAAGACCTACAAGACCTTTTAGGACTAACACGTAAAAAAGATGTCCTTTTCATTATAGGGGACTGGAATGCAAAAGTAGGAAGTCAAGAAACACCTGGAGTAACAGGCAAATTTGGCCTTGAAATGCAGAATGAAGCAGGACAAAGGCTAATAGAGTTTTGCCAAGAAAATGCACTGGTCATAGCAAACACCCTCTTCCAACAACACAAGAGAAGACTCTACACATGGACATCACCAGATGGTCAACACCAAAACCAGATGGATTATATTCTTTGCAGCCAAAGATGGAGAAGCTCTATACAGTCAGCAAAAACAAGACCGGGAGCTGACTGTGGCTCATATAATGAACTCCTTATTGCCAAATTCAGACTTAAATTGAAGAAAGTAGGGAAAACCACTAGACCATTCAGGTATGACCTAAATCAAATCCCTTATGATTATACAGTGGAAGTGAGAAATAGATTTAAGGGCCTAGATCTGATAGATAGAGTGCCTGATGAACTATGGAATGAGGTTCGTGACATTGTACAGGAGACAGGGATCAAGACCATCCCCATGGAAAAGAAATGCAAAAAAGCAAAATGGCTGTCTGGGGAGGCCTTACAAATAGCTGTGAAAAGAAGAGAGGCGAAAAGCAAAGGAGAAAAGGAAAGATATAAGCATCTGAATGCAGAGTTCCAAAGAATAGCAAGAAGAGATAAGAAAGCCTTCTTCAGCGATCAATGCAAAGAAATAGAGGAAAAGAACAGAATGGGAAAGACTAGAGATCTCTTCAAGAAAATTAGAGATACCAAGGGAACATTTCATGCAAAGATGGGCTCGATAAAGGACAGAAATGGTATGGACCTAACAGAAGCAGAAGATATTAAGAAGAGGTGGCAAGAATACACGGAAGAACTGTACAAAAAAGATCTTCATGACCCAGATAATCATGATGATGTGATCACTAATCTAGAGCCAGACATCTTGGAATGTGAAGTCAAGTGGGCCTTAGAAAGCATCACTACGAACAAAGCTAGTGGAGGTGATGGAATTCCAGTTGAGCTGTTTCAAATCCTGAAAGATGATGCTGTGAAAGTGCTGCACTCAATATGCCAGCAAATTTGGAAAACTCAGCAGTGGCCACAGGACTGGAAAAGGTCAGTTTTCATTCCAATCCCAAAGAAAGGCAATGCCAAAGAATGCTCAAACTACCGCACAATTGCACTCATCTCACATGCTAGTAAAGTAATGCTCAAAATTCTCCAAGCCAGGCTTCAGCAATACGTGAACCGTGAACTCCCTGATGTTCAAGCTGGTTTTAGAAAAGGCAGAGGAACCAGAGATCAAATTGCCAACATCCGCTGGATCATGGAAAAAGCAAGAGAGTTCCAGAAAAACATCTATTTCTTCTTTATTGACTATGCCAAAGTCTCTGACTGTGTGGATCACAATAAACTGTGGAAAATTCTTGAAGAGATGGGAATACCAGACCACCTGACCTGCTTCTTGAGAAACCTGTATGCAGGTCAGGAAGCAACAGTTAGAACTGGACATGGAACAACAGACTGGTTCCAAATAAGAAAAGGAGTCCATCAAGGCTGCATATTATCACCCTGCTTATTTAACTTCTGTGCAGATAGTTGGATGGCATCACTGACACAATGGACATGGGTTTGGGTTGACTCCAGGAGTTGGTAATGGACAGGGAGGCATGGCGTGCTGCTGTTCATGGGGTCACAAAGAGTCGGACACGACTGAGCGACTGAACTGAACTGAACTGAGTACATGGGCATGCACACCACAAACACACACATATACACTTTATGAAATACTAGATCCTTTAAGATGTGTTATAGATTGGGTTCCCTAGAAGCAGATCCTACTTCTTACTCAAGTGATTTATGTAGGAGTAATCTCAGGAAAGGAGAGTGAGGGGAGAAGAATAGGTAGGAAAATAATGCCGTCTCAACTGGATGCTACCTTATGTCTGATCTCATGGAGAAGCTCTGGAGCATAAATTGCACCAGAGAGTTCGTCTCATTTCAGAACAAGGGCTCTGACTTTTTGAACCTCATGACAGTTAGGCATTGGTTGAGAGTCGGGATGGAGGGGGATGGGTGAGAACAAAGCATTTGGCTGAGGGCAATTTTCCAGAGAGGAGGCTGCTGTGAGTATTATCAGCCAACACTTTGTTGGCAAAGCAAATGGGGTGGGGCCCAACAGCATTCACTCCAAGGTACTTTAGAAGCAGAAACTTCTATTTACGGAGTATGTGGGGACTCAGAAGCAGGAGCAGAGGTTACATGGCAGACTTGTCTGTTTCCCCCACCTGTCTTTGTGGTGACCTCAGAGATGTCACTAATTCTGAGCAGTTTGGTGTCCTGGCTCCCATGTCTAGTTATCCCTCTTGGCTCAGTGCTTGGTTATACTGTTGCCCCATTTTGCTTCACAGTTCCTAGCTCCTTTCTTGTGCCCCTGGCTCTAGGTTGTCTGGGGCTCTGTTCAGATGCCCACTTCTATTTCACTGCCCAGTAGGGTTCTCAGATTCCCTTCTGCTCTAGCACCTCACTTCCCACCTCATCATTGTTGTGTGCGACAAAACATAATTGTATCCATTCTAGACAAAGGGTTTCTACACAGTCCCTGTTCTTTTCTCATTCCCAAGAACTGCCTCTATGGTTGGCTTATTTGCTTGGATTCCAATCTCTCTCTCTTTTTAACTTTGTGTTATTTATTACTGCATAACTAGTGATCCCCAAGTGAAACATCTGAAAATAACAAATATTACCTCACAGTTTCTATGGGTTGGGACTTTGGGAGCTGCCTAGCTTGGTGGCTGTGGTTCAGAGGGTCTCAAAAGGTAATCAAGGTATTAACAATGACTGAAGTCAGCTGAAGGCTTGACTCAGCTAGAAGAGCTAATTCCAAGAAGACTCAAGCAGACAGTTCAGTTGGCAGAAGGATTTGGCTCCTTGCTGGCTGTTGGTGGGAGGCCTCAATTTCTCACCATATGGACTTCTCCATAGGGCTACTCAAGTGTCCTCATGACACCGCCACTGACTTCCCCAAGCAAGTGATCCAAAAGAATACAAAATAGAAACTGCAGTGTCTTTTATGATCTAGTCTCAGAAGTTGTAGATGATCACTTTTGCCAAAAGTATTGTTTGAACTGAATTGTAAAGTACAGTCCACAATCAAAGGGGAAGGAATTGAGGTCTATTTCTTAAAAGTAAAAGTATTAAAGAATTTGTAGACATATTTAAAATCAACACATATCTCATCACACTAGTGGGTTCCCTGAACAGCTGCTTTGTGGTCCTCACCTACCTGGGATACTTGCAGGATTGGGATAGAAGATTCTGAACCAAGGGACTGAGATTTACCTCCCTTAAGGGATGGTCATATGATCACCATTCCCAGGCCTCTAAGAATGTGGTGGGAGGAGAGGGATACACAGTGAAGGAAGAAGATAAGAGAAAATGGGCTCTGGGATCAGATAGATGGGGGTTGGGCCTTCACTTTGACATTTCTATCTGGCTTAGGCAAGTCACAGAATTCAAGTCAATAAATGTGTTTTTTATTTTATTTTATTGAGTATTAGTTGCATGTTAAACACTGTGTTCTCTGTTCGTTTCCAAGGCAAACCATTCAATATCACGGTTATCCAAGCCTCTGCCCCAACCAGTAACGCTGAAGAAGCTGAAGCTGAATGGTTCTATGAAGACCTACAAGACCTTTTAGNAATAGCATCATAAAAATAAGAAGACAGTTATAAAATATGAAATAGTTAAAGAATGTGGAATTAAAAACTTCCAGAAAACACAAAAAGTGTCTCCATAGGCAGATGGAAAGCAGAAAGGACACAGCTTCAGTACAAAAGGAGATGAATAAAAAGGTACAGAGTGGGGATAGTAAGAGTAACTGCTCTTAGAAATTAAACAAGAGAAACTATGTAAGATTGCCTAGTTCAGTGGCTACCACATAGGAAGGCTACACTCTACAGGAACTTTATTACTATTATTATAGTTGTTATAACCCAAACTACTCAATTCTTAGTTACTAATTTTATCATTGTTATTACATGATCACTAAAATACATTCTCTGCAAGGTCCTACGTCTAATATTCTAAGAGCTGATGACAATAAGAGGAAGTAGAGGTGGAAAGGAGCCAGGAAATAGGACTCTAGGACCTAGGGGGAGGGTGATGACATTCAGTAGCTAGTTTAGGTGAGGGAAAGTAGGAAGCTAGATGTGAGGACAAGAAGGAAAGGGGAATGGGAACATAAAGAGAAATTCCTGAGCTGATGTTTAGGGACAAGCAACTATGGGGCTGATGTAGATTCTTTCTGGGTTCAAAAGTGTGATGGTACCAGGGGCCCATCATGGTACTGGAGTGGGTTGTCATGCCCTCCTCCAGATGAAGGCCCCATGTTGGTCAGAGGCCACATAGAAAGCCAGCATTAGGCTCATCTCATGGCACCCTATGCCCTGCCCACCAAAACATCCTATGGATCCTTTGGATCAGAGATAACCTTAGACCAGATGGGTCTCCCAGGATGGTTCTGATTAGAACAAACATTTTGGGAGTATGTACTATAGCAACTCCACAGATAAAGAAGATTTTACATTTTATTTTCATCAAGATGGACAAAGCTACTCACAATTTCTTAATAAATTAAAGCTTCTATCACCTAATAAGAGGCTNTAGACCAGATGGGTCTCCCAGGATGGTTCTGATTAGAACAAACATTTTGGGAGTATGTACTATAGCAACTCCACAGATAAAGAAGATTTTACATTTTATTTTCATCAAGATGGACAAAGCTACTCACAATTTCTTAATAAATTAAAGCTTCTATCACCTAATAAGAGGCTCCCCAGGTGGCTCTAGTGCTAAAGACCCCACCTGCCAATGCAGAAGATTGAAGAGACTTGGGTTCAATCCCTGGGTTGAGAAGATTTCCTGGAGGAGGTCATAGTAATCCACTCCAGTATTCTTGCCTGAAGAGTCCAATGGATAGAGGAGCCTGGAAGGCTACAGTCCATGGGGTCACAAAGAGTTGGACAAGGTCACCTAATGTGAATACTGGCATCAAAGTGATTTTCAGTTTTCTCGTGAGACATGTTGCCAGGCTATAGACTAATATATGAATTTACAAAACCTTAATGCAGGTAAACCCTTGAGTGCCTTTTGAGAGTTACTTCTTTAAAACGTTCCTTTAGCCTTCAAGTTGGTCTTTGTACCTCAGAATTCTATCATTTACCCCAATACCTAAATAAATATCTTTATTTTCAAGAGAGATACGCAGGACACCCATTTCTAGATGTTTTAGAAAGAACTCATTTAACTAAATATTATATCTCATTACCATTAAATGTCTAACAATAAAATCAGTTTGCAGATACCACCTCCATTTCCATATATTATTTATACAAGCTTGAGGTTTGTAATTGCAAGACCAAAAATGTGGGTAGAAATTTACATATTATTGAAATGGCATAATTTATTGATAAAGCACACAAATAATAGAGGTGATGCTTACAGCAGTTTGGAGGCTAATGTATAATTTATAACACTAAACAACTTCATGAACAAGAGTGAAAATTGCATGATAGGCCCTGCCTGAGAAAATACTAACTATAAAACTAATGTATTTGAGTTTTATGTTTTTGTAACAAGGCAAACTTTTTGTGGGAAACTGATAAGACTATTGGCTTTCAATCTGTGAGCACATAAAAAAGCATCAATTGACCTGAAAAGAAGAGACAGGCATAGTCATCTTCTTGCCCACTTGTCTCTCCGTTCTCCAGCAATACCAATCATTCATTAACATTGGCATGCAAAAGGGAAATCTATAAAAGATTGTGTTTAAAGCCTCATAAATGATTGGACTAATTTTTATATTAGCAATATTTCTTAAAACCAGAAAAATTTATGATTTAAAATAAATTATTTTAGAATCAAGATACTATATTATAATAAGAACTGTTATAATTATTTCATTCAAAGTTTATGTCTTAGGGGGAGATCTCATTCAAAGTTTACTCAACATACCAGCTTTCAGATACCAGGATAATAGACTGTGCTGGACACTGTTGGAAGTCTTCCCAATTCTCACTCCCAAGCTCTACTTTCTAATAAAACTTTGATTCTATTTGACTATCCAGTTTAAGATGTCAGTCCTGTTGGCATCCTAACCAACACCTCCATGGATACACAGTGCTTTAGACTAAAGCAGTCATTAAAGGCCAAGAGTCTGAGTGAACTCCAGGAGATGGTCGTGGACAGGGAGGCCTGGCGTGCTGCGATTCTTGGGGTCGCAAAGAGTCAGACATGACTGAGTGACTGAACTGAACTGAACTGAAAGGTCAAGACTGCAGGTCTGGTGTCAGATTGGGAGAAGAGATAATCTGTGGTTGGTCCTCCTCCAATTAAAGCACCCAGACAGACTTGGATTTCAATTATTTGCAGGGTGTGCCCAGACATGAATATAAAATGTTAATCATAAGTTATTGTTCAAGATCCAGACAAAGTAAAGCCCCATTCACTTAAATAAGGAAATCAATTATCTCATACAATGGGAAGCCCACAAGGAGAAAAGATTTCATGTTTGGCTAATGCAAAAGCCTTACCACGTCCCCCTGGGCTAAATTCCTTTCATCCCTCTCCCCTATAATCTTTGGTGTTGTCTTATTCCTAACGCTGGTTCCTCTCCTCTTCATTGGATATCTGCTGCTAGTAATGAGAACTGCGTACTTCATTATTCATGTCCAGCATGAGAAAGAAAACCCCTGCCCCAACTATGCAATGAAAATCCTTCCCTGTGTTCTGAATCTAGATCACATGACCAACTAACTAGATTTACTATAGTCATTACAATAGAGTCTGATCCTGCCTAGCTTAGAAATTTAAGACTGTCTCTGGACCCTGGGAAGTATTTAGCTTCCCTTCAGTTTCCTGGGCTGCTTGGGGGAGGGGTGGATATCTGAATAGATTCAGATTCTGTTCGGAAGAAGGAAGCAGGTATGTATGCTTGGGAGGAAATCATCAGCATACACGATCCAAGGAAGACAATTCTTCAAATTATAAATTGGCAGAAATAATCTCTTTATGGGATTTTGAGTTAAAAGAAAGAAAATCACTATTTCTTTTTGTAAATAATGATGTGGTATAGATAAATATAAATATTTCAGTATTATCTTTTTGCTAGATCAAATGAGCTATATCATGATGATTTCTGAATTGACAAAGCAAGGAAAAATTTCTTCTTTTTCACTTTTAGTAATGTACTTTGAGGAAACAGTGGAAACAGTGTCAGACTTTATTTTGGGGGGCTCCCAAATCACTGCAGATGGTGACTGCAGTCATGAAATTAAAAGACGCTTACTCCTTGGAAGGGAAGTTATGACCAACCTAGATAGCATATTCAAATGCAGAGACATTGCCGAATAAGGTCCGACTAGTCAAGGCTATGGTTTTTCCTGTGGTCATGTGTGGATGTGAGAGCTGGACTGTGAAGAAGGCAGAGCACNGAAGAAGGCTGAGCGCTGAAGAATTGATGTGTTTGAACTGTGGTGTTGGAGAAGACTCTTGAGAGTCCCTTGGACTGCAAGGAGATCCAACCAGTCCATCCTATAGGAAATCAGTTCTGAATATTCATTAGAAAGACTGATGCTGAAGCTGAAACTCTAATAGTTTGGCCACCCCATGTGAAAAACTGACTCATTGGAAAAGATCCTGATGCTGGGAAAGATTGAAGGTGGGAGGAGAAGGGGACAACAGATGAGATGGTTGGATGGCATCACCAACTCAATGGACATGGGTCCGAGTAAACTCCAGGAGCAGGTGATGGACAGGGAGGCCTGGCATGCTGCAGTCCATGGGGAGGCAAAGAGTTGGACATGACCGAATGACTGAACTGAACTGAACTGTGCATACTAACTTAGCACCCTCTCTTCAAGTGCAAGGGGGCAGAAGGAAAGCTCGTCAAAACATGAATATAAGCCTTCAAGTAAAGACAAGAGGTCAGTTCTTCTGAAAGACATATGAGTCATGCCAGATCTCCTTAGCCTGATACTCAGTGCCCACCCTCCAGCTACCTCATGTCTCATGAGTCCCGCTACTTGTACTTTCCACATCAGCAGGCATAACTCCCGCCCCAGTGTTCTGATCCCATGACTACAGTTCTCACTGAAATGTTCTTGGCCTTTCTGAACTTTTTCTCCTTTCTCAGCTTGGTATTAGACCTTCTCCTCCAGGATGTCCCCCCTGCTCTACCAGCTGGCAGCCGGCAAAATACTAGGTTGAGCTCCAGTCTGACCCCTGTTTTCTAGCATTCTCATCCCTAAGGAATCCTTCTGATATGTTTCTCAAAGCCCACTGTATTTGGAAGGAATTAGTCTAATAATCACATTTATTCTGTAGGCGTTTGTTTATTACTTCCCCATTTTTATTACTAAAAAATATTTCAGTCTCAAAGAGAGTCCATCTTCCCTGCTTGACAATTCTTATAGTGCTCAATGTACCAAAATCACCTCTCAACTATCCTTATTCTTGGCCTTCATGCTAAACATTTTAATTATATAATGGATTATTATTTGACATCATATTGAAAACAGTTGTTCCTATTTATTATACTCTCTTAAATGGGAATGAATAAATGATTTTCAAAGAAATCCTTATCAAAATTGACTCAAAAAGATTTTTCAGAACCCAAACCATGGAAGAAATGGGTAATGCTATCAAAAACTACCCAGGGCCAGATCATTTAACAAGTTAGTTATTTTAAAACTTTGAGGGAGAGATGATTCCAATGCTATTAAAAGGAAAGAAACCTACTCCTTATTTTATGAAGCTAATATACTGTTGATACCAAAACTTCATAGAGATCACACATATACATAGGATGTTATGGGTTAAACTGTGTCATTCTCCACACCTGCTCCAAAGGAGATATGCTAAAGTTCCACACCTGCTCCAAAGGAGATATGCTAAAGTCCCAAACCCAGCTCCTCAAAATGTGATCTTACTTGGAAATAAGGTGGTTGCTGATGTGATCAACTAAGATTAGGTCATATTGGGGTGGGGTTAGTCCCTACTCTGATATGACTAGAGTCTTGTAAGAAGACAGCTACGTGAAGACAGACACACAGGGAGAACACGATGTGATGCTGAAGGCAGAGATTGGAGTTATGCAGCTGCAAGGCAAAGAACACCAAAGATTGCCAGCAAATTACCAGAGGCTAGGAGGAGGCAAGAACGGCTTCAGAGGGAGCGTGACCCTGACATCTTGATTTTGGATTTCTATCCTTAGAGTTGTGAGACAATACATTTCTGTTGTTTTAAGTCAGCCAGTTTGTGGTACTTTGTTACATCAACCTTAGGAAACTAATACATAGTCTACATCTAAGAATTTATTCTACCCCAATACTCAGTTATACCTAATCAAAGATGTCCATTTCATTGTTAATTGTAACATTGAAAAACTAGATAACATCCAAATACCCATCAGCAGAGGACTGTTTAAATAAATTATGATGCTTCTTTAATGGAATTCTAAGCTGTGGTTAAAAGCAATAAAGTAACCAAAAATGAATGAATTCATGAGACATTTAAGATTAATTGGTAAGTTGCAAGATCAAGTTGTAAGGCACAAGTAGTGTATGATACTAAATTTATCTTTTAAAAAGACTTAACAGGCTGGTACGTGGATAGAAAAAACAATGTCGTACTTTTCAAGTAGTTATTTCGTGGTGGAGGTGGAAATCATAGAAGGGGCTCTCATTTTCAATATTGCATATGTCTCTATAAAATTTAAGGGGAATCCCTGGTGGCTCAGTGGTAAAGAATCTGCCTGCAATGCAGGAGACATGGATTTGATCCCTGGGTCTGTAAGATCCTCTGGAAAAGGAAATGCCAATCCACTCCAGTATTCTTGCCTGGGAAATCTCATAGACAGAGGAGCCTGGCAGGCTACAGTCCACAGGGTCACAAGAGTCAGACGCAACTTAGTGACCAAACCACCACCATAAGATTTAAACAGTTTAAGATTGGCATGTATTGTTTTTGTCTTTAAAAAATCATGTTATTATAAATTCTGTGTGGAAAAATTTGTGTTTGACCTTAGCATCCTTCTGGGTTTTCAAATCAACCTCCTTGGAGCAGTTACAATGATCTCTCACCTTTCGAGAATTTAGCTGACAACCTCCCAATATAGCAAGTGTATACAGAAAGTTGGCCTGAATGAAGAAATTGGTACGCCTCAATAAAGTCCCATTTGCTGTCCCTTATGTCCTCCACCAGAGCCTTTTAACCTTTACTTTACATCCTATTTATTCTAATTTCTAGAATGTAGCAGTTTAAAAAAGAGAGAGGGACTGTTAGTGTTAAGTACACTGAGAAGGAGTTTTCAGCAAAACTATAAAAAGCTATTACAAGGACTTACATTATATAAATCTGGGTCATTTAATATAGGAATCAACCAGAGGTTGTCTCAGAAACCTCTGAGGTCATCTTTCTGTTGAATTTCTATTACAAGTCAATGTAACAGATTATAATTTTGTGACTCAGTTAAGAAAATGTTAAATTATGTCCATTGTTTAAGAACTCAAGAAATAGTACTATATATTTTGTGTAGATTCCCATTTAATTGGTTAAAATTAAAAGTTTGGGGCTTAAAGAAGCAAATGCTTAGTTATCTGTGAAGTTTCTACCACCCAGAAAGACTTATTATCCAAGGGTTCTGGATAATCAAAAATTTCCTCTCTTTTCTTCCTAGAGCATTTAATCAAGGCCACTCACAGCTTAGAGGTTTTAGAAGTCTCCAGTTGAGCCATTTTCTCACCAGCAGAGTAAACAAGGGAGGAGACTGATTGGAAGGATGGGGTGCCAGGTTCAGCTTCACTTAGAGCCCCTTCCCCTGAGATAATGGGCATTGAGGGGGCTGCAGGAGTTCGGATGTACATTGGGAATTCTCCACCCTACTCTCAGAAATCTCCTCCCCTAGATAAACCCAGAAATGATTTGTTAGGCTATAGAATAAATAATGCTTATTAAGCCTAACTCACATGTAGTACAGAAACAAGTATGCAAATTGTTGAGAGGTCAACTTTGCTACAAGTGTTTCTTAACTTCAGAAATGGCTCTCTAGTCTGCTCAGCTTTCAGAATTCCTTGTTTTCCAGTTATCTAGGCTGCTTTAACCACCTCTTCCCATGGAGGGGAGAGAGGCAAAAAGAAAAGAGAGAAAACACTGTCCATAAGAAGGGCATGATTTGAGAGAATAGCACTGAGACATGTACATTACCATATGTGAAATAGATCACCAGTCCAAGTTTGATGCATGAAACAGGGCGCTCAAAGCTGGTGCACTGGGACAACCCTGAGGGATGGGATGGGGAGGGAGGGGGGAGGAGAGTTCAGGATGGGGGACACATGTACACCCATGGCTGATTCATGTCAATGTATGGCAAAAAAACACCACAGTATTGTAAAGTAATTAGCCTCCAATTTAAAAAAAAAATTCCTTTATCAGAATAGATCTCTACAAAGATACTGCTGGGTAGCGTGGTTGCAGTTGCTGTAATTAGGCCAAAATATATGCGCTACATTCCCCATAACCTCCTTGTTCTAAATTAGAGCTAAGATTTAAGTCAGGCTGAAGTCCAGTGTATAACTCACTTTTTGTTTCTTCTCTCTCTCTTGCATCTCTTTTTTAAAAGCTGGTAACCAGCGTTAAAAGACAATGTGGTCGGTATCCTTACAGCTAAAATATAGCTTGATTTCTGCTCATGGAAATATGTAGTCAATTAGCCATAATGTGGTCCAGACTCCCTTTGATATTCTAAAATAAAAACATTCCAAGTTATTTACTCAAGAAGAGCTGTTTCTAAGCACGCCCAGTAGCTGCTGTTTTTAATAATGCTGCTCTTAATGGGTGTGGGGCGCTCTGGGTGGAGGGAGGGTGTGTGGCTCAAAGTTCTGAATTATTATCACTGAGTTTTTGGAGTAATAAACATGAGTACTTGCATTTAGATACAACTAATACTGAATAGTATTCATTCACACATATTTAACAGGGATTTTTTTTTGTTCCTTTCTCTTTTCAGGACAGCAGAAAAGCAGGTGGAGGGGATCCTTTACAAAGACAACTTGACCTGGTAATTCTCCCCATAGGAGCAGAGCAGAGAGCTGCCTTTTACACAGCACCGTCAAGTAGTAACTCCCAAATGCTTGTTCTTGGACATGACAGGGCCAGATGCCCAGCAATCTCCCGGAGAACATTAATTATAAAAATCAAGCATAATAAAACCACTTGTACTCTAATTTGGAGGGAGTGAGGCTGGGGTGTAACAGAAGTACAGGTAGTAACTACTGATTCAGAAAGTAAGGTCTCTCATTTGTAGTTAGATGTTTCAGTTCTAAAGCACTTTCCTAACATGTGACTTCAAGAAAAATCAATCAACTTCTCTGAGCCTCACATTGATCATTTGTAAGCTGATGATGATATCAGTAAGTCCTGTGTCAAAGGATTGTCTTTAAGAATCAAATAAGAGTAGGTATGCTAACGCACTTATTCACCTGTCAAGTACTTTGCAATTTTGGCAAACTTAGATATTTAAATCCTAGTAGAATTTGTGCTGAGTGATTTGGGAGATTAAAAAAAAAAAGAACCACATATATTTTGGGAGAAATTTTCAATCTAACTGGAGAGATGAGGTACAAGTGAAATCACATAAAAACTACATCTAATAACATATTAAAAGCATTTTAGTATATATTGTGGGATCTGTGTTAGGGTAGGTCATATGGGTGACCAAAAGGTATAATATACAACAAAGACATTTTTCTGAAAGTGCTTACAGTTTTGATCGAGAGGAGAATTTCCACTAAAACAGCCCATAATAGCAAGAAAATATAATCAGTGTAACTTCTAAATTTTAGAAGTTAACTGTTTTCTTCCTGTACATAGTTACTGTAAGAAGCTCTGAAGAAAGAGCAGTAGAAACCGCTGCAGTCCAGGAGATAGAACTGTAGCTGAGCTGGGAGAAACGACAGGAAAAAGAGAGAGTTACTGAGGAGAGATGGCACAGTTTGAGCATAGAGGCAGGAATGAACGTGGAGTGATGAACACTCATAAGAGGAGTCTGATCGCAGTGGTGGGGCACAGGACAGAGGGCCTTAAAAGTCCAGCTGAGAAGTGTGCACTTGAAACATCTGTGCATATTGCGTATACACGAGAGGGGCCTATTTACAAACCTACATTTGAAACTCTAGGACTGTGCTGTCCAATATGACAGTAGCTAGCCAAATAAAGCTATAGAGCACTTGAAATGTGGCTAGTCTGATTTGAGATATGCTGTAAGTGGAAAATGTACACTAGTTTTCAAAGATTTAGTATCAAAACTAATTTCACTTAAATGTTTCATATTGACTATCTGTTGAAATAATACTATTTTAAATATAGAGTTAAGTTTTATTAGAATTAATTTCATTAGTTTCCTTTCTTTAAAAAAAATGTGGCAGCTAGATTTAAAGTTACATAGAGGGTGACAGAGGATGAGATGGTTGGATGGCATCACCAACCCAATGAACATGAGGTTGAGCAAGCTCCAGGAGATAGTGAAGGCCAGGGAAACTTGGTGTGCTGCAGTCTATGGGGTTGCAAAGAGTCGAGCATGAATGAGCAACTGAGCAACGGCAACAACAATGGCAGCTGCATTTATAATTTTATGTAAACTTACAAATTTAAGGTTATATACGCAAGCTGAATTATGGGTCGGGAAGATCCCCTGGAGAAGGGAATGGCAACCCACTCCAGTATTCTTGCTTGGAGAATTCCATGGACCGAGGAGCCTGGTAGGCTACAGTCTATGGGGTGGCAACAAGTTGGACATACTGAGTGACTAACACTTTCACTTTCACTCTTCATGGAGGCTGCATTACATTTCTACTAGATAGCACTGTTAGAATATTAGGATACTATAAAGAATCTTATTCGTATGTAGAGCCAACAGACACATAAATCTTGGGAGAAACAGGGAAGTTCTGAGGTAGATGATAAGGGAGATGCCCAGAAAGCCAGAATTAACAATACTGCATCTCTCCATCACTCTGTACACAACAGGGTGCACACTGAAGTAGGAGAGAGCAAAGCAGTGGGGCTTGTCCCTGAAGTAGTTCATAAAGTTTGGTTTTAAGGGATATTTTTATGTGTAATACTGAGCGGTATCCTTCAAGGAGAAACTGAGAGAGTAAGTAACACAGAAGAGTGTAACAGGTGGATTTACATTTAAGGACAAGAGCGGAGAACACCCCTAACTTAGGAAACCATCACAGGTGGCTACATGGGATACAGGCTCTACCATTGGGCAAGGTCTGGAGAGTAGGACAGCTGAGAAGAAACAAGGGCAGAAGCGGCTCCAGCTATCAGGTGGAAAGTGATGAGCAACGGTTCAGTTCAGTTCAGTCGCTAAGTCGTGTCCAACTCTTTGCAACCCCATGAATCGCAGCACGCCAGTCCTCCCTGTCCATCACCAACTCCCAGAGTTCACTCAGACTCATGTCCATCAAGTCAGTGATGCCATCCAGCCATCTCATCCTCTGTTGTCCCCTTCTCCTGCCCCCAATCCCTCCCAGCATCAGAGTCTTTTCCAATGAGTCAACTCTTCACATGAGGTGGCCAAAGTACTGGAGTTTCAGCTTTAGCATCATTCCTTCCAAAGAAATCCCAGGGCTGATCTCCTTCAGNCATATGATCCAACAACTGCACCCCTTGGTATTTACCCAAATGAATTGAAAACATATGTCCACACAAAAACATGAATATTTATAGCAGCATTATACATAATTGCCAAAACTTGGAAGCAACCAAGATGTCTTTCAATAGGTGAATGGATAAACAAACTGTACATAAAAAGAAATGAGCTATCAAGTGAGGCTAAGACATGGAGGAAACTTAAATGCATATCCTTAAGTGAAATAAGCTGACTGCAAAATCTATGTACTATATAATTTCAACTATATGACATTCCACAAAAGGCAAAACTATAACCAATAAAAAGATCAGTAGTTACTAGGGGTTGGGTTGGAGGGGAAGGAAGGAGAGAAAAAGGAAGAGAAGGAGTGAGAGTAGAGGAGAGGGGAACAGATTAAGGAGACTATGAGAACTCTGTACTTGCCACTCAATATTTTTGTAAATCTAAAACCACTCTAAAAAATAAGCTCTATTGATTTTTGAAAAAGTCCTACTCTCCTGAAACTTATAGTCCAGTGGGGAAGGGGAAAGTGCAAGGTGTGTGGAACCAGTGAGGAAATTAAATAATGTAAATGAATGATATGATATGATTCAGTTCAGTTCAGTTCAATCGCTCAGTCGTGTCCAACTCTTTGTGACCCCATGAATTGCAGCATGCCAGGCCTCCCTGTCCATCACCAACTCCTGGAGTTCACTCAGATTCATGTCCATCGAGTCAGTGATGCCATCCAGCCATCTCATCCTCTGTTGTCCCCTTCTCCTGCCCCCAATCCCTCCCANAAGGCTGCATATTGTCAATCTGCTTATTTAACTTTTATGTAGAATATATCATGCGAAATTCTGGACTGGATGAAGCACAAGCTGGAATCAAGATTGCCAGAAGAAATATCAATAACCTTAGATATGCTGATGACACCACCCTTATGGCAGAAAGCAAAGAAGAACTTAAGAGTCTCTTGATAAAAGTAGAAGAGGAGAGTAAAAAAAGTTGGCTTAAAACTCAGCATTCAAAAAGCTAAGATCATGGCATCCAATCCCATCACTTCATGGCAAATAGACAGGGAAACAATGGAAACAGTAAGAGACTATTTTTGAGGGCTTCAAAACCACTGCAGATGGTGACGGTAGCCATGAAATTAAAAGACGCTTGCACCTTGGAAGAAAAGCTATGACCAACCTAGACAGCATATTAAAGAGCAGAGACATTACTTTGCCAACAAAGGTCCGTCCATGTTTTTTCCAGTAGTCATGTATGGTTGTGAGAGTTGGACTATAAAGAAAGCTGAGCTGGAGAATTGATGCTTTTGAGCTGTGGTTTTAGAGAATACACTTGAGAATCCCTTGGACTGCAAGGAGATCCAACCAGTCTATCCTAAAGGAAATCAGTTCTGAATATTCATTGGAAGGACTGATGCTGAAGCTGAAACTCCAATACTTTGGCCACCTGATGCAAAGACCCTGATGTTGGGAAAGATTGAAGGCGGGAGGAAAAGGTGATGACAGAGGATGAGATGGTTGGCTGGCATCACCCATTCAATGGACGTGAGTCTGAGCAAGCTCCAGGAGTTGGTGATGGACAGGGGAGCCTGGCCTGCTCCAGTCCATGGGTTCACAAACAGAAACAGTTGGACATGACTGAACAACGGAACTGAACAATAGAAATCTATTTCACATCTATACATCTCCAGATATCAGAGAAATGGCGTTGGTGCCTGTAATATGATTGTCCTCTAAAGAAAGTGAATTATGTTAATGAAGGAGCTTCTGTTTTCCTCAGCATTCTGATCGATATGCTAATACAAACTTAGGAGAGAAGCCCTACTCCCTTCCTGCCTTCTCCCCAACCACTCTATCCCATTAGAGTCTTGACATAAACACTACAGTTTCAGAGAGAGAGGCAAACAACTATGCCCAATCAAGTAAAAATTTAGAGGTTGTGGGTGTTGGGCAGAGTGGAAGGAGAGCAGAGGGGAGAAGAGCTGGGGAGAGAGGAAAAGGTTTTTCATTTTGTGATGAGATCCTCTTCTTGTAATTCCTCCAAAGCTTAAGTAAATTTGACTAAGGTCACTAAAATTTGACATAAGTGGATTTCTTAGGAAAACTAGCAAAGAGACTGAGTTTTGTCTCAAAGGATATCTGGGGAGAAACATACAGTGCATTCAAAGGCCCAGCCAGAGGCTCAAAATATAAGTCCTTCTGTTCCATTTCATATTAGGGAACAAGACAGAGAAAATTTTTTTTTTTTAAAGAACAAATAAAAAATTTGAAGTTTAGAAAAATTGCGAGCCTATTGGCCTACCCTCTTTTACTGACCACCTGAGCCAAACCAGAAGGGCTCAAAGGGAGGCCCTGGCTTTCTAGATTGTGCCATTTTAAGGCACCACTGTCTTCCTGAGAAGGAGGACTCAGCTTTTCCAGAATCTTTTTATCTCATCCTTAAAAAAAGTTATTTCAGTTTTAGTATAGCCTTAGTTGACTCAAGGACTGTAACACTGAATATAACTAGGAGTGAATGATGCTGGGTCTCCAGACTTAAGTGTTGGAGCTGCTTCAGATGCAGAAATTGTGGGGAGAGTAGGAAGCTGGAATGATCAGAAGAGGGAGGCAGGGAAAATGGGGGGGGAGAGGGGGAATCATGATGCTTTCCTGTTCTACTCATCTGTTAGTATTGGTATGAGTAGGCTTCTGGAATTCAGCTGAGCTTTGAGAGTTTTTTTTTCCTATTTCTTTTTGGTCTCCCTGTGTTAACTGAGGATTCCCACATAGAGTTCCATGAACCAGCTCTGCAGCTGGCAAGTGTGCATGTCTGCCTGGTGTTGGTAAGGGAGTGGGCAGGAATAAAGACCTCAGGAAAGGGGAGGGCTCCTCAACAGAGGACTTGAAATGTCCTAAATGAAGCTCTCTCTGTCTGAGTCAACCAGCAAAATTGTGTTTACTCCAATAAGAATCACCTTGGCAACCAGCAGAGCCAAAGGAGTCTTAAGTTTTTAGGAGGGTGTTATGATGGGGCAGCTTGGAGTATGAACATAACTATGATTTCTGTAAGTGTATGTGTATACAGAGATAATGCTGTGTGTACATTTTGTTCATGTGCTTACTTATTTTTACACTATAAAAGAAGCTATCAGTCTGACATAAAGGGATTTTTTTCAGGTTATTTCCTGGCTGACTGTATCATAACCATGCAGCCTATCCTTTGAGGATATATTGGATAAAACTGAAAATATGGTGAATACTGTTTCAGACTTTGGTACTGTAGTCAGTGTAGTAGAGGAAGAAGGAGAGTGTTGTCTGCTGGATAGATGAATTTCCCCGAAGTATCAGAATATAACAGGGTCATCATGGACCTAGGACCTGGGCTTCAGCTTATCAGGTCAATTAGATACAACACTCTCAAGAGTAATTAGGCTCTGAGGTTCCCAATTACCAGACTTGTTATTTTTCAATGACAGTTGCAACTATACAACCAAGGCTCTTCTGGAAAGAAGGAAAAGTGAGAACTAACATTAATTCCAGGAAATTCTTTGATAAGCACAGGATAAAAGGATATGAGTTATCCTAAGAAATACTGGTGTTTTGGTATAACAACCATCTCCCTATTAAATGATACCAGCCAAATGGCCAGGAGCACTCATACTGGGACATCTTTGCTCTTGGTTAGTACTGAGACACAAAGGCAAATGCTCACTTTGAGATTCCCCTCCCCTTTAGATAGACTTCCCTGGTGGTTCAGACAGTAAAGAACTGCCTGTAATATAGGAGACCTGGGTTCAATCCCTGGGTTGGGAAGATCCCCTGGAGAAGTGAATGGCTACCTATTCCAGTATTCTTGCCTGGAGAAGTCCATGGACAGAGGACCCTAATAGGCTACAGTCCATGGGTTTGCAAAGAGCTGGACACGACTGAACAACCAACACTTTCTTCACTACCCCTCAGATCATAATCTCTGTTTTTAGTGGTCCAAGGAAGAAGGCCAGATATAAAGTAGTATTTGTGGGTATGTATCCAGGAGATATTTAGAATATCAATTAGACTAGATGAACAACTGGATGAGAATTTAGAGTGACATACTGATTTTTGGCAGATGAAAAGATGGAAATAATTGAGGTAGAAATTATGTAAGGACTCAAAGACAGAGGAGAGGAGACATTAACACACTACCAACAATTTCTTTCAGGTGAGAAAGCTAGTGAGGGAGAGACAACCGATCACAGAGTAGAGAAAGTTATGAACCACAGAATGCATCAGTGAGAACTGGATAAAAACTTGGAAATCCACAAGGGCCATGAAGAGCAGGGATGAGGTGTGGCAATGAAAACAAAAAGGTTGAAAGAGTATCTGAATCCTCAGTTCCACTCCTTCCCACCTTCAAAACTCTGATAGTTGGCATAATGCCACCACTGGGGAATTCTTTTCTGGAGAAGCCGACTGTAGAGACAATACGTCATACACAGATCTTCCTTGATTTACGATGGGGTTGTGTCTTAATGTGGCGAAGGCATCCCACTCCAGTACTCTTGCCTGGAAAATCCCATGGATGGAGGAGCCTGGAAGGCTGTATGTAGTCCACGGTGTCGCTGAGGGTCGGACACAACTGAGCAACTTCACTTTCACTTTTCACTGTCATGCATTGGAGATGGAAATGGCAACCCACTCCAGTGTTCTTGCCTGGAGAATCCCAGGGATGGGGGAGCCTGGTGGGCTGCCGTCTATGGGGTTGCACAGAGTTGGACACAACTAAAGCGACTTAGCAGCAGCAGTAGCAGTAAGTCTTAATGAACCATTGTTGGTCGAAAATGCGTTTAATTACTTAACATACTCAGCATCANATAACAGGGTCATCATGGACCTAGGACCTGGGCTTCAGCTTATCAGGTCAATTAGATACAACACTCTCAAGAGTAATTAGGCTCTGAGGTTCCCAATTACCAGACTTGTTATTTTTCAATGACAGTTGCAACTATACAACCAAGGCTCTTCTGGAAAGAAGGAAAAGTGAGAACTAACATTAATTCCAGGAAATTCTTTGATAAGCACAGGATAAAAGGATATGAGTTATCCTAAGAAATACTGGTGTTTTGGTATAACAACCATCTCCCTATTAAATGATACCAGCCAAATGGCCAGGAGCACTCATACTGGGACATCTTTGCTCTTGGTTAGTACTGAGACACAAAGGCAAATGCTCACTTTGAGATTCCCCTCCCCTTTAGATAGACTTCCCTGGTGGTTCAGACAGTAAAGAACTGCCTGTAATATAGGAGACCTGGGTTCAATCCCTGGGTTGGGAAGATCCCCTGGAGAAGTGAATGGCTACCTATTCCAGTATTCTTGCCTGGAGAAGTCCATGGACAGAGGACCCTAATAGGCTACAGTCCATGGGTTTGCAAAGAGCTGGACACGACTGAACAACCAACACTTTCTTCACTACCCCTCAGATCATAATCTCTGTTTTTAGTGGTCCAAGGAAGAAGGCCAGATATAAAGTAGTATTTGTGGGTATGTATCCAGGAGATATTTAGAATATCAATTAGACTAGATGAACAACTGGATGAGAATTTAGAGTGACATACTGATTTTTGGCAGATGAAAAGATGGAAATAATTGAGGTAGAAATTATGTAAGGACTCAAAGACAGAGGAGAGGAGACATTAACACACTACCAACAATTTCTTTCAGGTGAGAAAGCTAGTGAGGGAGAGACAACCGATCACAGAGTAGAGAAAGTTATGAACCACAGAATGCATCAGTGAGAACTGGATAAAAACTTGGAAATCCACAAGGGCCATGAAGAGCAGGGATGAGGTGTGGCAATGAAAACAAAAAGGTTGAAAGAGTATCTGAATCCTCAGTTCCACTCCTTCCCACCTTCAAAACTCTGATAGTTGGCATAATGCCACCACTGGGGAATTCTTTTCTGGAGAAGCCGACTGTAGAGACAATACTTCATACACAGATCTTCCTTGATTTACGATGGGGTTGTGTCTTAATGTGGCGAAGGCATCCCACTCCAGTACTCTTGCCTGGAAAATCCCATGGATGGAGGAGCCTGGAAGGCTGTATGTAGTCCACGGTGTCGCTGAGGGTCGGACACAACTGAGCAACTTCACTTTCACTTTTCACTGTCATGCATTGGAGATGGAAATGGCAACCCACTCCAGTGTTCTTGCCTGGAGAATCCCAGGGATGGGGGAGCCTGGTGGGCTGCCGTCTATGGGGTTGCACAGAGTTGGACACAACTAAAGCGACTTAGCAGCAGCAGTAGCAGTAAGTCTTAATGAACCATTGTTGGTCGAAAATGCGTTTAATTACTTAACATACTCAGCATCATAGCTTAGCCTAATCAACCTTAAACATGCTTAGAACACTTAGATTACATTATCCTATAGTTGTGCAAAATCAGCCAACAAAGCCTATTTTGTAGTAAAGCATTGAACATCTCATGCCTTGTGTGGTGGCTGCCAGCTGACTGGGTCTGGAGGGCCTGAGGCTGATGCCAGCCTCTTGGTGGACAGTAAGCCTCCAGCACTAATAATTAGAGGGAGGACTTCAAAATGACTCTTTCTAGTACAAGTAGAATAAGATCCCCCAAATTGTTGCTGACAGCATCTACGTCCCAGGGAAGTCCCCATTGTCTCCTGTCTCCCTGGGATTCTGTCTGGGGTCAGCAGGTGAGTCTGAGCTAGGCTCCTTTCAGATTACTGCACTAGGATTTTGAGTGTGTGAGATTTTATGCATGCCATTGAAGAGCAGGAATTCTATACAAATAGCACATGCAGCTCAATTCCGGAAAAATAAATGACCCAATCAAAAAATGGGCCAAAGAACTAAACAGACATTTCTCCAAAGAAGACATATGGGTGGCTAACAAACACATGAGAAGATGCTCAACATCACTCATTATCAGAGAAATGCAAATCAAAACCACAATGAGGTACCATCTCACGCCAGTCAGAATGGCTGCGATCCAAAAGTCTACAAGCAATAAATGCTGGAGAGGGTGTGGAGAAAAGGGAACCCTATTATACTGTTGGTGGGAATGCAAACTAGTACAGCCACTATGAAGAACAGTGTGGAGGTTCCTTAAAAAACTGGAAATAGAACTGCCAAACGACTCAGCAATCCCTCTGCTGGGCATACACACAGAGAAAATCAGAATTGAAAGAGACACGTGCACCCCAATGTTCATCGCAGCACTGTTTATAATAGCCAGAACATGGAAGCAACCTAGATGTCCATCAGCAGACGAATGGATAAGAAAGCTGTGGTACATATACACAATGGAATATTACTCAGCTATTAAAAAGAATGCATTTGAATCAGTTCTAATAAGATGGATGAAACTGGAGCCTATTATACAGAGTGAAGGAAGTCAGAAAGAAAAACACCAACACAGTATATTAATGCACATATATGGAATTTAGAAAGATGATAACGATGACCCTATATGCAAGACAGCAAAAGAGACACAGATGTAAAGAACGGACTTTTGGACTCTGTGGGAGAAGGCAAGGGTGGGAATGATTTGAGAGAATAGCATTGAAATGTATATTATCATATGTGAAATAGATCGCCAGTCCAGGTTTGATGCATGAGACAGGGTGCTCAGGGCTGGTGCACTGGGATGACCCTGAGGGATGGGATGGGGAGGGAGGTGGGAGTGGGGTTCAGGATGGGGAACATACGTACACCCATGGCTGATTCATGTCAATGTATGGCAAAAAGCACTACAATATTGTAAAGTAATTAGTCTCCAATTAAAAGAAATAAATTATTTTTTTTTAAAAGAGCAAAGATTCTGTTTCCTACAACAATATAGTTCTTGCTTTTTGCAATACAAGCCCCCAGTGGCCTTCAAAGCCAGCCCTTTTGGGGGCTCATCTTTCCAGTGCATGACTCCCAAATGGGGAGCCCATTCTGGGATTTGGATCCTTTGCTCCTTGGGGAGAACCTCTGTATTTTGATTATTCTCTGTGGGTTGCTTACTCAGAGGTGTGGGTCTTGACTAAACCCTATCTCTATCCTTCCTACCCATCTCAGTGTGGTTCCTTCATTATATTTTCACTTGTGCTAGTTTTTAGGTTGTTCTCATAGATAGTTGTTCTGTAGGTAGTTGTAATTTTTATCTGTTTTTGAGAGGAGGTGAGTTCAGGGTCTTCCTACTTCATCATGGCCACCAATAAAATCTATCAATTCTTTCTCTCATGGAGTACATTTTTGGAGTTGCATTGAAGAAGTCGTTGCCAAACTCTAGGTCTTTGAGATTTGTTCCTATGCTATTTTCCAGGAGTTTTATAGTTTTATGTTTTACATTTAGGTCTGTGATTCATATTGAGTCAATTTTTATGAATGGTGTAGAGTGTGCATCTAGGTTTGTTTTTCTCCATATGGATTTCCATTTTTTTCTACCCTGTTTATGAGAAGACTATCTTTGCTCCATTGTATTGTCTTTGCTCTCTGTCAAAGATCAGTTGACTATGTTTGTGTGGGTCTGTTTCTGGACTGTTTATTCTGTTTCATTGAGGAAACTTGTCTATTTTTTTACCAATACCATAGTGTATTGATTATTATAGCTTTATATTTAGTCTTGAAGTTGGGCTGTGGTAGTCTTCTAACTTTGTTTTTCTACTTCAATATCATGTTGACTATTTTGCGTCTTTTGTCTTTCCATATAGACTTTAGAATGTGTTAGTTAATACCCACAAAATAACTTGCTGGGTTTTTTTCAACTTTTTATTGGGGTATAGGTCCTTAGCAAATAATGTTGTGATAGTTTCAGGTGAATAGCAAAGGGACTCAGTCATACATATCCATGTATCCATTCTCTCCCAAACTTCCATTCCATCCAAGCTGCCACATAACAATGAACAGAGTTCCATGTACTATACAGTAGGTCCTTGTTGGTTGTCCACTTTAAACATACTTTCTGGGGTTTGTATTGGGATTGCATTGAATCTATAGATCAAATTGGGAAGAAATCACGACAATATTGAGTCTTCTTACCCATGAATATTTCTCCATTTATTTTGTTCTTCTTTGATTTCATTCATTAAGTTTCTATAGTTTTCCTCATATAGATCTTAACATATATTTTGTTACTTTTACACATAAATATTTCATTTTCAATAAATGGCAATACATTTTAAATTTCAGATTCCACTTGTTCATTGCTGATACATAGGAAAGCTATTGACTGTTGTAAATTAATCTTATATCCTAAAATCTTGCTATAATTGCTTATTAGGTCCAGATGTTTTTGTTGATTCTTTCGGATTTTCTACATAAATGATCATGTCCTCTGCAGAACAAGTTTTATTTCTTCCTTCTCAATCTATATACCTTTTCTTTTCTTGCCATACTGCATTGGCCAGAACTTCTAGAATCATGTTGGAAAATGAGTAGGTGAGAGAGAATGTCATTGACTTGTTCCTGATCTTTTTGAAAAAGTTTCTTGTCAGTTTTTTTTTTTTTTTGCCAGTAAGTGTGATGCTAGCTATAGATTTTTTGTAGATATTTTTCAACAAGTTGAGGGAGTAGCTTGAACAGTTCTTCTGTTATAATTTTTTGTATCTAGAATTTCTTTTAGGTGCTTTTTTAGGATTCCCATCTCTCTGCTTACATTACCCAGTTGTTCTGGCATACTATCTATTTTATCCATTAGTCCCTTAGCATATTTATCAGCTATTTTAAATGCCAAGTTCAATAATACCAACATCCCTGCCATATCTGAGTCTGGTTCTGATGCTTGCTCTGTCTCTTCAACTATTTTTTGCTTTTTAGTATGTTTTGTAATTTTTTGATAGTTGGAAATAATGTTAAAGAAACTGTTGCAAATAAGGCTTTAACAATGAGTTGGTAAAGTGTAGGGGAGTGAATGTGTTCTTAGGTCTTAATTAGATCTCAGTAGTTGGCTGAGTCTCTACCTGGATTGTGGTACTTCTCCTGTGCTTTTCAGTGCTTCCCACCCCTTACGTAGAATGAAGTTGCATATTTCCCTTCCCTCAGGTCAGTTAGACTCTAATAAAACCCAATATGTTGGCCTCTGGTTAACTAGTTTCTCCTTAGAGAAGAACTTAAGAAAAATAGAATGCTCTAGCATATTTAAGAATGGTTCATTTTCCCCCTCCCTGCTGGAAACATGAGGGAATTTTTCCTCCAATATTCACTTTGAGGACCTGGAAGGAAAAGAAGAATGGGGGTTCTGTAGTGACTGGCTCCCCCTGGATTCTTTTTATTTTTAATCTCTCAGGTTTGTCCACACTGAGCCTCCAACAATTTGTCAATTACAGCTCCGGTTTCTCCACTCAGCAGTGATTCCTGTGGAGACTGCTGCTTATGGGTTTCTGCTCTGCGAAGTTGTGATTCTCAATGTTTGTCTGTTGGTGTCTCCTATTTGGAGGGCAGTAGTTTGCCCTGTGATCTCACTTCTTCTATGGATCTAAGAATAGTTGGTAATTTTTCACTTTTTCAGCTTTTTATTTATTAAGATGGAGTGGTGTCTTCCAAGCTTCATACATATGCTGGACTGGAAGCCCTCAGTCATTAAGTTTTCTACATACAATTGTTTTCATAATTTCATGACTTAAAAATTCTAAATATTAATAAATAATCAAGGATAATTTGACATTTGAAGAAAGCCTCTAAAATGAAAAAGAGGGAAAACAAGAAGAAAGGCCTTTTTAAAAAAAACTGAAGTATAGTTGATTTACAATATCATGCTTTTTCAGATATATAGCACCGTGATTCCCTTCCCTTACAGGTTATTACAAAATGTATAGTTCCCTGGGCTACACAGTAGGTCTTTGCTGGTAATCTATTTTTTGTATTGTAGTATATATATGATGGCTTCCTTGGTAGCTCAGCTGGTAAAGAATCTGTTTGCAATGCAGGAGACCCCAGTTCAATTCCTGGGTTGGGAAGATTCACTGGAGAAGGGATAGGCTACAGACTCCAGTATTCTGGCCTGAAGAATTCCACGGACTGTATAGTCCATGAGGTCACAAAAAATCGGACATGACTGTTCATCCCAATCCCCTAATTTATTTCTTCCCTTACTCCTCTTCCACTTTGGTAACCACAAGTTTGTTTTCTATGTCTGTGCTTCTCTTTCTGTTTTGTAAATAAGTGCATATGTATCATTTTTTAGATTCCAAATATAAGCAATATCACAAAATATTTGTCTTTCTCTGGCTTATTACACTCAGTCTGATATTCTCTAGGTCTATCCATGTTGCTGCACAAAAGGTCTTAAAATAACCTGAAAAAATTTCAGGAAACAGAATAAATTTTTTAAAAGATAAAGTTCAATTAATATGCTTAGAGAGATAAGAAAATCTCATACTTAAAAAAAAAGTTATGATGGCATGTTATGAAATAGAAACAGAAAAGAACAGCTGAAGTTTTAGGAAGCTAAAGTTTGTTATATAAGATCATTGGTATCTCCACCCAAGTAAAGTAAGCGATAAAAAAGTAAAGAACATGAAAGAAACATGGAGGGTCGATCTGGAATGTCTAATTTGTGAATGAGAATTCAAAAAAAGAAAGAACAGAGGCAACAGAAGGGAAGAAATTATCCCACAACCAAGGACATAGTTTTCCATATTTAACAGCCCTTTAAGTAGAAGAAAATGCATCATTTTGAAATTTCAGTACCATAGAGAAAGAAAAGGTATTAGAAAAGCTTCAAGAGAAAATTAGATGACAAAAAAGAAGCAAGGATCATTGGATAGCATCATGAAAATCAATGGTGACTCAAATTCAATTAATTGTAGAAATTTTCATTAAAACAAGATACCCCTTGCTTTAGCAAAAACTAGAAGGGTAGATAATATCAAATGTTAAAGAGAATGTAGGGAGAAAAGAACACTTGTACACTGCTGGTATGATTGAAATGAGTAGAATTAGTCTGATAAGCAATCTGTCACCACTTATTGAAATTAAGAAAACATATATTCAACCCCTAACACAGAGCACACACAAAAACTAACTTTAGTTGAATCGTAGACCTACCACAAGGAGAAATTTAAAAATTCACAATTTAAGGGAGCTTTTAAATACTCTTCTCTCAGTTATTGATAGAACTTGTGGCTCAGCTGGTAAAGAACTCACCTGCAATGTGGGAGACCTAGGTTCAATCTCTGGGTTGGGAAAATCCCCTGGAGAAGGGAAAGGCTACCCACTCCAGTATTTTGGCCTGGAGAATTCCATAGACTGTACAATCCATGGAGTCGCAAAGAGCTGAACCTGACTAAGTGACTTTCACTTTCACAGACCTACACAAGGAGAAATAAGAAAGTTCAAAATTTAAGGGAGATTTTTAAAACTCTTCTCTGTTATTGATAGAACAAATATATGTAAAGGATAAAAAAGATTTGAACAAGAAATTTATTTAATGGCTACATACAGGATATTATACCAACAACTGTATAATACATGTTTTTCAGGCACATGAGAACTATTTCAAAGATCAGTATTATACTTTTCCATAAAGAAAATATCCACACATATGGAAAGACTGTCATCATACGGAACACTATTCTGACTACAAAGATATTACACTAGAAATTAATAACAATCTCTTTAAAAATCCTTATCCTTTCTTGAAAACTCATAAGCCAATTCTCAGTTCAGTTCAGTTCATTTCAGTTCAGTTGCTCAGCCGTGTCTGGCTCTTTGCAACCCTGTGGACTGCAGCACACCAGGCCTCCCTATCCATCACCAACTCCCGGAGTTTACTCAGATTCACATCCACTGAGTCAGTGATGCCATCCAACCATCTCAACCATCTCATCCTCTGTCATCCCCTTCTCCTCCTGCCTTCAGTCTTTCCCAGCATCAGGGTCTTTTCCAATGAGTCAGTTCTTCGCATCAGTTGGCCAAAGTATTGGAGTTTCAGCTTCAGTATCAGTCATTCCAAGGAATATTCAGGACTGATTTCCTTTAGGATG
This sequence comes from Neotragus pygmaeus, assembly GCA_006410875.1. Classification (NCBI taxonomy): domain Eukaryota; kingdom Metazoa; phylum Chordata; class Mammalia; order Artiodactyla; family Bovidae; genus Neotragus; species Neotragus pygmaeus. The sequence goes on from SJYV01047324.1 coordinate 39,762, forward strand.
GACTGGTTGGATCTCCTCACTGTCCAAGGGAATTCTACATTTATATTAAAATACAGAAGATCAAAAATCATCAATATATTATTGAAGATGAAGACCTGGGTGGGAAAAACTGATCTTTCTAATATAATAATTTATTATAAAGTTATAATAAATATGGCAGTGTGGTATATGTGTGGAGATAGACCATTGGAAGAAACAGAGAGGCTGGCCACCAATCCACACACGTATTATTTTGTCATTTATTTAAAAGAGTTCTATGTAGAATATTGGTAACAGGACAGTCTTTTTAACACTGGCTAGTTGGGTATTCATGTGGAAACATTTTAAATTGGATCCCTACCTCACACCATACACAAAAGCTAGCTCCATGTGGGTTGTACACCAATATGTGAAAAGAAAACCAATAAAATTGTAGGAGATAACACATAATAATATTATAAAATATCAAATATCATTAGAAAAATATTATTAGAAAAGGCCCTGAGGCTGTGAAAGATTGAAGGCAGGAGGAGAAGGGGATGACAGAGGATGAGATGGTTGGATAGCATCACTGACTCAATGGACCTGAGTTTGAGCAAGCTCATGGAGATGGTGAAGAACAGGGAAGCCTGGAGTGCTGCAGTCCATGGGGTTGCAAAAAGTTGGACACAACTTGGTGACTGAACAATAATAATATCAAAAAATATCTTTATGACCTTGAAAATATCTTAAACAAGATATGTTGAATATGAAACAGAAGCCCCCATCATACAAGAAAGGATTGAAACTCATGACCACACTGTTTTGGCCACACCGCACAGCATTCAGGGATCTCAGCTGCCCTGATTAGGGGCTAAACCTGTGCACCCTGCAGTGGAAGTGCAGAGTCTCAGCCACTGGACCACCTGAGAAGTCCCTTGACCACATTTAAATGGGGAACTTCCTGTTTACTGCAAGATACTATAAAGAAGGAGAAACCATAGTTCATAAAATAGGAGAAGATATTCCCAACATGTTCTGCTGACAAAGGCCCTGGATCCAGAATACATAAGTCAGTTCAGTCAGTTCAGTCGCTCAGTCGTGTCTGACTCTTTGCGACCCCATGAATCAGAGCACTCCAGGCCTCCCTATCCATCACCAACTCCCGGAGTTCACTCAGACTCATGTCCATTGAGTCGGTGATGCCATCCAGCCATCTCATCCTCTGTCATCCCCTTCTCCTCCTGCCCCCAATCCCTCCCAGTATCAGAGTCTTTTCCAGTGAGTCAACTCTTTGCGTGAAGTGGCCAAAGTATTGGAGTTTCAGCTTTAGCATCAGTCCTTCCAATGAACACCCAGGACTGATCTCCTTTAGAATGGACTAATTGGATGTCCTTGCAGTCCAAGGGACTCTCAAGAGTCTTCTCCAACACCACAGTTCAAAAGATCAATAAGAAATGGACAATAAAAAGAAGAAAGGACTTTGGCACCTCTCAAAAGTGGAAGAACACATAGTTAATAAATATATTAAAAAGAAGCCATCACATTGATATAGAAGGAGATACAAAATTAAAACATATGCAAATCTACCACAGAGGCATCAGTTTGGCAAAAATTAAGAGGCCTGACAAAACAAAGTACTTGTAAGGATGTAAAGTAATGGGAACTTTTTTCTATTGCTTATGGGAGAGTAAATTGTTAGAATTAAAAAAAAAACACTTTGGTAGAGTACAGTAAGGCTGAAGATATGCAAGTATTATGAACCAGTCATTTCACTTGTAAATGTATATGCTAGAGAAATGTATAAACATAAATATCAGGAAATGTGTATAGGAATAGCTATACTGGCAACATTATTCCCAAACAGCCTAAACTGGAGTCAACCGCAAATATCCAACAACAACTGAATAAATAAATTGTGGCATATTTGTAGATTGAAATATTATACTCCAATGAAAACAAATGAACTATAGCTACACAAGGTAGTAATCATAAAGCAACACTGAGTAAAAGAACAAGATGGAAAGGAATACACACATGGTATTTATATAAAATTCAAAACAGTCAAAACTATATTTTTAAAAGATGCTTATTTGTCAGAACTAAAAGACAAGGAAATGATTACTATAAAAGTCAGGATAATGGTTGTCTCTGGAGGAAAAGAGGGAGGGGGTGTGATCAGGAAGAGACACATGGCATAAGGGCTTTGGGGATGCCAGCCATTTTTTCCCTCTGGATCTGCATAGTGATTACATAATTGTACACTAGTTACTCAGTATATTGCATCTATGTGTTATATGTGATTTTTTTTTTTGTTTCATGATCTCAAAAGTTAATGAAATGCATATATGCATATAGTTTTTAAAAACAGACATATATGTATTGCAAGACCCTGATTGGACTAATTTTTTCAGACACTGCGTGGGACCAAATCAGAGCCAATCAAACACAAGTGCATCTTTTGATGAGAATTGGAGAAAAGAGACTTTTGCCCTTTTTCAGTGCCCTTTCCTACTCCAGAATAATTTGGACTTCCTATGGTGGCATTTCTTCCTCCACTGGCTGGTCTAATTTAATCTAATCTAGTGTGAGCCAACCTGCTGCTGCTGCTGCTAAGTCACTTCAGACGTGTCAGACTGTGCGACCCCATAGACGGCAGCCCACCAGGCTCCCCCATCCCTGGGATTCTCCAGGCAAGAACACTGGAGTGGGTTGCCATTTCCTTCTCCAATACATGAAACTGAAAAGTGAAAGTGAAGTCGCTCAGTCGTGTCCGACTCTTAGCGATCCCACGGACTACAGCCCACCAGGCTCCTCCATCCATGGGATTTTCCAGGCAAGAGTACTGGAGTGGGCTGCCATTGCCTTCTCTGGGGCCAACCTAATGGGCTTAATATAAAAACAATCAATTGAACATCCACCTACTTTGTTCCCAATTTCTGGTCAGCTCTGTGGGAGATATAATACAAGGGAAAGATAAAGTCCTTTTTGTTCAATGATCTGACAACCTAATTTTGGAAACAATAAAAACACAATGAGCTATAGAGGTTGCGCAGGACAGAAAGGTAGCTACACACCTGTTAAAGGAAGCAAATTTAGGAGCTAGCAAAATTCTGTCAGCCCCGATCTTCTCAAATTCCTTCACAGCCCGCCTACCAGGAAAGGGGTGTGCTTGTCATCAAGACACAGATGCCTTAACATGTGTAAATTCAAATTTACTTGAAAGCAGCACAGAAAGGGAAATATTGGAAATCAGAGTCTTGTGTCAAATAGAAATGAGTATAAACATTCACCAAAAGGTAGTAATATATGCTAGACCCCTTACATGAAGTACTTAGAGGAATCAAAATCACCCAGGGACATAAAATAGAATGATGGCTGCTAGGGGCTGTAGGGGGAATGGAGAATTCATAGTATAGAATTTCAGTATTATACGATGAAAAAAGCTGTGGAGATGGATGGTAGTGATGGTCGCACAAAATTATGTATTTATTAACTACTGAACTACATGCTACATGGTCAAGATGATGGGTGTTAATTAGACTTATTGTGGTAATCATTTTGCAATAAATACAAATATTGGATCATTATGTTGTCCATCTGAAACTAATATAATGCTATATGTCAATTACATCTTAATTTTGAGAAATGGTTAAGGTGGTAAATTTTATATGTATTTTACCACAATAAAAAATATCAGGGAAAAGACAGCTACTAGGAAGTTCAGAGAAGTACTGTTTATAATACTTGCCCCCAAATGGCCAACAATTATAGAATGGATAAATTGTTGTATAGTCACACAGTGGAATTCCTTAGAGTAAATAGAATAAACAAACTATTATTGCTACTGTGAAACATGATGTTTAATGAGAGAAGCCAGATATGAAAGAGTACATATTATGATTTCATTTATTTTAAGTGTAATATGCTGCTGCTGCTGCTAATTCGCTTCAGTCGTGTCCAACTCTGTGCGACCCCATAGACGGCAGCCCACTAGGCTCCTCTGTCCCTGGGATTCACCAGGCAAGAACACTGGAGCGGGTTGCCATTTCCTTCTCCAATGCATGAAAGTGAAAAGTGAAAATGAAGTCGCTTAGTCGTGCCCGACTCTTACTGACCCCATGGACTGCAGCCTACCAGGCTCCTCCATCCGTGGGATTTTCCAGGCAAGAATACCGGAGTGGGTTGCCATTGCCTTCTCCAAGTGTAATATAAAAATAGGCAAAAACTAACTTGCTCTCTTACAAGTGGGGCTGGTGTGCACCCTGGTCGGAGTAGGGGAGGTGAGGCGCTGGAGGAGGGAGGAGGGCTCTAGGATACTGGCTGTATTTGGTTCTCAGTCTGGGTGTTGAATGTTGGCCTGAAAATTCAACAGGCTGTACACTGATGTCCACTTTGTAGGATGTCAATTACACCCCAAGAAAAGTTAATACAGTAAGAAACTTCAAAATAAAAAATTAGTTCCTATATAACCCTTACTTTATTTTACAGATGTGGAAATTGAGGCTCAGAAAGGTTAATTGAAGTCACACAGTCACATGGTTGTCAAGAAACAGAAATGAAAAAGACCAAGGTGTGGGGGCTGCAAGTTTTACTCACTTTCGTCTATACCTTAGAGTAATTGCTTGTTATTTCCCTAGGAGAGTTCACAAGTTTCAGTTTGTGCTGTTTTTCAAGGGCAAAGTGGGAGTGGGGAATGGGAACCAGGGCAGAGGAAGTAGACTCCCAAGCAATACATGCAAAGCACCTAGCCTAGAGCCTGGCGCATAGAAGAACCTTTATAAATGCTGTGTCCTCCCCCCTACCCCTTGCCTTTGCAGGGTAATGAAATGGAGAGAATGTCAAGGAGTGCTGGTGGCTCCGGAGCAGACAGTGCTCACCTCAGGACAAAGTGACCAGACTGGAGCCTGTCCCTGTCCATGGGAGAACCAAGCTCTGCTGCAGGTGGGTATGTGGAAGGAGNAATGAAATGGAGAGAATGTCAAGGAGTGCTGGTGGCTCCGGAGCAGACAGTGCTCACCTCAGGACAAAGTGACCAGACTGGAGCCTGTCCCTGTCCATGGGAGAACCAAGCTCTGCTGTAGGTGGGTATGTGGAAGGAGGGCTCCAGAGTTAGGCTCAAATTCCCTGCTGTTTGTAGGGCAAGTGAGAAGTAAGATTAGGAAGTGGGGGTAGAGACTCAGTTTGGGAAGGGGAATTCCTAGCAGCTCAATGGCCGAAGGTGTGTGTGTGTGTGTGTGTGTGTGTGTGTGTGTGTGTGTGTGTGTAAAAAGGTGGGCTCTTTTGTGTGCTCTCTGCTGCCGTTCTTGCTGGTTGCTTTTTCATGTTTCATGTTATCTGAGCAGGGCAGAATGAATGCATTGATTCCTGCTTAGACACAAGACGACCCTGCACTCTGAGTTCATCAGCATTCTTAGAAACCTGTGTTTCTAAGGTCTGGAAACCAGTATCGTTTCTTTAGTGATTCCCAGGTGGCTCAGAGTTAAAGAATCTGCCTGTCAATCGAGGAAACAGGGGAGACGCAGGTTCAATCCCTGGGTCAGGAAGATGCACCTGGAGGAGAAAATGGCAACTCACTCCAGTATTCTTGTGGGAAAATCCCATAGACAGAGGAGCATGGTGGGCTACAGACCGTGGGATCGCAAAGAGCGAACACAATTGAGCGCGCGCGCAAACACACACACGAATACGCTCAGGCACACACGCACACATCGTTCTTTTAGCCAGAGGGGCAGCAAAGGTTTTCCCTCGAAGCGTCCCTACCAGTCATGGATTTCACATCACGACAGCGCCACCTAGTGGCTTCTTGTGGAAGTCCATCCCGCCCCCCTCACTGTTGGCTCTGGGAGCGAGGGGAGGAGTTTGGAAAGGTTCCAAACACTGCCCTTTCCACACGGCTTCCAGGAGTCCCTGATCGCTACGCTGCCAGTTCTGAACAACTCAGCCCTTAATCACATCCTGTCCTGAGTTGCCCTCTGTTTCATGTGTAATCATTTAAAATCATTTTGTCTGTTCAATTAGACTAAGGTTTTGAGGCTAGGGCTATTTGAATCAGATCGTTTTAGATTTGGATGGGAATTTATATCCTCTCGTGTGACCCACACGTTTTTCAGACAGGAAAGAAGATGTTTGGGGGTGAAGGGAATTGCCCAGCAACTTAAAAAGGAGGTTTGGACCAGAGCCCAGAGGTCCTGAAGACTCCCAGATCAGTGCACTGGTATTTCTTTGTCACCCATAGGACTTGCATACAGCAGGCCCCTGGAGCAAATAGGTGCTCCACAGATCTTGCCTGCCAGCCTGTTGTTCTCACAACCCTATTTGAAAAACGAAGTGAGTTTTCAATTGTCATCTGGGCCAGTGCCCAGTTTTGTGCTTCTTGAGAGTTCTGATCAATTGAAGTGGTCACTCTCTCCGTAGCAAGACACTGCCTTGTCTGTATAAGGCACACAGTGTGGGTTCAAGGGAAAAGGAAATGAAGAGGAGACACACACTTTAAAGTGGACATCCCAATCCCACATCCATTCAGACCACACGGGCTTCGTGGGTTCTAACTCAAGGCTTCCCAAACTTTGATGTGCATCCAAATCTCCCAGGAATCTTGTTAAAACACATACTCTGATTCTGTAGGTCTAGAGTGGAAGCCAAGATTCTGCATTTCTAACAAGACCCTGGATGTTGTTGATGCTGCGCTTTGAGGAGCAAGGAGCAAGGATGCTCTGGATCCCCATCTGGTCCAGGGTGTCTTAGAGTGCCGGAAGCCCATGTTGAGCCTCTCCTTCCACTCAGCCCTGATGCAGTCCCTCAGACTTCAGACCTTGACGTCAAGGAAAAGGAAACGGCTGAAGCAATTGTGAGGACCGGGACCCCTGGGTGAGTCGTTTCAAGTTCCTTTCCTATCCCATTCCCCACTTCTCCCAAAGACCCTGCCTTCAGACAATCTGAAGAGGAAGGTAAGTTTGAACCACAGCCAGAAATTGAACAGAAAGCTGGCGGTAGACCTGCTGTTGACATGCCTCAGTTTTCCTGAGGAACAGGCCTGCTTGGCTGCCATTTTATGTCTGGGTGCTATGACATCCCTGCAAGCCACAGAGTTCTCTTTTAATATAAAAGATACTTTAATTTACATAGTTTAATTATAAAATATATCTTATAGATTACACGTTTTCATTTTTAGTATTCTTTTGCTACCACTAAACACACTCCAAAAAATTCATTAATTTTAAAGAAAGAAAGGAAATTAGAATTTACTGAGCTACTGTTAATGCTATATACTATTAATACCAATACTGTGGTGAGTATTTTCATGCACAATATTTCACTCCTCACAATGCCCCTGCTGGCATAGGTGTTATCACTCTATCTTATAGATGAGGACACTGAAGCTCGAGGAGGTTGGATAACTTATCCAGGACCACCTAGCAGTGATAGGAGCTCAGATAAATTTGATTGAAAAGTTTCTTGTTACTATAATGATAGTAAATACTAATATTTGCATTGTGTTAAACCATGGACCAGATACTACTCTAAGCAGTTACATTAACTCATACAATCTTCACATCAACTTATGAGGCAGGTAACTATAATCACTCCCATTTTACAGGTGAAGAAAGGGAGGCACAGACAGGCCAAATTTCTTGCCCAAGTTCATACAGCTAATAAGTGATGGTGCTGATATATCAATTCAGGCAGCTTGACTCCAGAGTAGTACTCTCAAATAATGCTGCTTATTGCCTGTCAATTTCCTATCAATTTCTTAAATCTCACAACTGAGTGGAAGTCACAGCCCCCATTGTTATGTCACCCTTTTATTATTCAGTGTATACTGTACTGCCTGGAAAAATTCCCACTTACCACACTAATAAGGACCTATATATATTTTTTCAACTAGGATTGTCTAGGGCTTTGACCCTCTTTGTATATGATGAAGGCTGGGATTTCCTTAGAGAACCCTTTTCCCTATTGGCTGGAAGTTGAAAGAGTCAGAAAGAGTTTGGGGAGTCATATGCTTCCCAGATGGCACTAGTGGTAAAGAATCCACCTGCCAATGCAAGAGACAAGAGACTCAGATTTGATCCCTGGCTCTGGAAGATTCTCCTGGAGGAAGGCATGGCAATCCACTCCAGTGGTAAAGAATCTGCCTGCCAATGCAAGAGACAAGAGACTCAGATTCGATCCCTGGCTCTGGAAAATTCTCCTGGAGGAGGGCATGGCAATCCACTCCAGTATTTTGCCTGGAGACTCCCATGGACAGATGAGACTGGTAGGCTACGGTCCATAGCGTTGCAAAGAGCTGGACACGACTGAAGCAATTTCGCATGCATACTTCTCTCTTGATTCGGCATCCTATCCCATCTCTTTGAGCTGGCCTAAGATAGAGACAGAAGGATGAGGCTGCCGGCCTGCAGGAGTCCACTCTATCGACACAGTAAATGTCAGGTGTGTGCGCAGGACCCTTTCCCCACTGACAGGGAATATTTTGTCACTCTATTGTTTTTCAACTCATTTCCTATTTACCTATCACCCTCCCAAGTCTTGTTTTCCTACTCGCAGGAATTCAGATGGTGAAGGGAGCTTCATATTTCTGAGTGCACAGAAGTTGTGGCCTTATAGTCAGTCCCATCCCAGTTCTACCTCTACCTGTGTGACTGTGAGCAGGTTATTTGAGCTTTTTTTTTTTTTAAACTTTCGTTTCCTTACCTGTAAAGTAGGGATGATGAGAATCTGTCTCAAAGGTTTGCTGCACAGGAAAAGTGAATTTAAAGTGCTTTGCTTATCATAGGCCCATCAAGAGTATTTATTAATACAGTTTATAAATAGATCCCTTCTGAGTGAATGAATGAGTTGAATGAATATAATGGAAGATTAGTTGAGAAGTCTAGCCTGATTTCCCCCAGACCAACAAACAGCTTCCTTAACTTCTTTAAACATGTACATTTAGAAATGTGTTATTTTGGGTGAGAACTAGGTAAAAAGAGAGCACCAAAGGTTGTTTGGTGCTCCAAGGACAAAATTCTTCAACTTTATAGCTCTACTGGGGATTAGGCTAACTCAGCAACTGGGGAGAGGACATGCCTCTCAAACCCTCCTATGTCTCCTCACTGACTCAGCTCCGAATTCAAAGCCAACAAGGGCTTCCTAATGGAGACTTCCAGAATAACAGAATCCATTTCTTTTGCGAGGGAGAGGGAATAAAGAGAGGGGAAGGAGACCATNGGGAGAGGACATGCCTCTCAAACCCTCCTATGTCTCCTCACTGACTCAGCTCCGAATTCAAAGCCAACAAGGGCTTCCTAATGGAGACTTCCAGAATAACAGAATCCATTTCTTTGGCGAGGGAGAGGGAATAAAAAGAGGGGAAGGAGACCATATTATATGGCTGCTTTCTATGAGCAGAGCAAAGTAATTTCTTTTGTTGTCTCTTTTGGAAAGAAAAAAAGTTATTGAAGAAACTTAAGGCCCTCTGGTAATATGAGTGCACCAACAAATAAGACTGAATTGAAAAGTAAAGTCTGAAAGCAGAAAACAGCTCTTCATGTCTCTGAGGAAATAACAAAGTTTAAAATGAGATGGTCAGTTTTTTATTGGTCTTTTTTTATGCTTGCTAATATCTAATGAATAGGGTATTTTCATAATGAATGAGTGTCTTGAAAACTAGTTTATTCTCCAAATCAAGATACATCTGGTTCACTCATTGTAACACCCTTGCTTTTTTTTTTTTTAAATGAGTTGTGTTTGCCTTGTAAAAATAAAATAAATGCAATTAACAACACCCATATGCTCAATGCAATGAGCATACGACTAGTAAGTTTTAAAACTTTTGGGATGGGTTTCTAATGTGATTACAATAGGTCATAAAAGTGGGTGAGAGAAACTAGTTTTCCAGGTTAGGGAATCTACCATCTACTGACATCTATGACACTTTGGAGTAAGACAGTAATCATCTAGGAAGAAATGACTACTGTTGACTCATCAATCCATAAACTTGCCACTAATTACAGTGCCTCGGTTTCCCTATTTTATAAAATGAAGTTTTCACCTGCCTGCCTCTCTGGAGTGTTTGGAAAACCCAAGGAGATAATAACCTGAGTGTTTTGAAAAAAACAGAATACAAATGCTGAAAAATAATAACAGGGAGTCTTTAATAACAGGGGTCCTTTAACAATACTCATCAAGCGTAATGACATTACTAGCCTGTAGGAACAGGACTCTGTCTTGTTAATCATTAGTTTGTATCATGGGAAATTGGTGGGGGATTGGCATCTCCTTCAGGTTGGTTTTGGCGCCTCAGGAGGCAGAGCCCTTAGGAAAGCTGGTCTCTCCAGCCAACACTCGAATGCCTTTAGAAAGACATCATGCATGCAGGTGAGCGAGGAGGGGACAGGCGCCTCAGAGTTCAACTCCTTGTCCACGGATTTAAAATTTTCCATTCCTAGGTGGTTGGGGGAAACAAGGAACAGTACTTTTGAGACCTAAAAAAGTTACAGGCAGGCTGGTCTGGCCGATGGGCCACAGTGGCCACCCAATCCTGCCACAAGATGGCGACAGTCCAGCTGGAAACACCCGCCCGGGCCGGCCCTTTGGGCTTACAGGCGGGGAAGGGCTTCCTCCCTCAGACACAAAGAAGGGATCCTTCGAGCCAGGGAAAGGGGCGTTTGGGTGCTCGCAGAGTGGGGATTGGGAGTCTTTGCCGCGAGAAAGTATGCCCGGGGAAGTATGGCCGCTACCTTCTTACTCTGATGGGTTTCAACTTTACAGGACTTGAAAAGCTCGAGGGGAATTTATGCAAAAAGCACCCGAGAAATTCCAGGTTTGACCCCCTCCCTCTGCCTAGAGGACCGTCCAGATGCTTCCCGTACCGGCGACATTCCCGGGATTCCGGCAGGGGGAGCGGGTGCTTCCCCGGGCGGGGCGCGTTCAGCCTGGCCCGGGACCGCTGGGAGAGAGGCTGGGACCGGCCCGCCCTGTCCCTGGGGCCCCGGTGCTTTGAGGCGTGAGACTTCAGACTTGAGCCCCCGAGAGGGATGCGCTTGTTGTTGTTGTTATTGTTTAGACGTGCTCCTAGCCTCCAAATCCGGGCAGCAGCCACAAAAGGCGCCCCCCCTCTTTCGCGGCACATTTTGCCTGGGAAAAGGTCTGCGGGACTTCCGGGGGTTGATGGCGGGGTCTCTCTTTGTTTTCTTTTCTTTTGTTTTGTTTTGAATGCAGGGAACCGCCACACCCGCGTTTGTCTCAGTCCGGAGTAAACTTGCTTTGAAACGACGTAGAGCTGTTAGAAAACACGCAGATTCCCATCTCCTAGTCGCCCTGAGGTACCCTGTGCTGTGTATGGGGGCTGCCGAAACTGGACCTGGCCAGCCTGGCTTCCACTTCCAATCTTTAGCCTGACTCAGGGAGCCCCAGGCAGATCCCTGTTCCTCCAGTCTGGGTGTTGGCCAGCGCTGGGAAGCAGAAGGGGAAGCCCAGAACAATGGGGTCACTGGCCTCAATTGGCCATTTATCTGCCCACCCTTCTGGGGTCTGGGGTGAAAGAGAGCTTTGATTGAATTTGTGCCACAAACAATTGATTGCCTAATTTAAGCCTATTTACCTTGTTTAAATGGCAATTGCACCCCACTCCAGTACTCTTGCCTGGAAAATCCTGTGGACAGAGGAGCCTGGTAGGCTGCAATCCATGGGGTCGCTAAGAGTGGGACGCGACTGGGCGACTTCACTTTCACTTTTCACTCTCATGCATTGGAGAAGGAAATGGCAACCCACTCCAGTATTCTTGCCTGGAGAATCCCAGGGATGGCGGAGCCTGGTGGGCTGCTGTCTATGGGGTCACACAGAATCGGGCACGACTGAAGTGACTTAGCAGCAGTAGCAGGAGCAAACCAAGGTTGTGTACTCCTCTGTCCATAGAATTCTCCAGGCGAGACTCCAGGCAAGAATATTGGAGTGGGTAGCCATTCCCTTCTCCAGGAGATCTTCCAGAGCCAGGAATCAAATCTGGGTTTCCTCTTGCATTTCAGGCAGATTCTTTACATTCTGAGCTGCCAGGGAGGCCCATTTAAGCCTTATACACTATTATTATCTTCATTTTACAGAGGAGGAAACCAAGGTTTAGAGATGTTGAGTGATTTGTTTGCCCAAGGCCACACAAGTCTTTAGAGTGGGGCTGGGATTTGAATACAGATCATCTCTACTAAGCATCAGATTGTAGTACCTCCTTTGGGTAGCTCCCACAGCAGCACTGGGAGACAACAGGGTCAAGTATAAAGACATACATGATGCTGTGATGGTGTTTAATCTTCTTGCCTTTAAATGTGTGCTGGGCTAGTCTGGCCTGTCTTCTTTCCTTCCTTCCACAATTGCTGTGTGTCACTTAGTCGCTCAGTCGTGTCTAACTCTTTACCCATGGACTGTAGCTCACCAGGCTTCTCTGTTCATGTGCTTCTCCAGGCAAGAATACTGAAGTTGGTTGCCATTTCCCTTCTCCAGGTAAATTCAGATAGTAAAGAATCCGCCTACAATGCGGAAGACCTGGGTTTGATCCCTGGGTTGGGAAGATCCCCTAGAGAAGGGAATGGCTACCCACTGCAGTATTCTTGCCTGGAGAATTCCATGGACGGAGGAGTCTGGCCAGCTACAGTCCATGGAGTCACAAAGAGCCGGACATGACTGAGGGACTTTCACTTTCTTCAGGGAATTTTCCAGACCCAAGGATTGAACCAAGGTCTCCTGCTTTGAAGGCAGATTCTTTACCTTCTGAACTGGCAGGGACACCCCTGCCATTGCTTACTGAGATTATACACCAAGCATTGCCTAGGCATTGAAATATCACAGGGAACAAGACAGATGACACTACGTAACCTTTGCTAAGTCCCTTAATGTTCTAGTTTTTAAGCTATTGTCTCTTACCCCAAACCATCTTCTATATGTGAGTTTAAAATACTACAGCTGGGGACTCTGCAAACCACATTTCTTCTTTGCTGCTCCTCTCTGTTAAGCTCTGCCAATAGGGGTGCTGGAGGGAGATTCAAGGCAGGAGAAGGAAGGCTTTCTGTTGAGTTGCTATCCCTATCATTTCACCCCAGCATCACTGGTAGATTGTGGCCCCCATGCTCCTTTAGTATCTCTATACAGTTATCATTGTGCGCCTCAGCTGTGTGCGCACCAAGGGTGCAGCCACCCATCTGCAGACTGAGCCTGGGCTCTGGGGACCCCTCCTCTGACATCCTAGGTTTTTATAATCCAGTCTCTTTCCTTTGTTTCCTGGTCCTGGGATGGTAACTGCTTAGTCCAGTTACTATCTCTGTTACATCAGTGTTTCCTTTTTTCACAGTCCTCTAGTACATATAATGGGTGATGGGCTGGTAAATATTTAATAACCAATGCTCCAGGAAAACAAAAAGAAACTTGATTTGTAATGTGTATTCATTTTTATAATATAGGCCATTCACCATGTATAATTTTTAACTGCCTACATGGCATTGCTGAATTTCACAAGTTGATGTGAACTGTTTGTGTACATAGATGCCTGCAACCAATCCCCTAAAATGAATTCTCTCTGTTGAAGGATCTAGTTTGCTTTCTCTTTTCATGACTGGGTCCTGACAACACTTAAGCTTCTGAGAATTTATTTTTGTTTTTATTATAAAATGGAACTACTACAATTTCTTCCACCTAACTGACAGAGTTTTGGGGATGATATGACATAACATATAAAACACTCTGCAAACTACTTTTTAAAATTGGGTACTCTAACAATTTTGGAGCATTTCTGCTGGAAGGATACAAAGCTGAGATGATAAAACTGGGCAAAATATGTTAATGACAGCTCACAGAGGTGTTCCAAGTACCTTTAGAACTCAGGGTGACTTCAGACAAGGTGTGGAGCCTAGTGACTCAGAATCAGAACTGTGACCCTGGCAGTAACTGCGCTATGATGTTACTATGTGTATTGATTGTTTTTCAAGGATTCTAGGACTGCATATTGTGCAAATCAAGAAAACACACAAAACCAAGGGACAAACAATTGATATCATTCAACTAATAGCACATATGTTGAGCAGCGTCGAGCTTTAATACTTTGTACTACTCACTTGTACAAAGGAAATAAAACTTCTTTATCTTTCCACAACTGATCTAATCTTGTCTTCAAATTTTCAACCCCTGAGTAATGAGAGAAGAAAATAATCTTTACATTTTCAAATCACCAGTATCTCCATTTATACCACTTAAATAATCTCTTTTGAATGACTCTGAATTTGTAAAATGCTCAGTTCTAAATAGATAGCTATCTGATTCAGGGAACCCAAATCTGGTGCCCTGTGACAACCTAAAGAGGTGGGATGGGCTGGGAAGTGGGAGGGATTTTCATGAGAGAGGGGACATATGTATACCTATGGCTGATTCATGTTGATATGTGGCAGAAACCAACATAATATCATATTATCCTAATAAAATAGAAAGATACCTATGTAGGTTAAAAAAAAAGAGTTTGGCATAACTGAAAACAAATTAAAATTTTACTTTAAAGAAAAAAGTAAAGTCATAGGGAGTACTCAGAAGGAAAAAAAGCTCAGTTCTCTCCATTTCCTCTCCCACTCTCATTTAGGTTGCTGCTGCTGCATTTGGGGAAAGTGGGAGCTTACATGACTTCATGGCACCAGGAGAGAGAAGAACTCCGATCCACATGTCTCCTGCTTCCTAGCCTGGGCTCTGGACTGGTCTTACCCAATCTTTTGTTACTCACTGGCACACACACGTGGAGTCTGAGTTCTCAGACACTTCCTTCTGATTTGAAAAAGTACTACATACTGAGCTTTTTTCCCATCCTGACTCCAGACTGGCTATTCCATCAGACCTAAGCCCCTTTCTGGTACCTTACTAAGGCAGTTGGGAACTCCTATATCTTCTATATGCCACACACAGGCTATAGAGAACTGCCTCTGCTCTCCTGCCTTCTCTGAGACCACACCATCATTCTTCCCAGGCTGGATATAGAGAAGCCAAAGGCTGGGCTTCCAGAGGCCTGCAGCCTCTCCAAATCATGCTCTGGGAATGGAGTCACCAAATTCAATTAACTTGGGCTCCCCAGTGCCCAACCAGATGTCTCAACAATCTCCTCACCTTGAAGTTCAGCCAGGAAGGAGGGACTGGAACTCTGGCATTGGCATCTGACCATCTCCATCTCCCTCTGGATCTACTATCCTTCCTTTCCCACACTTATACCTCTTCAGATTGAGTGAGCCTCACCATAGCCTCCTATCCTGGGGGACACCAGGCCTCATGAATAATGGGTAAAAGAGTATCTTCTCTACCTCGGTCTGGGTTGATGTTGAAGCCTCAGTAACTCTAAGATCTATGAGTTACAGAGGATGAAAATACATAGGTATCAGTTCAGTTCAGTCAGTCGTGTCCGATTCTTCACGACCCCATGAATCGCAGCACGCCAGGCCTCCCTGTCCATCACCATCTCCTGGAGTTCACTCAGATGCACATTCATCGAGTCCGTGATGCCATCCAGCCATCCCATCCTCGGTCGTCCCCTTCTCCTTCTGCCCCCAATCCTTCCCAGCATCAGAGTCTTTTCCAATGAGTCAACTCTTCTCATGAGGTGGCCAAAGCACTGGAGTTTCAGCTTTAGCATCATTCCTTCCAAAGAAATCCCAGGGCTGATCTCCTTCAGAATGGACTGGTTGGATCTCCTTGCAGTCCAAGGGATTCTCAAGAGTCTTCTCCAACATCACAGTTCAAAAGCACCAATTCTTTGGTGCTCAGCCTTCTTCACAGTCCAACTCTCACATTCATACATGACCACAGGAAAAACCATAGCCTTGACTAGACGGACCTTAGTCGGCAAAGTAATGTCTCTGCTTTTGAATATGCTATCTAGGTTGGTCATAACTTTTCTTCCAAGGACTAAGTGTCTTTTGATTTCATGGCTGCAGTCACCGTCTGCAGTGATTCTGGAGCCCCCCAAAATAAAGCCTGACACATAGGTTTAGTACTCTCAAAATATTGTATATGAATACTTCAGTATTCCCCATTATATATGAATACTTCAAAGCAGTGATCAACAAAAGTAGAATACAGTAGCAATTCTGACTAATGTTCTACCGATAGCATTTTCATAGCTTGAAAAAATGATCCTTGGTTCCTCTGCTTACTAAAGTCATGTATGCTTATTGTAAAACCAACAGAACAACCTAAAAGACATTTCTAAATGTACAGTGAGGGCAGGAGAGTTCCTTAGTTCTGGATTGGCCAAGGACCACTGCTCACAGAACAGCACAGCTTACAAGAGATTTCTCCTTTAGAAGGTGCCAGGGTCTAGTGGCATTGTCCTTACAACTGGAAATCTCTCTTCCTTTTGAAAGTCGGAACCTGGCAAGGATATTTTCCCTCGAGTCTGGGGATTGTGAGCTTGAGAATAAGAATATGACCCAAGGGCTGAACTGGAAGGTGGTATATATATGAGGCGTAGGGGATTCATGGATATGAAATTGAGTATAAATGTGTTTCTGGAACCAACCTGGATTGGATTTCCAACTGAGCTTCTGCTATATCTTTCTTTATGAGCACAAATGCATCCTAGTTTATTTGGGTGTGTTTTACAGTGTTTGATGACATTTATAAAGTAGGAGTGTTCCTTCTCAGTGACAATATTCTGGAAGTATGATGGGCTGATGGGTCCCAATATAATACAAATACTCTGATAAGTACCATGTGCTTTTACTTCCATTCTCCCATTTTATCCTCTGAATAGCACCTTGCAGTAGCTAACTCTGTGTATGTAACAGATGAGGCAGCAAGAAGTCCCCAGTAGGTGAAATGATTGCCCCCAATCTCATAGAAGGTAGAAAATAGAACTGGGACCACACCAATGTGCACAAGGAACATTGCACACCATCACCCCACCAGCCACTGCAGCCGCCCCTGGCAGCATACCCTGAGGGGAACTCAGGATGAAGAATAGCATACTAGCCTTAGACAGTTCAGATGTATATCAAAGGAATAATTTAGGTGAGCCCAGACTCTTGTATCTTCCCATACATAGAAAAGCAT
The DNA here is from genome assembly GCA_006410875.1 of Neotragus pygmaeus. Lineage (NCBI taxonomy): Eukaryota > Metazoa > Chordata > Mammalia > Artiodactyla > Bovidae > Neotragus > Neotragus pygmaeus. The sequence goes on from SJYV01047324.1 coordinate 56,772, forward strand.
TGAAATCATAAACTTGAGATGTCTGTGTTTGTGTGTGACTAGCAGTAATCTTTTGATGCTTGACTACATTTTGTTCTCTTTTTTTCCAGCAAAAACTGCTTACCCTGGCTCCTTTCTTAACGTTTTGAACAGTCCAGAAGAGCTGTCTGAGAGGTTATCTCCCAGACTACAGTCCTCTGTATGGTCGCAGAATAAAACATGACTCAACTTTTAGGCTGTGCAGTGCTTTGTTATTTTCAGTTAATACCTAGGACGTCTAATTCTCAGTCCAGGTCTCTTTTTCTCTACACCAGGTTGACCCCATAAGGCAAAGGAGGAAGAGCCAACTAACTTCCCTTCGGTCCCTTTTGGAGGCTGGGTGTTCCAGAGCAGAGCTGAGGTTTGCCAGCCTTTGTGCTGCTCTGCCCCAAAGTCAGGGAATTAGTGTAGGTCACAGTGACCAAACATCCAAGTTGGCTTTTTTGTGTTTCCCCCCATCCTTCTCTCGCACTTTACAGATGACACAGGGGAAACCCAGGGAGGCAGAGTGTGGATCAAAGAGGAACTTGAACAGGGAAACAGAAGAGGTAACAGTACATGCTCAGTTTGGAGGGTCAGGGTTTAATTAGTGCAAGTGGAGATAGGGAGCAGAACCACCAATAACTAAAGACATCCCAGGATTCCTGGGCTCACAGGAATCAAAACCCTGAGGGTCAAAACCCAGGCAGCTCTCAGTAAATATTAAGTCAGTAATTTTGCATGTCCTCATTCCAGTCTGCCTTCACTATCTTCTGTCCCCTATCAAGCTTAGGGTTCTATTTCCTCCAAGGAGTAAAACTGCATTATATATAACATTTGTAATAAAGGCCTTGATAAGCTTTTAATAGCCAAAAAAATGGATTAGTAATTACCATAAAATTTTTTTATTTCTTTTCAAATATTACTACCTCTGCAAATTCTTTGGGGGGCAGTATGAGGGTACATATTAAAATATTTAAAATATCTAGTAGTAGAACACTACCCATAAGTCCATCCCTGGGGTCAATTATGAACTTAATAAGAGAAAAAAAGAGTGGGTTTCTCACAGCTGAATGAGATCTCTGTTTCTGTTCTATTCTATTCTGGACCAGCAACATTAGCATCACCTGAGAGCTGGTTAAAAAATGCAAATTCATGGGTCACAAACCTACTGAGTCAGATATTCTGGGGGTAGAGCCCAGCAATCTGTGCTTTAACAAGCCCTCCAAGTGTTTCTGCTGCACCCTCAAGACATTCTTAGTCTGGACTGTATATACATTTCCCCTGCTTTTGGGAAATAGAATGTTCCTATGAAACCTTTTGAAGCCAAGATTGTGTAAATCAAAGAAGCAATTACCTTAGGACACATCTTGCTCACAGATGAAAAAAATACACCAAGATAAAGCACAGATACTCACAGATGCAGTTCAAAGCTACGGCTTCAAAGCTTGAGGCTGAGATGCTGAATGTGGTTCCTGGGGAGGGGGCTTAGTGGTGCCATTCTCACTACTCAGGGTGAAACTCCACCTCTTTAACTGCTCCCTGTGAAACAAACGCTTAAGGCTATTTTAGCTTTTCACTATATTCTGTAAAATCAAAAATCCTCTGTGGATTATTTTTGTTGTTAGCAAAAATAGGTAGTAACATAAGTCATTCATAAAAATGAACTAGCATAAAGGGAAAGGGAACTTTAAAAAATTATGGGACACCCGTGTTACTATCACTTGGGAATATTTTAAAAATCCTCATATCCAGTCCCTACCCGAGAACATCCAAATTAGAAATTCTGAGAGTGAGACCCAGGCTTGTGCATTTTTCTGTGGGTTCCCTCGTGGTTCCAGTGTGCAGACAAGGTTGAAAATCACTGGCACAGAGATTTCTCCAGAACATGGTGCTATCACTTGTGACTGTTTTACTTATTTATTCCACACATAGTGAGCGTCTACCCTATGAGAGACCCTATACTTCTTAACATACAAAGATGAATTGCCTTAAAGAGAAACATACAAACACATATTTCTTTGCAGCAGTGGGAGCTCCAGAGGATGGCTTGGGGAAGGGGTGGGCATAATCTTGTCTCTATCTCCTCCCTCTACCATTCTTTGACACAAAATGCTGAGAAGAATGTGGAGCCACAGGAACTCTCATTCATTGCTGGTAGAAATGCAAAATGGTACAGCCCCTTTGGAAGATAGTGTGGCTCTTTCTTACAGAACTAAAAGTACTCTCACCATATAATGCAAAAACTCACACACATTGTTATGGAGGCATTATTCATAATTGCTAAAACTTGAAAGTAACTAAGATGTCTTTTAATGTACAAAAGGATATACATCAATACAGTGGACTATCATTCATTGATAAAAAGAATTGAGTTACTGATATTTCTCTAAGGAAGATACACAAATGGACTGCAAACACATGAAAAGATATTCAACATCACTAATTATTAAGGAAATGCAAATCAAAACCATAATGAGATATCACCTCATACCCATTAGGATGTTACCATTTAAATTAAAAAGAAAATAACAAGTGTTGATGAGGATGTGAAGAAATTGGAATCCTTGTGCACTATTGGTAAGAATGCAAAATAGTGCAACTGCTATAGAAGTCCCTCAAGAAATTAAAAATAACATTACATTTGACCCAACATTGGTACCAATATATAGGTATATATTCCCCCAAATTAAAAGTAAGATATCAAAGAAATATTTACACCCATGTTCATCACAAGTAGTATTCACAATTGCAAAAAAGGTGGAAGCAACCCAAGTGTCCACTGATGGATGAATGGACAAACAAAATGTTGTATATACATCCAATGGAATATTAGTCAGTATTCAGTATTACCATTAAAAAGGAAGGAAATTTTAACACATGCACAAACTTTAAGGGCATTATACTAAGTGATGTAAGTCACTCACAAAAATACAATACTATAGGATTCTACTTATACAGGGCACTTAGAGTTGTCAGGTTCAGAGACAGAAAGTAGAATGGTCATTGCGAGGGGCTAGAAGAAGGGGCACATGAGTTGTTTAACAGTTGCAGAGTCTCAGTTTTGCAAGACGAAAAGTGTTCTGGAGATGCTACTGAACTGTACATCCCAAGGTTGTTAGGATAATAAATTTTGTGTTTTTGTTTGTATGTGTGGTATTTCCTGCGCTGATTGGGGAATCTTAGTTCCCTGACTAAGATTCGAACCCATGCTCCCTGCAGTGGAAGCATGGAGCCCTAACCACACTGACTAACAGAGAATCCTCCATGGTTGTGTATTTTAACACAGTTTTTAGATATTAGCAGCAGTGGCCAAGATGGTGGATACATCAGGGATCATAAGCCTCTAGGCTTTAAGAAATAAAGAAACTGAGATCAGGCTGACAGAAGTATAATTCATTAACCACACCATTTGTTATTTAGGTTTTTTATATCCATAGACCATTTTTGCTGGCTTCTGGATTTGCCTAGGGTGACAAGAATAGGATCATCTATAATCGTCAATGTTAAAGTAGAAAGCCTTTTGAAAGAGTTAAAACACAGAAGCTGACATGGGCCATATAACAAGAAAGGACTTGCACAAATGTGATAGAATTGGTGAAAGGCCAGAAGACTGAAATTCCAGAGGAAAAGTGGGATTCTAAACTCTACAGCTGGGGAGTATATCCATGATGAGATAAGCCAAAGTATAGAGGTGATATGGATCGGGAAGAGAGAGTAACAGACCATCCTGAGGGAATGTGAATTTGAAGAGTAAAATTAGTGACAGAACCAAAATTGAACTTTTGCCTGAAATATGATCTCCTCCACACCAGGGCCCTGCTTATTCTTCAGTCTCATTTCCCCTCCCCCCATACACTTGCCTTCGATATTAAGGAACTTGAAGTGTTCCAACATGTATTTGTTCATTCCACAAACATAAATGCCTACTATGTGCCAGGCCCTGTGCTAGAGGGCTTCTCTGGGAGCTCAGTGGTAAAGAATCTGGCTGCCAGCGGAGGAGACACAAGAGATGCAGGTTTGATCCCTGGGTCGGGACGATCCCTGGAAAAGGAAATGGCAACCCACTCCAGTATTCTTGCCCGGGAAATTCCATGGACAGAGGAGCCTGACAGGCTACAGTTCATGAGGTGAAGAAGGGTCGGACACAACTGAGCAGTGGAGCACACAGAAACATACTGTGATAGAAGGTAAGGGTACAAGCCTTCATGCAGCCTGTTATCTAATGAGAGAGGTTAGCAAGTAAGTAAACAGGCAATTATAACGTAGTAAGGAAAAACATCTATTTCTGCTTTATTGACTTATGCCAAAGCCTTTGACTGTATGGATCACAATAAGCTGTGGAAAATTCTGAAAGAGATGGGAATATCAGACCACCTGACCTGCCTCTTGAGAAACCTATATACAGGTCAGGAAGCAACAGTTAGAACTGGACATGGAACAACAGACTGGTTCCAAATAGGAAGAGAGTACGTCAAGGCTGTATATTGTCACTCTGCTTATTTAACTTATATGCAGAGTGCATCATGAGAAACACTGGGCTGGAAGAAGCACAAGCTGGAATCAAGATTGCTGGGAGAAATATCAATAACCTCAGATATGCAGATGACACCACCCTTATGGCAGAAAGTGAAGAGGAACTAAAAAGCCTCTTGATGAAAGTGAAAGAGGAGAGTGAAAAAGTTGGCTTAAAGCTCAACATTCAGAAAAC
>SJYV01047324.1:61517-90555 GCA_006410875.1 Neotragus pygmaeus
ATGGTGATTGCAGCCATGAAATTAAAAGACGCTTACTCCTTGGAAGCAAAGTTATGACCAACCTAGATAGCATATTCAAAAGCAGAGACATTACTTTGCCAACAAAGGTCTGTCTAGTCAAGGCTATGGTTTTTGCAGTAGTCATGTATGGATGTGAGAGTTGGACTGTGAAGAAAGCTGAGCGCTGAAGAATTGATGAGTTTGAACTGTGGTGTTGGAGAAGACTCTTGAGAGTCCCTTGGACTGCAAGGAGATTCACCCAGTCTATTCTAAAGGAGACCAGCCTTGGGTGTTCTTTGGGAGGAATGATGCTAAAGCTGAAACTCCAGTATTTTGGCCACTTCATGGGAAGAGTTGACACATTGGAAAAGACTCTGGTGCCAGGAGGGATTGGGGGCAGGAGGAAAAGGGGATGAAAGAGGATGAGATGGCTGAATGACATCACCGACTCGATGGATGTGAGTCTGAGTGAACTCCAGGAGATGGTGATGGACAGGGAGGCCTGGCGTGCTGCGATTCATGGGGTCGCAGAGTTGGATACGACTGAGCAACTGAACTGAACTGATGGTACTATTATGGACCAAACAGGATGTAAGGGTCTAGGAAGACATGCATAGGGGAGACTTTAGAGCTAAGACTTGAATGATGAGTTAGAGTTAACCACCTACCTCTAAGAAGAGCGTAGGGAGGTTGTTAAGGATAAGAGAGATGGGACAATGGGAGCAGTACATGCAAAGGCACAGAAGACTGAAAGAGCGTGTACTTTGGAGGAACTGAAAGTAGTTTTCTGAGACTGGAGGCTGTGAATGAAGAGAGCTGAGGCTGCTGCAGAACAAGCAGGGGACAAATCATGCAGGGCCATGTAAACGGTGTTAAGTGTCTGGGATTTAACCCTAGGAAAATGGGGACATGGGAAGCAAGAAATAGCGGATCCAGTTTTTGTTTTAGAGAGATCATTCTGTCTTTAAAGCAGAGAGTGATTTGGGGTTACTGGGGAGAATGACGGCAACACTGGAAGTAGATGACCAAGTTGCAGAGAAGGAGTGTGACCTAAACTAACCTAGAGGCAGTAGAAACAGGATTTCGGAGCCTGCCCTGAAGATCTGCATTCAACAGGTCAATGGTGGGGTCCAAGCTCATCATCTGTGGGGCCCAATACGAAATGAAAATATAGGCCCCTCTTGTTTATAAAACAGGAAAATGATTTTTTTCTTTCATGCTTACTCATCTGTCTCTGTGTTTTTAGTTGTAATTTAATGTTTCACTCCCTTAGGCATGAGGGTACTTGCTGGGCAGTTGCAGGCCTTGTAATGCCTCAAATACTGGAGCCCTGCACCTGAAAAGTGCTTAAAATAGTTCCTTACCAGGAAAATGCAAATTAAGGCCACCATAAGATACAACTACTCACTCAGCAGAATGACTTAAATTTGAAAGAAGATCTACAGATGGCCAACAGGCACATGAAAGGATACTCACCAGTGCTAATTATTAAAGAAATGCAAATCAAAACTACAGTGAGGTATCACCTCACATCTGTCAGAATGGCCATCAGAAAAAAATCTACAAGTAATAAATGCTAGAGAGGGTGTGGAGAAAAGAGAACTCTCCTACACTTTTGGTGGGAATGTAGATTAATGCAGCCACTACAGAGAACCATATGGAGGTTCCTTAAAAAACTAAAAACAGAGGAAAATCAGGTTAGGATGCAAGTGGAGGTTGGAGTGATACAAGGTCAGGAGCCAAGGAATATGGGAAGCCTCTAGAAGCTGGAAAAGGCTGGGAAACGTACTCTCCCCAAAAGAACAAGCCTTCAATTTTCACTGGGTAAGACTCATTTTGGACTCTGACCTCCAGAACTCTGCTGTAGAATCCTTACCTTGCATCTGTGATGAAATGTTCTGAGGCTGGCTATAAACCTTCAAGAATTAAACCTTAAATGGAATGATGATATTGACTCTCCTGACTTCAGTTAACTATGAATTAGACTTTGCCCCAATTCTATGCTAAATTTTCTGCTGTTCAAGCCACCTCATGGATATGTATGTCCCCTTAGCTTAAAATTTTCCCGATTTTGCTATTTGTGGAGACACTGCTTTGGGAAAGATCCCCAGTGCTCTCCTTACTTTCTGCAAATAATATTAAATCCTTCTTTGTCCCAGAAAAAAAGAAAAGCTAAACTAAAAAGAGAGTTGCATATAATCCAGAAATGCCACTCCTGGGCATATATCCAGAACAGATCAAAACTGTAATTTGAAAAGATACTGTTTTCCAGTATTCATAGCAGCACTATTTACAATAGCCAAAATGTGGAAAAAACCTGTGTCCATCAACAAATGAATGGATAAGGAAGATGTGGTATATATAATATATACTTATTATATAATATATACATAATGGAATATTACTCAACCACAGAAAATAATGAAATAATGCCGTTTGCAGCAACATGGATGGATCTAAAGATTATCACATTAAGTGAAGTAAGTCAAAGAAAGACAAATACCATGTGTTATCACTTATATGTGGAATCTAAAATATGACACAAATAAATTTATTTAAAAAACAGAAACACACTCACAGACATAGAAAGCAAATTTACTGTTACCAAAGGGAAAAGTTGGGGGGAGGGTTTGTGACAGATAAATTAGGAGTTTGGGATTAACAGATCACACAGTACTACTAATATATATATAATAGAAAAACAACAAGGATGTACTGTATAGCACAAGAACTATATTCAATATCTTGTAATAATCTATAACGAAAAATAATCTGAAGAATATATATCTATATAAATCACTTTGCTATATAGCTTAAAATAACACAACATTGTAAATCAAGTATACTTCAATTAAAAGAAAAAAAAAGAACTAAGCATACCAAGAGTTATCAAGGATGTATTTAGATGTAAATAGGCTCAATCATTTTGGGAATGTTGACAGTAACTACCGAACATAAACCTACTTTATGATTCAGGAATTCAGCCCTATATAACTGCACCTGCTCATCAACAGAAATGTATAAGAATATTCACAAATCTTTATTCACAAAAGATAAAACTTGAAACTCTCAAATGTTCATCAAAAAGATAATGGATAACAATATATATATGGATATGCAGTATATATGTGTATATATATAATAGGGTAGGGAACAATGTATGTGATATATATGAATAAGTATAATATGGAATATTCATAGAGTAATATACAGCTAAAAATAAATGAACCAGTCATAAAATATTATTTATGGATGATTCTCACAGATATTACATTAAGCAAAAGAAAACAGGTAAGAAAAGTTCACACTGTATGATTCCATTTATATGAAGTTTAAGCACAAGCAAGACTGACTAACTGATGATAATAGAAATCAGAATAGTGTTTACTTTGGAGGGGTATAGACTGGAAAGGGGCCTAAAGGAAGCTTCCAAACTTGAAAATGTTTTATATTTTTGTCTGGTAGGTGGTTATGAGTATACACACATAAAAGTAAAAATTCTTCAAGCTGGACATTTAACATTTGTATTCTTTATTGTATATAAATTATACCTTAAAGATAAATAAAAGAAGATAACCTACTGCTCAAAACAGTTGGAAGTGCTTCAATCCTTGAAGGAAAATAAATATCAAAGGAATATTCAATATGGGTTAAATTAGATGCCCTCATTGCTAAATCGAGGCTTCTCTGATGGCTCAGACAGTAAAGAATCTGCCTGCAATGCAGGAGACCTGGGTTAGATCCCTGGGTCGGGAAGATCCCCTGGAGAAAGAAATGGCAACCCACTCCAATATTCTTGCCTGGAGAAATCCATGGACAGAGGAGCCTGGTGGGTTACAATACATGGGGTCACAAAGAGTCAGACACAACTGAGTAACTAACACTAATTGCTAAATCTCAGTGGTTATTGATGATGCGGCATCACAGATAATGTCCAGGTCCTATGGACTCAGGAGTTTGGGTAACAAGAATTTGCTTGAACTCACTTGCTATATGACATCCCAAATTCTGTCTCCTCCTTCCAGCAGAAGATGGGATGGGGTAAAGGTCTTTCCCAGACACCAAAATGTTTCCCAGAAGCAGTTATAATGCTCTCCCACAATTTCCCTTCTTCTCAGACTTGAGGGCCAGAAGAGTGTCTAAAGAGGCATGGGATTAGGGGATTCTGAATGTGAACATGTTAAAATTTGAGCTCTGGGGGACATTTTCACGACGGGCAATTGCCACTGGTCATTTCTGGGCTTCTTCAGCTCAAGTCCCCAAACATGTGCTAGAAAGCTGATGGCAACTATGAGCCTCTGATCAGAAAGATTTGTTAAACATAAGAATTGATTTGGGGGCTTCCCTGATAACTCAGTGGTAAAGAATCTGCCTGCAATGCAGAAGACCTGGGTTGGATCCCTGGGTTGGGAAGACTCCCTGGAGGAGGGCATGGCAACCTGCTCCAGTATTTTTGACTGGAAAATTCCATGGACAGAGAAGCCTGGTGGACTATAGTCCATGGGGTCACAAAGAGTCAGACACAACTGAGCAACTAAGCACATGAAATGATTCAAAGAGTTAAATGAAACAGACAAATAAAGAAACATCAATTCATATTTAATGCAGAGTGAAGATACTGAGGGTTAAATTTCCCTTATGTTTCACTTTGCCTTCTGTCTTTATAGACCACCGGGGCTATTATGACCGGAATCGAGAGTTGAAATGAAGAAAGAGGACAATGAAGAGATTTTGTTACTGTTTCCCTTTCTGCTTAACTGAAACCCAGATGTTTTCTATGGTCCAGAGATGACCACTCCATCTCTGTTCTAAAAACTAAATTCTATACTTTCAAGGAAAAGTGGAGAATTATGAGGATCCATCATGAAATGTATCTATTCCATACAGGGTGTTTTAGGCAAGGATGGGATGGTTTACTGGCTGGTAAGATTTCTTAAGGATCCGTGGTGTTCTCCTCAGGGCAACAGGCTCACAGACTTGCTCTTGGCTTCCTCCTTGGACTGGACTGCTGAATTTTTGAGATCAAGTGAAATAACAAATTGTCACCAGGCTTAGACAGCTCACTCCTTTTAGGAGTGGAGGATTGGTTCCAGCCAGCTAAGAAGTCTGGGTAGAGAATGTGAATGTTTCCTTTGAGAAGCAATATTAGCCTTAGGTTTGCTTCCAGCATGTGCTTTGGGTTTTTTCCCAGAGGTTTCAGTGAGGAATCACATGTCTCAGAGGTGGGGGGAAAAAAAAAGTGTTCTTAAAAATCACAGTAGATTGGAAACTATGTAGTTAGCTTTTTTTGCTATAAACAATTTTTTGAAAATTTCAAGTGTTTTTGTTTTTTCTCTCATTAAAAAAATATGTGGTTTTATATATACATACACACTGAAGGGTGGTTGGGGGGGGAGGTGTTCAGAACAAGATGTTTCTCATTCCATTTGTTTCAAGCAATAACTCAAGAGGCTCTGGAGAAAATAAACCATACATAAATAGTAGAAAACAGACTGCATCTTGTTGCTATGGCAACGCCCTACTTATATCACATTAAGCTGATTCATGTCTTTTCCCACCTCACTGTTAATAAATTATAGTGGCTGATGAGAATTAAGCTGACTGGAAGAGTTGGCATGGGCAAGTTGCATATTAATTTGTTGTCCAATCCTGGATAGCCCTGTTTCTTTTTTTTTTTTCCTCTCCCTGAGGAGAAAGCTGCCTTTTAGCTAACAATATATTTTTAAACATTGTCTTTATTGTCTTTTTTTCTCTAAAAACTATGTAAACAAGAGTCTCAGGTTAAGATAATGGTTGCTTCTTGGCTGTTCCCATAAGCCTTATGCCTCTTGAGGAAGGAGAAAATGCACATGTGCAACAGAGCTGAGAAAGTTCCCTTGTTTCTTTTCCTGCTCTTTAATCTTCTTCACTTCTGTGTGCTTTCGGGCTTTCAACAATCCTGTACTCTTTTTAGATGCTTTAATTCATACACACTCCCACATCCACACTCACACCAAAAGTAACAAAGTTAAAAGAGAAAAATCTAGGTTGATAGATAAGAAATGGGGGAAATATTGGCAATGGCAACACATATAACAGGTAATGGATTAATTTCATTAATACACCAAAAAATAAAACAACAAACAGACATCTTAAAAATTAAACAGAAAGCCAAATCATAACAACAAATGAATGGACAGCCCACTAGAAAATGGGCAAAGATATGAAAATCAGTTAATCACAAAAGAGAGACCAATAAATATATGAAAATCTGCTTAATTTCAATAATTATTAGAGACATTAAAATAGCAAAGATGTGCACATTTTCCTCTGCGTTAAATGAGGGAATATTGAAAAGTTCCATGACTTGGCAATGGATATGATGAGAGGAAACAGACCCTTTTAGACACTGTTTATAGTAGTATAATTTGGCATAACTTTCAGGGAAATAAATGTAGCTGCACTTATCATAATTTTAAATGCATTTACTCTTTGACCCAGAAGTCCCACTTCAATGAATTTGTTTATAAATATACTTACATAATAGATTAAAATGTTTTTACAACATTCATTGCAATATTGATTATTGTTGCTTAGTTGCTAAGTTGTGTCTAACTTTTTGTGACCCCATGGACTGTAGCCTGCCAGGTTCCTTTGTCCATGGGATTTCCCAGGCAAGAATACTGGAGTGGGTTGCCATTTCCTTCTCCAGGGATCTTCCAAACCCAGGGATCAAATCCATGTCTCTTGTATTGGCAGGCAGGTTCTTTACCACTGATCCATCAGGGAAGCCCAACACTGATTGTACTAGCAAACAAAAACAATGAAAAATCCCAGGCTAGAGAGGACTTAAATGCCCATGAATAGATGACTGGTTAATAAAATTGATTAATCCATCTTACACACCTGTTTAAAAAGGGAAAAATTTACAGCTACAAATTTACAAGTTTTTGAACTGTACATATAACATGATCTCATTTATGTTAATATATATATGTATATACATGCTATTATAGATACATAAAATTTCTGTAAAGAGTCTCATAAGTAATCCTTGTTTCTGTGGAAAGGAAATAGACAATGAGAAGGCAGGAGATAAAAGGAGTCAGTAGTGAGGAGAGAGATTCAGAAGAATTGAGAAAAGTTAACTTTTGTTTTCTACTCTTTGGCACTGTTTAAATTTTTTAAAACATGAAGACATATTACCTTGATGATAAAAAGCCTTTAAATAGCACACACACATATGCACTATGTACATTTTCATACATAGATAATCTCTTTGTCATTATGAAGAACTAGAAGATATATAAGATAGTTCTGCCCATAGTCTATAGTTAGGAAGACAAAAAATTAACAGAAAATACAAAGAATATCACACAATGGAATTGATCATGTAGCAATGGTATCCTAGAAAGTAAGAGGAGGAAAGTAACTCTGACTACAGTAAGTGTAGAAGATAAAGGTAAGAGGATTTGGCAGCGTCTGGGTTCAGGACACCCCAAGATGTCACAATGAGGAGTGTTTGCTACTGAGAAGAGGGGCACTGGGCCAGTCTTAACAATGACTCACCTTCTGCAAGGCTCCTCCAGCTATAAGTGGTATAAGACTGTGACGAAAATTATACCTGTCCTGCCTTTGGAAATTCGCAGCCTGCTGGCTGGTTTCTGTTAAGAAATATCCAAGGTCCTGTAGTACAGAGAGGAACTGTTTCATAATTAGTGGTGAGCTTGTGTATCAGTCAAGAACCCAACTTCATGTTGTGTTAATCCCTACTATGGACCTAGCACCTGAAACTCTGCACTAGTGGGAATTTCCTTTGGTTACTTTTACCTTCCTGGAGAAGCTAAGAATAATTATTTGGAGCATCGACCGTAGAGCTAAACTAGATATAAATCCTGGGTGCATTAACTGCTAGCTGTGTGTCCTTGGGAAAATCACCGGAACTCTCTGTGTCATGGTTTCCACTTCTGTCAAATGGGAATAATCAGTATCAACAACATCATAGAGCTGTCTGAGGATCAGCTGATCCTCAAAGGCTGAGTCACATACAAAGCAGGAAGAACACACAGTAGTTATTCACAATATTACTCATTCTCACCAGTGATAACAAGAATGTCCTAACAACAGGTTTAAAGAAAGAAAAAAAGAATCACACACAGCACATTGGGAATAAAAAAATATTGATAGTGAAGAAGAAAAGGAATGATGTCCACAAAATTAATTTACTCTTAGAATGTCATGCGGACCTTATAAAGGCATTTCTAGACACGCAAAGCCTCAGAACTTTTCACTCTCAAGTTGTCTTTCGCAGGAAGCTGCTGGTATGTATGTTTCATCGAAAAGAAGGCCTGGGACTTCCCTGGCAGTCCAGTAGCTAAGATTCTTCACTCTCAGTGCAAGGGGCCCAGGTTCAGTCTCTGGTCAGGGATCTAGATCCCAAAGGCTGCAACTAAAGATCCCAGACTTACCAGGTGGTTTAGTGGTAAGTAAACCACCCCCCCTCATTGCAGGAACCGCAGGAGGCTGGGGTTCAAGCCCTGGGTTGGGAAGATGCCCTGGAAGAGAAAATGGCAACCCATTCTGGTATTCTTACTGGGCTAATCCCATGGACAGAGGAACCTGGTGGGCTACAGTCCCGGCGGGGGAGGGGGGGGTCACAAAGAGTTGGATATGACTGAGTGACTGTGCATGAAGATACATTTGAAGTAAAGATTCCACATGTCACAAGGAAGATGGAAAATTCCATGTGCTGCCACTAAGACCTGGTGCAACCAAAAAAAATAAAAAATAAATAAATAAATATATATATATTTAAAAAATAGAAAAGAGGGACTAAATCAAGAAAAAGCCATGGAAACATGAAGCACAGCACTCAGGGCAGGAAAGAAGTAAAGGAATTCCCAGGTTGAGAGCTATACTGCCAGCCAGTAGGACATCAGAGCCTATGGCAGGGGAGACATAGAAAGGAGGTTATCTAACAGGTTAAACTGTGTGGAAAATTGTGCTGAGAAGGCTTCTACAGAGCTACTGGGGTATATTGGGAGACCTAGCAGTAGGTTCAGGGAAAACAAAGCAAATGAAAAGACAGTCAATGAATACTAAAGAAAATCAAAGTATCTTGCAAGAAAGGAAATGTAATAAGAGTATGCCACTCATTTCAAGAGTGTGCAAGATTTATTTAGCACAAAAATGAGTGTGGATTTTTTTTTAAAGATGTAAGTCTTTTAAGAGAATGGGTAAAAGAATAGAAAGTGTTTGAAAGTTAAAATCTTCAGCTATCAATATAGGAAAACAATGGATTATACATATATTTACAAAACAAGAGAGAGCAGCATACATTTATTATTTGGAGATACAGTGATGAACAACAGGAGAAACAGCAAGTGGATTCCTTCGGGGCTGGGTTGGCAGGATAGTGATTAATATTTTCTTTATTATATCACTGTTAGTAACATTTGAGTTTATATCTTACATAAATTTTCAAGTACTCTGCAAATCTAAGGTTTTCACACTTCCAAAATGACAATATTTCAATCTTAGTTCAGTGTCTATGAGGTCTGGAGAAATTGATGTCTTAAAATCAGTGGATATGTTTAAAGATTCTATTCAAACAAAATGAGCTGAGGAGAGGAAATATAAGTCTTTTATTATCATTACTTTTCATTTCACTTTCTAGATTTAACCTTCAAAAGGTTCATTAATGCCTCAAAACTTTATCATCTTATATTCTTATTTTATTTAAAATCTGTTTAAGGACACAGTAAAAGGTGGGAAGTTTATATAACTGTAACACTGAAACCAGGGGTGTGGGGAGGCCAAAGCTCAATCTCACATGAAATATAAAAATCCTATCTTACTACAGCAAATTAAAGGTAATAATAGTATGCTAAAAAAGATAAATATGTTTTGAGCAATTAGCATTATTCTCAGAATGTAAAGTTGGCTAAAAATTAGGAAATTTATAATGCAACATTAAACAATTTTTTTTAATGGGCAGAAGACCTTAAGAGACATTTGTCCAAAGAAGTAATGGCCAATGAAAAGATGTTCATGAAAAAGAGACACCTGAAAACATGCTCAACATCATTAAGCATCAGAGAAATGCAAATTAAAACTGCAATGAGATATCACCTCACACCTGTCAGAATGGCTATCATCAAAAAGAACACAAATAACAAATGTTGACAAGAATGTGGAGAAAAGGAAGAAAAGGGTACACTGTTGGTAGGAGTGTAAATTAGTGCCGCCACTGTGGAAAACAGTATGGAGGTTTCTCAAAAAACTAAAAATAGAACTACCATAGGACTCAGCAATTCCATTTCTGGATATATATCTGAAGAAAATGAAAACACTAACTTGAAAAGATACATGCATCCCAATGTTTATAGCAGCATTGTTTACAATTGCCAAGATATGGAAGAAACCTAAGTGTCCCTCAACAGATGAAAGGATAAGATGTGGTATATATATATATATATATACACAATGGAATACTACTCAACCATAAAATAAGAGTGTAAATTTGGCATTTGCAACATGTATGGACCTACAGAGTATTAAGCTTAGTAAAATAAGTCAGACAGATAAAGACAAATACAATATGATATCATTATATGTGGAATCTAAAAAAATAAAACCAACTAGGGACTATAATGAAAAAGAGACAGACAGATATAGAAAACAAACTATATGTTACCAGTGGGGAGAGGGAAGGAAGGAGGGGCAATATAGGGGTAGGAGACTATGAGAAACAAACTGTCATGTATAAAGTAAGTTACAATAATATATTGGACAATCCAGGAATATAGCCAATATTTTATAAAAAATATAAATGGGGTATAACCTTTAAAAATTATGAATCCCAATGTATACACTTGAAACTGATATTGTATACCAAGTATATTTTTATTTTAAAAATTAGGAAATTAATGTAATTCACTATATTACAGGAAAAAGGTTTGATAAAATTTAACATCTATTATTAATTAAAATTCCTGAAATAATACTACATGGAACTTGACTTGAGAAGAGATATTTTTCAAAAACTAATAGCAAATATCATGCTTTTGGTGAACTACAAGTGACATTTCCCAATTTCTTTGGAAAGCCCAATAAGATCAGGAACAGACCAGGAAGAAAACACATATGTAATTCAGTGTTATTCTGAAGGCCCTTGTCGAAATAATAACATAAGAAGAGGAAGCAGAAGATTTAATTTTAGAAAAGAAACATATAAAATTGTCATTATTTGCACCTGATATGAAAAAATACAAAAGAATTTGCTGAAAAATTTAGGATTAATAGGAAAGTTTAATAAAAAGTCAAGTTACTAGATAGCTGTGCGTGAATGCTAAGTCGCTTCAGTTGTGTCTGACTCTTTGCGACTCTATGGACTAATAACTGCCAGACTCCTCTGTCCATGGGATTCTCCAGGTAAAAATACTGGAGTGGGTTGCCATTTCCTCCTCTAGGGGATCTTCCTAACCCAGGGATCAAACCCACATCTCTTATGTCTCTTGCATTGGCAGGTGGTTCTTTACCCCCAGCACCACCTGGGAAGCCACTAGATAGCTCTCTCTCTGTCAACTATCACATATACCAATTAGACCAATTAGAAAATGGAAAGAAAAAATTCCATTCGTAACATAATTACTCATGATAATAACATAAAAAGTAGTTTATAGAAGTACTATAAACTACTCATGAATAAATGAATAAATAAATTCAAGATATGATTCCCCATCTAAAAATTTCACGGAAAATGGGGCAAAATGTAAATAATTGGTAAAGAAATATCTTACACTATTGCAACCTTTCTGTACTTTAAAAACCATATCAAAATAAAAGGTTACCCCCAAGTTCAAGAGAAGTGAAAAAGAAAGTGGACAATGCTGAAAGCGAAATGGGTATTCTGAACATATAAATGGAGATATTATCTCACATCCCTAAGGAAAATTATCCAAAAAAAAAAAAGAAGAAGAAGAGGACATTAGGAATAAAAAGATGATTGATGAAAGACATATCTGAAAGCCCCAAAATGGGAATCATGAAAGCTCCAGATTAAAAAAGAAAAGATGGAAAAGATGAAATTATGAAAGAATAAGTTTTAAAAAGTTCCTGAACTACAAGTTTTCAGATTGGAAAGGCTCACAAAGTGGCAGGAAATATTCAGGAAAAAAGAAACAAAGCTGATCACATCCTAGTGAAATTTCTATACCCGAGGGATAAAGAGGAAATCTTAACAAGTTTTCAGGCAAAGATGTGGTACCTAAATGAGAAGATAATCAGGCCAAGTTCAGATTCTGATCTGCATTTCTTGACTGTATATATAGTGAAACAACATACATGGACATTTGAAAGAAAGGACCACAAGTCAAGATTCCTATTCTGAGCCAAGATATCATTCTACATGAAAGCAACAACAGATTTTTTTTCAGACATACAATGGCACAGAAAATAAACAGCCATATGCTCTTTCTAAAGAAACTGTTTGGGAAGTACGCCAATCAAATGAAACTTAAATTGAGAACAAAGATCTCAAAATGGGGGAGGTGCAGAGAGAGAATTAAAGAAGTGAAAAGTTAAAAGTGTTCAAATAGTTTCATTTTAGTGGTGGGAAAGAGTTCTGATCAACTTGGCAAAATTAAGGAAAAGGAAAAAGAGAAAAACCATAATAAAGTATCTTAGTAGGTGTGAAAAGTATTAAAACTTGCATAAATGAGTTAAATTCTCTTTAAGTATAAAGACAAATGTTTTCTGTCTAAAATAAATGTACCAGAAACAAAATGATCAAGGTTTAAAATAAAGGAGAGTCAAATAGATCACACAAACACAAATGAGGTGTTACAGCTTACATTGTGACTCTCCCCCCAGAAAAAGTTATGTTGACGTCCTAATCCACAGCACATACCTTATTAGGTATTTCAGAATGTTATTATGCCTTATTTGCTATCATATATATAAGAAAATCCACAAACACAAATGCTGGAGAGGGTCTGGAGAGAAGGGAGCCCTCCTACACTGTTGGTGGAGACGTAAATTGGTACAGCCACTATGGAGAAGAGTATCGAGGTTCCTTGTAAAGCACTAAAACTAGAGCTACCAGCTGACACTCTGCTCCCACTCCTGGGCTTATATCCAGAGAAAAGTAGGATCCAAAGGATCCATGTACCCCAATGTCCACTGAGGCACTTTTTACAATAGCCAAGACATGGAAGCAATCGAAATGTCGATTGATAGATCACTGGATAATGAAGATGTTGTACATACATGCACTGGAATATTACTCAGCCATTAAAAAGAATGAAATGATGCCATTTGCAGCAACATGGGTGGACCCAGAGAGTGTCATACTGGGTGAAGTAAGTCAGATAGAGAAGGAAAAATATCATATGACTTCGCTTATAGGTGGAATCTAAAAAGAAATGAACTTACTTACAAAACAGAAAGAAACTCACCAACTTCTAAAATGAAGTTATTGTTGCCTGGTTGGGAAGGGATAGATAGGGGGTTTGGGAATGTCATGTATACGTTGCTATATTCAAAATGGATAACCAACAAGGACTTACTCTACAGCACATAGAACTCTATTTAATGTTATGTCCCAGCCTGGATGGGAGGGTGGCTTGGGGGAGAATGAATACATGTATATGTATATGTATATGTATGGCTAGGTTCCTTTGTTGTTCACCTGAAACTGCCACAACATTGTTAACTGGCTATACCCCAATACAAAATAAAAACTTTAAATTTTTGGGGGGAAAGGAAAGTTATTATGCCTTATTTGGAAATAGGGTACTTATTTATTGACTGATTAACATCAGAGGTAGTCAAATTAAAATGAGGTTATTAGAGTGGGCCTTAATCCAATGTGATTGGCGTCTTATACAAAGGTAAAATTTGGACACAAACTGAGATTTCACAGAGGGAAGACAGTATGAAGATGCACAAGAAGATGGCCATGTGATCAGAGTGATGCATTTACAAGACACAGAATGCCAAGGACTGCCAATGAACACTAGAAACAGTAAAGGTAAGCAAGGATTCCTCACTAGAAACATCTGGAGAAACAGGCCCTGCTAACACCCTGATTTCAGGCTTCTATCTTCTAGAACTGTGAGACAATAAATTTCTGTGGTCTTGAATCATCAAGTTTTTGGCTTTTTGGCTGCTGTAAGAAACTCATACACAAAGTAAGCAGGAATGCCTAAGTTATCATCCAATGACAGTGGAAACAGTGTCAGACTTTATTTTTGTGGGCCCCAAAATCACTGCAGATGGTGATTGCAGCCATGAAATTAAAAGACGCTTACTCCTTGGAAGGAAAGTTATAGCCAACCTAGATAGCATATTCAAAAGCAGAGACATTACCTTGCTGNGCAGAAGAGGGTTTAAATCTGTGGGGGCAGGACCTGGTGCTGTCTTCAGAGTCATTGGGTTTCTGTAGTGGCGTCCCTGGTTAGGTGGAACCATCACTTATGTCTATGGCTGGTGGCCTCATTACCCTTCACTAGGCCTAGGTAGGCTGTAGTGGCCCTGCTTGGGAGTTGGCAGTCAGTGTGTGTGCACTCCTCTGATCAAGCTAGCATCAGACCTCTCACTTAGGCTTTGGCTGTCCACTGGCAGTCTCTGTGGAGGGGTCAGCTCAACCCTCACATTAGAAGCCAGTCACCCACCCTGCAGGAGCATATGGAAACTTCTGACTCCCTCCCAGACCACATAGATGGTGGGGGAGTCCAAGGACCCACTGTTGCCCTTCCTCTGCCTGGCTTGATCATGCAACTTACGTCGCCAGAGTCAGGCTCTTCCCCACATGATAGTGAAAAGGCCAGTCTGCAGTAGACAGTCCTAAGAGTTCTAAATGGAGTGACTGGCACAAGTTCACTCTGACTGCAGCTTTTCTGACATCCTATTACTTGGAGCCACTTTACTCCAACACCAGTACCAGCATCACTCTCTAAACCACTCTGAGTGAGACTTCACCCTGGAGAAGGATGGTCAAGACATGGATCTTTACTCCTTTCCAATAGAGAACAAGACCAACACAGAGAAATGTGATCTCCTTTCAAGGAATTCACAGACTCAGCTCTATCTACCCATAGTTTACTTTAAACTCAGCATGTATATCCCTGAAACCTTGGTTCAGATGTGCTAATAAAGCATAAGATATTTAGAAAATCCTTTGCTCTCCAGTAAAAGCCTGATTTCTAAAGAATACTGTTTTACTTTAGATTTTTAAAAATCCT
Organism: Neotragus pygmaeus; assembly: GCA_006410875.1. Taxonomy (NCBI): domain Eukaryota; kingdom Metazoa; phylum Chordata; class Mammalia; order Artiodactyla; family Bovidae; genus Neotragus; species Neotragus pygmaeus. The sequence goes on from SJYV01047324.1 coordinate 76,742, forward strand.
GTTTTGGTGATCAAAAAGTGAACACTGACAACCACTTTTTCTTTTATTCCTGCTGTAACTGTCCAAATTCCCACCTAAGGCAACAGATTACTCTGAGGAGTGGGAGAAACATATGCAAATGGAAATATAAAAAGAACGTTCATTTAAAGCATAAATGTTATCCTTATATACATAAGAGTTTCTATAAACGGAAAAAAACCACATTCTTTTCAATTGCTTACAGAATATCCATAAAAATTGATCATGTACTTGGCCCAAAGAAAATCTTAATAGATTCCAGAGCATAAAGATTTTATAGGCCAAATTCTCTGCCCACAATTCAGTTAAGCTAGAAATCAACAGAAGAATATAGAAACATAACAAAATAAAAACACTTAATCATTTCAAAATTCAAGAATATTTTCCAAAATAGTCTCTGAATCAAAGAGGAAACAAAACCTGAGATCACAATTTATTTAGACATTAACAATAGAAGAGAAATTTATAATAAAGCCTACAGGAAATGGCTAAGGTTGTATTATAAACAAATTTTATAACCTTCGATGTCTTTATTATCTTATGAAAGAATGAAAACAAATGATAATTGACAAAATTATATATCCACTTATGATTAAAAGTAAAAAAAAAGCCCTCTCAGCCTGAGAAAGTAATTTTCTTAATTTGAGGGTTCTGTAATCTCTATGATGCATAACAAATCTTGTGCACCATTTGTGGTCAGGAATTCAGGTGTGGTTCCAGTTCAGTCAGTTGGAAACTGAAACTGTGCTCCTCTCAAAGCCTGCTTCTCTCACATATTTTGTGGGTGCCTTAGTGGCAAGGTTCTAGAATAACGAGTGGAACTGGAAATACTATTGCAGTCATGTTTGGAAAATGCTATTCTCCATAATGACACAGATCCTACCCCAAATCCCTCCAACAAACATGATGCATAATTTTGAGACCCTGAAACTATTCACTTCACAGTTAAGAATTGTATAAAGTGAAAAGTAAAACTGTTAGTCACACAGTCATGTCTAACTCTTTGCGACCTCATGGTCTGTAGCCTGTCAACCTCCTCTGTCCATGCCACTTCATGGCAAATAGATGGAGAAACAGTGGAGACAGTGACAAACTTTATTTTGTGGGCTCCAGAATCACTGCAGATGGTGAGTGCAGCCATGAAATTAAAAGACACTTGGTCATTGGAAGAAAAGTTATACCCAACCTAGATAGCTTAGTAAAAAGCAGAGACATTACTTGCCAACCATCTAGTCAAGGCTATGGTTTTTCCAGTAGTCATGTATGGATGTGAGAGTTGGACTATAAAGAAAGCTGAGTGCCAAAGAATTGATGCTTTTGAGCTGTGGTGTTGGAGAAGACTCTTGAGTCCCTTGGACTGCAAGGAGATTCAACCAGTCCATCCTAAAGGAAATCAGTCCTGAATATTTATTGGAAGGACTGATGCTGAGGCTGAAACTCCAATACTTTGGCCACCTGATGTGAAGAACTGACTCATTTGAAAAGACCCTGATGATGGGAAAGATTGAAGGTGGGAGAAGAAGGGGATGACAGAAGATGAGATAGTTGGATGGCATCACCAACTCAATGGACATGAATTTGAGTAAACTCCGGGAATTGGGGATGGACAGGGAGGCCTGGCATACTGCAGTCCATAGAGTTGCAAAGAGTCGGACACAACTGAGCTACCGAACTGAACTGAACCGAATATTTTTGTACAGCAGAGAATCCAAAAAAAATCTTAAAAAATTATTAGAATTAATAAAAGAATTTAGCAAGGTTGCTAAATACATCAATATAAAAAACTAATAACATGTCTATGCATCAGCAATAAGAGTTAAAATACAGTGAGGTAGGAAAAAAAAAAAGGTAAGAAAGGAAAAACCTATATACCAGCAAAGAAGTAGAGCCTAGAAAATGACATATAACTAAAGATCATTTATTGATGGATGAGCCAGATACATGAAACTAAGTAGGGAAATAAACCTTAGGCATTTATGGAAACAGTGTATGATAAAGATGGCATTCAAAAGGGAGATGTATCAAGATGTACTCTTGATACAAATGGCTTAATATTTCAAATATTGTAAAGTTAAAATAACTATTCATTTTTTTACACCAAAATAAAATCCAGAGGATCTAAAACATAAATTAAAAAGTAATAAATAAAGCCATAAAAGCAGTAATGAAAACAAAATTAAGGAAATAAATCATTTGCAAAAGTATCAAAAGTACCACACACTTAGGAATAAATCTAAAAAGATATGATGACCCGTACCGAGAAAAATATAAAACAGTACTATTAAAGAAGATTGAAATTACTATGTTAATGAATTGGTAGACTCAATATTGTAAACATGTAAATCATTTCCAAGCTGTTCTATACATTCCCTGCCCATCTATACACACGAGGTAAACTAATTTAAGAACCCAACAGGTTTTTACAGAAATCAACCAATGTTTATGGAAGTACAAAGAACCAAAACCAGCCAAGACATTCTTGAAAAAAGACAGTAGGTTTGATTTACCAGCTATGAAGACTTACTATAGCAATAAGATAATCTGATTTGGAAACAGGGAGAAAGAATTCAAAATAAATGAGAGGACAGAGAAACAGATCCATAGAATATGCAGAATCTTGACTTTTGGACAAACCCTGCATGGCAATCCTTGAGGAAAGAAGGGTTTTTCTGTACTTAATGGGGCACTTGGACATAATATGGGGAAAAAATTGAATGAGGAACTTTGTAAGTTATATCTGAATCCTTTTCTGCTAGAGGATTATATACTCCTACCCTTTGCCATGTGATTTATCGTGCCTTCCTGTGGGAGGAGTATAGTTCTCCATCTCATTGAGTCTGTCACGTCTACTCAGATTAAGTGTAGCAGGGTCTTGCTCTTTCCTTCTACTACAAGAATGGTGGTGACGGTGGTTTAGTCGCTAATTTGTGCCCGACTCTTGCGACCCCATGAACTGTAGCCTGCCAGGCTCCTCTGTCCTTGGGATTCTCCAGGCAAGAATACTGGAGTGGGTTGCCATTCCCTTCCCCAGGGGATCTTTCCGACCCAGGGATTAAAACCAGGTCTGCTGCATTGCAGGCAGATTCCTTACAAACTGAGCTATGAGGGAAGCCCACGAGAATGTTATATCCCATAAGGGGATGTTCTTTCAAGACGGGGTTCCAGAATAAGAATACACATAGGGCTTGGAATGAGAAGACACTTGCGGTAGAGCTGAAGCATCAGTTGCTGACATTAATAGGAGCAAGAAACATGTATGTTGTCACTAAAATTTTGAGGTGTGGGTTTTTTGTAACTGCAGCAAAGCTGACTAATAGAGACTTTATATCATACCTTACACAAAAATAAATTCCAGGTGGATTAAACATGTAAATATCAAGGGAAACCAATAAACATTTAAGAAGATGATATGGGAAGCATGTCTTTATGAACCCAGAAGAAAGAAGATACGCTGTTTTTGTTCATTTGTAGTCTTGTTTTGAATCTTATCATGTTATTATTGGGGCTTCCCAGGTGGCTCAATGGTAAAGAATCTGCCTGCCAATGCAAGGAGATGCAAGAGATGCAGGTTTGATTCCTGGGTCAGGAAGATCCTCTGGAGGAGGAAATAGCAACCTATGCATGTTCTCGCCTGGAGAATAGACAGAGAAGCCTGGTGGGCTACAGTTCATAGTGTCACAAAGAGCTGGACATGACTGAGCACACAAGCACACGTATTATTATTACTGTTCTATTCAGTCAGTGCTTGTTTATATTTGCTTACATATTTATTACTTCCATTGCTTTTCATTCTTCTCACATATCACACCCATTTCAGGCATCTACCTGTTTGGGGTCTCTCTCTACATGGAAGAAAGGATCACTTTCTTTCTCATTGAAATATACCCTCAGAATTTCCTTTATGATGCAGGCTTCAATAGTTGCTGCTCAGTAGTTACAATTCCACAGCTCTAGAGCACTATAGTTGTGACATACAGGCTTCTTGCTTCTCAGTATGTGGGATCTTCCTGGATCAGGGATCAAATCCATGTCTCCTGCATTGGCAGGCAGATTCTTTGCCACTGAGCCCCCAGGGAAGCCCAATAAACGCTTGTTAAGTTGTATGGACATAAAAATACATAGAAGTGTTGAGTATTTCTTTTGGCCTAGGAGGTTTAACAAAGAGGTTTACTTTGGTGCAGAAAGTAAGATCACCAGGGTTTAGTTTTGTTGAACCACTGCTGCTGCTGCTGCTAAGTCGCTTCAGTCGTGTCTGACTCTGTGCCCCATAGACAGCAGCCCACCAGGCTCCCCCATCCCTGGGATTCTCCAGGCAAGAACACTGGAATGGGTTGCCATTTCCTTCTCTGCCTTCCTTTTCCTTTCTTCCTTCCTTCTTCTGCCATTTCCTTCCTTGCTTAGTGGTTAAACGTTCTGTAGTCAAGCTTCATGTGTTCAAATCCCACTGAGTTTTCCAGGAAAGCCCTTCTCTTTTATATTTTCTATATCTTTGTTCCTTTATGCAAAATTTTTGTTACCTACCTTTTCCTTCACTAATTCTCTCTTTATTTGTATCTAATCTGCTTGTTAAACCCATTCATTTGACTTATAATTTCACTTTTCAAATTTCGTTTCTATAAGGTTTGTTTCTCTGTTATGTTTGGTCATTCCTCATATTATTGCTCTTTACTCATTTTCCTCCTTACCTTTTTAAAATTTCACATTCCATTTCTGATAAATCTTCTATCTGAAGTCTTTGATGGTTTGATTGTACTAAGTCTAGTTTCTGCTGGCTCTTGATCAAAATATCTTACTTGCTTTTGCATTTTGCAATTTTTGATTACATATTATATTTTACAAAATTTTATCTCTGGGAATATTTTGAGGCTGGAGTGAAGATCGATTTCCTTCTGTAAGGTACTCAAGGCTACATTCTAAGAATAATTAATGCTAAATAAGTTCTCAGCTTTACCTTCTAAGTTAAGTGTTAGTCACTTAGTCATGTCCAACTCTTTGCAACCCTATGGACAGTAGCCCACCAGGCTCCTCTGTCCATGTTATTCTCCAGGCAAGAATACTGGAGTGGGTTGCCATTCCCTTCTCTAGGAGATCTTCCTGACCCAGCGATTGAACCTGGGTCTCCTGCATTACAGGCAGATTCTTTACCAGCTGAGCCACCAAGGAAGCCCTAAAGTAAAAGTAAAAGTGTTAGTCACTCAGTTGTGTCTGACTCTTCGTGACCCACCAGACTGTAGCTAGCCTGCAGGTTCCTCTGTCCATGGGATTTCCCAGGCAAGAATACTGAAGTGGGTAACCACTCCTTTCTCCAGGGGATCTTCCCAACCCAAGATCGAACCCAGGTCTCCCGAATTATGGGCAGATTCTTTAACATCTAAGTGAATTCTGGTTGTAAGTTTAGTTGCTAGAAAAATTTGGTTATAAACTCTTAAATGAGTGTCTTTTTTTTTTTTAACTAAGTAGTAAAATTTGAGGCAGAGAATTCTTCTTGCAGTCTCTTGGGCTGGGGAGAGGGCAACAGGTTTCCCCTTGCTCCTCCTTTACTACAGTAAGTTGAGGCTTTTAAGATCCGAGTTTCATTAGGTCTCAGATGAGCCCACTCCCACCAACCCTTGGGGTCCATGGACTCTGCCTCTTATCTTCAGTGCCTAGGACTGTAACAACCAAAATTCAAATTTACCCAGTTGAGTAAACGCCCTCAAGGAAAAAAATCAATTTTATTGCTCAGCCTTGGGTTCCACCTCACCCATCATTCACTTAGTTTTTGGCCTATGTATTCCTTATTTTCATGCTAGATCACTCTACATTTTAAAAGATGGTTGTAAATTTTACTGTGTTTTATTCATTTTTACCAGAGGGATTGGCCAATTTACTAGTTTGCCATAGTGCTGATCCCCAGGTGTGGAATATCCTCTGGAGAAGGAAATGGCAACCCACTCCAGTACTCTTGCCTGGAAAATCTCATGAAAGGAGCCTGGTAGGCTATAGTTCATGGGGTCGCAAAGAGTCAGACATGACTTAGCGACTTTACTTACTTACTTATATTAGCATTGATGATTAAGCTGCAACTTCTTTGACTTTGGGGAAAATATTTATTAGATTTCCAGTTATTTCTTCCTTTTGACTGGGGAAACTGTCTTTGAAACCAACTTCTTCAGAACTTCAATCTGATATGTATTTTCTTTACAAGATAAACTCTCAAACAGTGGTTTAATTTCTAAGTCCCTTATGTTCTGTTAGGCTTAGGGGCACACAGCAGCAGAGCTGACCTACAGTTGATTTATATTGATTCTTTCTCTCCTTGCATCTTTGTAAATCTTTTTGTTACCTAGAAAATTACACATTAAACAAACTGAGAATGGTTTTTAAAATATAGAGTGAAGAAAAGTACCTATGTGTAAATGATTAATTGTATACACAGAAAACACAGGCCCTTGATATCTGTTAGGACACCTAAAGTCATGACTTTGCTATAAATAACCAAATTTCCAAATACCACCACAAGATGTAATTTCTCCCATGAATTGTAGTCAGTTAATCACTGCAGTTTTAAGTTCTTTCAAACCTTTGAAGAGTTTCTAAATATAGCACTAAGTTCAGTCACTCAGTCCTGTCTGACTCTTTGCGATCCCATGAACTGAAGCACGCCAGGCCTCCCTGTGCATCGCCAACTCCCGGAGTTCACGCAGACTCACATCCATAGAGTCAGTGATGCCATCCAGCCATCTCATCCTCTGTCGTCCCCTTCTCCTCCTGCCCCCAATCCCTCCAAGCTTCAGAGTCTTTTCCAATGAGTCAACTCTTCGCAAAAGAGTGGCCAAAGTACTGGAGTTTCAGCTTTAGCATCATTCCTTCNCCTTTAAGAACAGTACGACTGACTTCCCTTCTAGTCCAATGGCTAAGACTGCACTGCTTATGCAAGGGGCCCAGGTTCCATCCCTGGTCAGGGAACTAGATCCCACATGCTACAACTAAGAGTTTGCATGCTGCAACTAATACTATGACCCCATGGGGCCAAATAAATACTTTTTTTTTTTTTAAAGAATGGTATGACCGAGAACTACTTTTTGTCTCCTTTGCAACTCTATTCATTTCCTGGCATAATGATAACACTAAATGTATTGCTGAAACAAAGTAGCTGTCTTTGAATATAGGCAGGTTCTCTGTGAGTTGAACACTTCTGTGCTAGGACAAGTTTCCTGTATGAATTTTTTTTTTTTTTTTTGGCTGCACTGTGCTGTGTGTGGGACCAGGGATCAACACCCTGCTCCACCCTGCACTGAGAGGGTGGAGTCCAGGGAAGGTCCCTATATGAATTTCTTAAGCTTGAGAGGAGCTAAAGGGAAGGAGCTAATGCTGCCTTCCCTATTATCGTTACATCATGCAGGTTGTTGAGTCAAATTTTCATTTTGCGGCTTCAATTACAGCAGTAGAAGTTATAGCACTATTGCTTCAAAGAGATGCCTCTACAGACCTACAAACTTTCTCCTGAGTTCCATTTCTGTAAAAGGAAATCATTTTCTGTGCATTTCCTCAAATACTAGTTAAGGGCTTTTCATATGTCACTGAAGTTTTATTGTTTTCTTTCTCAATTGAAAACTAGTTGTGTAAGACAAGGGTGCCCACTCTCACCACTACTATTCAACATAGTTTTGGAAGTTTTAGCCACAGCAATGAGAGAAGAAAAAGAAATAAAAGGAATCCAGATTGGAAAAAAAAAGAGTAAAACTGCTCACTGTTTGCAGATGACATGATCCTCTACATAGAAAACTCTAAAGACACCACCAGAAAATTACTAGAGCTAATCATTGAATATAGTAAAGTTATAGGAGATAAAATTAACACACAGAAATCCCTTGCATTCCTATACATTAACAATGAGAAAACAGAATGAGAAATTAAGGAAACAATTCCATTCACCATTGCAACGAAAAGAATAAAATACTTAGGAATAAATCTACCTAAGAAAACAAAAGACCTATATATAGAAAACTATAAAACAAAGAGGACAAAAATAGATGGAAAAATATACCATGTTCATGGATCGGAAGAATCAATATAGTGAAAATGAGTATAGTACCCAAAGCAATCTATAGATTCAATGCAATCCCTATCAAGATACCAACGGTATTTTTCACAGAACTAGAAAAAATAATTTCACAATTTGTGTGGAAATACAAAAAACATAGAATAGTCAAAGCAATCTTGAAAAAGAAGAATGGAACTAGAAGAGTCAACCAGTCTGACTTCAGACTATACTACAAAGCTACAGTCACCAAGACAGTATGGTACTGACACTAAGACAGAAATGTAGACCAATGGAACAAAATAGAAAGCACAGAGGTAAATCCACGCACCTATGGACACATTATCTTTGCCAAAGGAGGCAAGAATATACAATGCAGAAAAGACAATCTCTTTAACAAGTGGTGCTGGGAAAACTGGTCAACTACCTGTAAAAGAATGAAATTAGAACACTTTCTAACACCATACACAAAAATAAACTCAAAATGGATTAAAGATCTAAATGTAAGACCAGAAACTATTAAACTCCTAGAGGAAAACATAGGCAAAACACTCTCTGACATAAGTCATAGCAGGATTCTCTATGACCCACCTCCCAGAGTAATGTAAATAAAAGCAAAAATAAACAAATGGGACCTAGTTAAACTTAAAAGCTTTTGCACAATGAAGGAAACTATAAGCAAGATGAAAAGACAGCCTTCAGAATGGGAGAAAATAATAGCAAACGAAGCAACTGACAAAGAATTCATCCCCCAAATATACAACCAACTCCTGCAGCTCAATTCTGGAAAAATAAACGACCCAGTCAAAAAATGGGCCAAAGAACTAAACAGACATTTCTCCAAAGAAGACATACAGGTGGCTAACAAACACATGAGAAGATGCTCAACATTACTCATTATCAGAGAAATGCAAATCAAAACCATAATGAGGTACCATCTCATGCCAATCAGAATGGCTGTTATCAAAAAGTCTACAAGCAACAAATGCTGGAGAGGGTGTGGAGAAAAGGGAACCCTCTTACACTGTTGGTGGGAATGCAAACTAGTACAGCCACTATGGAGGACAGTGTGGAGATTCCTTTAAAAATTGGAAATAGAACTGCCATATGACCCAGCAATCCCACTCCTGGGCATACACACCGAGGAAACCAGAAGTTAAAGAGACACATGTATCCCAATGTTCATTGCAGCACTGTTTACAATAGCCAGGACACGAAAGCAACCTAGATGTCCATCAGCAGACGAACGGATAAAAAAGCTATGGTACATATACACAATGGAATACTACTCATCTATTAAAAAGAATGCATTTGAATCAGTTCTAATGAGGTGGATGAAACTGGAGCCTATTATACAGAGTGAAGTAAGTCAGAAAGAAAAACACTAATACAGTCTATTAATGCAAATATATAGAATTTAGAAAGATGGTTACAATGACCCTATATGCGAGACAGCAAAAGAGACACAGATGTAAAGAACAGACTTTTGGACTCTGTGGGAGAAGGTGAGGATGGGATGATTTGAGAGAATAACATTGAAACATGTGTATTATCATATGTGAAACAGATCGCCAATCCAGGTTCAATGCATGAGACAGGGCACTCAGGGTTAGTGCGCTGGGATGATCGTGAGGGATGGGATGGGGAGGGATGTGGGAGAGGGGTTCAGGATGGGGAACACATGTACACCCATGGCTGATTCATGTCAATGTATGACAAAACCCACTACAATATTATAAAGTAATTAGCCTCCAATTAAAATAAATAAATTAATTTTAAAAAGAAAAAAAAACTAGTTGTACTCTGCCTTGGAATTTGCTAAAATACTCTCATAAACTGAATTTATTCTCTCTCTCCTCTCTCTCTTTGGAGGCATATGGGAGATTCATCACATCATTTATCAACCTGAAAAAAATTAGAGATTTTGACAATGGGCTATAATTAATCCCAAGTTATTTTCAGTCTAAGATCACTTACTTTCTTAGATTTGTCACCACTTCTTCAACAACATTAGGACTAAAGACTATTTGTCTTTGCAGGGCTCTTTCACAGACACAAAAAGATAATTTTTGTACCTCTTGGGATTTACTGCATATGCAGTTGATGAAGAACAGCAAAGTTACACTGAGGTGAGGCTGCTGAGCAATAGGCTGGGCCCACCTGCTAGATTTGTACGAGGACTTCAGATACTCCAAACTTGTAGCCATCCATTCACATTTGTACTCTCACAAAATTGCACAGTTCTGCCCATAATAAAACTTCAGGGTCACTTAAAGATAGTCAAGCCAGAAAACACTGTTTCCAAATGCTACTGGCCAGGTATTTCTAAATATATTGAGTTTACTTGGAATTCTCCAAGCCTTTAAGTAACTGAATCTCAGAATTAGCATTTTAAATAATGCAGTATATTTCTTTTTCCCCTGTGAAATTCAATAGAGAGTAGACTTCATATTTTCTCTAAGAAAGAAATTACAGACTTAGTTCATTGAAATTTATCTGACATCAAAAATCAAGACCAACATAAAAATTATTAATTTGCTGCTCAGACCTTTGCACTCATTGGCTTTTCCTTTGCTCAGAGCATTCATTCTGAATCCACCACATATTTCTGATGCCAGTTTTTATAGTTGCTTTAAAAATGAGTTTTCCATAATATACCCTTCTTATAAATAGCTCTCTCTAGTAATGGAGTATGTTAACCTCCAGAGATCAGAGAAAGATGAGGAACTTAATATGAACTATAAAATCACCGCACATGTGATATCTTTGGGAAAATCTCAGGTATTTATTGTTACTCAGATCCTGATTGTCCAAATTTTTGTTTTTCTTTGTATCCTTTTTGAGGAATACCTATCCTGGTCACGTCACTACAGGAGGTGAGGCAAGAGATAAGATTCAGTAGCGTTATTATCTTTTCTATTTGTCAAAGTTTGCTAAAAAGAGAAAAAGCTTTGCCAGTAACATGAATTATGGACTTTGAGATATTACAGGGACTCTGGGCTTTCCTGGGAGTGGAGCTCCCAGTATACAAAGGAAAATTAGGTTCAACCTTTAGACCTTTACCCATGTGTTTTGCCCTTTAAATAATGCACATATGAAAATTAATGATGATTAAATACTCAGCAAATACCCAAAAAATGTATCAAAGGTAATTTCTACTACTTCAAGGAAAAAAAAAAACTGAGTCACCCGCCTGCCAGTGCAGAAGATGTAAGAGACACAGATTTGATCCCTGGTTCGGGAAGATCCCCTAGAGGAAGAAATGGCAACCCACTCCAGTCTTCTTGCCTGGAGAATCCTGTGGACAAAGGAGCTTGGAAAGCTATGGTCCATGGGGTCACAGAAAGTCAGACAAGACTGAAGTGACTTACACACATGCACCTTTTTTAAAAGCTATAGATTTTATTGTTTTAATATACATTTTATGGTTATTCCAAAGATAATTTTAAGTTATGGTATAGTGATGCGTGGGGCTTCCCAGGTGGGCAGTGCTAAAGAACTTGCCTGCCAATGCAAAAGATTCAGGTTTGATCCCTGGGTCCCTAGGAAGATCCCCTGGAGGAAGGCATGGCAAACCCACTCTAGTATTTTTGCCTGGAGAACCCCCACAGACAGAGAAGCCTGGCAGGCTATCGTCCATGGGTTGCAAAAAGTTGGACACGACAGAGCAACTGAGCAACCAATGCATGTATGCATAGTGATATGTGCTACATTCTTCTAATAGAAGGAAAAACAAACAAAAAATCCACTATTAGTCTGGGCAATAGCAAGCAGCCCCTCAGTGTTTATTATAAATGTTTATTTCTTTCTCTGCTTATATTTATACTCTGGTTTGGCAAAAGGGAAGTGGGTGGGTAGGGATTCTGCTTCACATTGTTCCCACTCAGGGACCCAGGTGGGTGGAGCTTTCACCATCTGGACAGTGCTGGCCACGGTGGAGGAAACTGAGATAATTAATTTATTATTAATTAGCTCACCAGCTCTTACATACTTCTGCCCAGAAGAGATAAGTTGTTTTACACACACCTTATGAACCAGAGTCTCATGGACATCCTTTAAGATGGATGAGAAGAAGAGAACTGAATATTGACGAATGGTAGTAATGCCTACTGTAACTGCTTCCACTAACATGCCCAAAGAAGAAAGTACTTGCGTATCAAAATATTCATGCTCTACTCCCACCCACAGGATCAGATTCTGGATATATGCTGTGTATTTGTACAGGGTTCCTGCTCAGAAGGGCTCCACACTTTGGCTTTCCTGCTTTGCTGTTGCTCTTTTGAAAATCTTAATAATTTCATCATTGAATTTGTATTCTAAAATGAAATCCAATAGAACAATGGAGCATATGTGTGAACAGAGAAAATACATATAGTATGCATGTCCACTTCTGTTTCTCACCACCTCCTCCTAAGGTATTCATATGTCTCATGAGCATTCACAATGCCTCATGAGCACAGAATTCCAGAGGACCCACATGCATGGGGAGAGTTCAGTGAGAGTCAAAATAAGTACAAGGTGTTATGTCTACAACTGAGTGAGCAGGGGCACAGACAGCTCCAAGAGGCTATCAGAACCTGATCTCAACATAGGAAGTAATGGTGTTCTTAGAAACACCAGCCACTGAGGAATCCAGTCATAGCCTTTCTTATTCCTGCAACTTCCCTGTTTTAGCTAACCAGTACTAATAAAAATTATGACATAGAAGGAAAGGAAAAGATAGGGTAACCCACAGCTTCTTTTTTCCCCAGTACTTTCTTACTTATCAGTAGAAGGTAAAGAGTTTTGGTAGAATGTGTTCATCATTCACTTTATTTCACATTAAGATGTGAAATAAAAACAGTTGATTTAGCTCTGTGCAGTGTTCCCATGTTCTGGCCAGAACAAAATACATATGTGTGTATGTATGAGTTAGATGCTCTTGTATTTGCATCTGAAACTGGCATTCAGTTCAGTTCAGTTCAGTTCAGTCGCTCAGTCATGTCCGACTCTTTGCGACCCCACGAATCACAGCANTTCTTGCTCCTTTGTGGACTGTGCAGTCCCATTCAAAGACATCAGCCAACCACAAGAAGGAGGAACTACTACTGATGGCAGCTGAATAATCGGTGGTTCCAGAAACTGAGTCATTACCTTTATTCTTGGGTGTAGCTGTAGCAGCAGGCTCAATGTTTCCAAGCAGCTTCCTGTGCTGCTGCTGCTGCCAGGTAATCCTCTGAGGCTTTCAAGAAACTAAGTTACACTTTCTGAATTGAGAACTCAGGAGAGATTGTCATGCAGCCATGCTTAGCAGCAGCAAGAAGGCAACCTGGCTGGTGTCACGGGATTAATGTCACTTTCCTTGCAGATGACGCTACTGGCCTATCCCCCAAGCACAGTCTCTTCTGCCCTGCACGTGCAGTCCAAACCAACTGACTTCCTGGTACTCAACAATGTGAGGGACACTGTGTCAGATTCCAGTAAAGAGTGAAAGATTTTTGGAGAACATCGTGTAGAGCTTGAAACGACATGTGTCAATATAGTAGAGACCGAGTGCATTTCCCCAATTAGAAACCACCTGAGCTAACTCATACTACTGAATAGACTTCTGCCACCTGTTAATAATTGCTCTTGCCTGGCCATTTCTTCACTTAAATTGTATCCATTGTCTTCTTTCTTGGAGAAACAAATTCCGTCAGGATGCTTCTATTAGAAATCTAATGTAACACAAGTGGTGGAGGAATTAAAGAGAAAGGTTATATATCTATCAAAAGACCTGGACAAACGTTCTTAG
>SJYV01047324.1:91188-125811 GCA_006410875.1 Neotragus pygmaeus
AAGCTGAAACTCCAGTACTTTGGCCACCTCATGTGAAGAGTTGACTCATTTGAAAAGACTTTGATGCTGGGAGGGATTAGGGGCAGGAGGATAAGGGGATGACAGAGGATGAGATGGCTGGATGACATCAATGACTTGATGGACGTGAGTCTGAGTGAACTCCGGGAGTTGGTGATAGACAGGGAGGCCTGGCGTGCTGCGATTCATGGGGTCGCAAAGAGTTGGACATGACTGAGAGACTGAACTGAACTGATGCACAAAGAGTGAGCTCAGAGGCACCTTAGAGATAATCTAATCCAGTAAGTTTCAAATTTCTTTTAGCAGCAGAACCCATTTTTCAGAGTGCAAATCCAAAATGGAAAACACTTTGGAGGGGAAGTATGGCGGGCTTTCGCCCTGTCCACTTGACCTCTCCAAGATCAGGAGACCCATCCCTAGGTGGCTTCTTGAGTGGGAATGAAGGAGTCTCTGTGAAACCCCCAGGGTTCCTCAAGGCACAGTGGGGAAATCTCTGATCACTGAAATTAATTTCAGTGAGGCACTCACTGAAATTAAGTGACATGTCCAAGCTCCTGATTGCTAATCTAACCCTCTTTCTTCTGCTCCTTACTGCCATTCCAATCAGCTAGCAACCCTAAAGTGTGGGAGATCATTTGATGGCCCTGGCACATTTGTGAATCCTCTTATCTTAAAATTCAGATAGTGATGCCTATCTTAGGATGTTACTTTAAGGATTGAATGAGATACTGTAGCTAAGTAAATGCTTAGTTTAATAATTAATAGCTGCAATTAAATCCTAACTATTATAGTTATTATTCAAACCTAGAGTCCTAACTTCCGTAGAACTTAGTGAAGGCTAGTAAAACGTTTGTTTTCCTTTTCAACCTTTTACAAAATTGTATTTTTAATTGTAGTAAAGTACACATAACATGAAATTTATCATCTTAACCATTTCTAAGTGTATAGTCCAGTAGATTGAAGTGTATTCACATTGTTGTGCAAACAATCCCCAGAATTTTCTCCTCTTGCCAACTCGGAAACTGAGTATCTATTAAACCACAGCTCCCTCTTTCCCTCCCCACTACCCCAGCCCCTGGAAAACACCATTCCACTTTCTGTTTCTATGAATTTGACCACTTTAGGACCTCATATAAGTATAGCTATCTATTCTAAGCAACAGAAAAAAGGAATAAGAAACTGTGAAATGCATAACATATTGTGAAGAATGTATGTATTCCTTCTTGACACAAAAAGAAAGGCAATTCAGAAACTTGATGGGGAGAAAAGCAGATTAAAAACCAACTGCACCAACAAATCAAAACAAAAAATATGGTCTCAGTATGAAGCAGATGGGATAGGTGTAAGTGAAAGACTTTTCACCACACAACGGTTACATAATTTTTGTTTTTGAATCATATGAATAAATTAGCTATGCAAAAACAATCTGAAACAAATTAAAAGGTCGCATGGGTTTGAGAAAGAAGAATCTAAGTGGACTTCTTGCTAGGGAAATTCTCCAAAGGATCATGATATTGAAATGATAGTGTGTTGTAGTAAAAAATATATTTGCTTTTCCATCTTCATGTGAATTGTCTTTCTCTCCTTTCTAGTCCCTAGCCACTACCCCCAACATTCTCTTTTGCCTTTAACTGAAGATGGTGTTTAAGGTAAAGGCTTTGCCATTTTGGTGAATTACTCAGTTTTCCTAGATTTCTCCCATTTATACATATTATTAAACTTTTGTTTGACTTTCTCCTGTTAATCTATCTCATGTCAATTTAATTCTAGAGCAGCCAGAATTTNTGGTGTTTAAGGTAAAGGCTTTGCCATTTTGGTGAATTACTCAGTTTTCCTGGATTTCTCCCATTTATACATATTATTAAACTTTTGTTTGACTTTCTCCTGTTAATCTATCTCATGTCAATTTAATTCTAGAGCAGCCAGAATTTAGAATGATAGGGAAAATATCCTCTTCCTTGACAAATGTATTTGATACACGGTAGAGAAAACTAGGGAGAACCCCGCAATACCTAGTAGGGATGGGTGGTGCTTAGAGGGAGAGGACAAGTTCCTGGAAGGCAAGCTCATTCTAAGCAGATAACTACTAACTTCTTTAAACTTTAGGCCTTTCGGTCAAAGATCCCTTTGACTAAAAACTCTCTCTTGTGGGTTTATAGGATACTCAAAATTAGTATTTTTCAAGGTACAAGCACAACTCATCTTGCTCCTCTTAATGTAGAAATTGTGATCTTAACAAAAGACTCGTGTTAAAAAAATGTCTATTTTTAAAAAATTTTTTATCTTCTTCCAATACAATTATATCAGATTTGGGGCATGTCTCACAGTGGGTTTGCATGGCAATTGGAGTCAGCATCAGGGACCTCTGTTCTGGTTGGAATCTGTGGCCCTATGAGGTTCAGTGGCTTTCTGCCTCTATGTCAGGAGTCAAAGACTCTTTGCTCAATGTCGGTNATACAATTATATCAGATTTGGGGCATGTCTCACAGTGGGTTTGCATGGCAATTGGAGTCAGCATCAGGGACCTCTGTTCTGGTTGGAATCTGTGGCCCTATGAGGTTCAGTGGCTTTCTGCCTCTATGTCAGGAGTCAAAGACTCTTTGCTCAATGTCGGTACTCGGAGTTGGGGGGGGCAGTTGACCTAGGGGCACCGTGCAGTAACCCTCTGCCTTTCTGACCTTGCTCCCTCCTCAAGGCCAGAGGATTTTTTTGTTCTCCATCCCTGAAGCATTTAATCTTTGATCTCTTGACCTCATCTTATTCAGGAAGAAATCACTCGCCTCCCCATCCCCCTTTGTTTTATTGCTATTAAAGGCACTTTACAAAGTCTCTTCAAGTCATTTAAGCTGTTACAAAAGACAGGAAGAGCCTTGTCTTGGAGCAGCTTCTGCTTTGCACTTTCGTTTACATATTTCCTGTGTCGCTTCTCTTCTCCTCTTTCAGATATCTCTTAAAAACTCTCATCTGTGGGTGACCTACCCCTCTCACTCTCTTTGCTCTTACTTTTATTTTTTCCTTTTTGTAAGAGCACATTTGACTTGAGTTTCGAGAGGGACAAGAAGCAAACTTGGTACTGATTCCACCAACAAGAATTTTCATCTGTTAAAATGACTCCTTTACTCTACAAAAGATTTACAGGCCAGGTTCTTTGTAGGCAGTCTTCCTTATGTACAGACAGCATGCCTATAATCTTTATACACAGTTGAATATTTGAAAGCATAATCATCTTATATGTTATAAGGGAAGGTTTACTTGCAGAAAGCCAGAAAAATGACAAAATATTTAATTATATCTTTTCCATCAGATACACTCTTCAAATTATTTCCAGCTTTCATGCATGTTGTTGAATTTTGTTCCTCCCATTCAAATGCACAAAATATTGGCTTAAAATCAATGCACATGAGATTGAAGCTAAAAATGTTCTGCTTTTAGTATTCCTAATAATTTCCATCCTTCTCCCATTATGTTGTTTTTGAGCTCTACTTTTCTTTTCGCTCTTTCCCCGCCCCCCCCCCTTTTAGCACTTAATTTATAAAATAAGAGCAAATGCAAAAGAAGCATTCAAATAATTGCAAAATAGCACTGGACACACAAAGACAGATACTGTGCCAGAAGCAAGCTATTAATAGGGTAGCAGTGCAGGCAGAAATTTAAATGCTCATTCACTAGCTAATGAAGGAAGTTTTAAATTTAATGTGTAAGACAGATGGTTTAGGGGGTATCAATGTTAAAAAAAAATCAAAGGGCAGGTTGTAGAAAAGTTCAGTGTCCCAAAATCTAGGACAGCCCAAATATACTGAGTTGTAGAAGTGTTTAAGAATAACCACTTGACAGATATGGCAGAAGGTATACACAAAGTGGATTAATTTGAAGTATTAAGATATACCTTCCATTAAATGTATGGAAAGAATGAGGAAAATACATCTCTGGGACTGTAATGTAATTTGTTAAGCACAGGACTTTGAACCTAGTAGGTGCTCAGTAAATATTTGCTTGAAGTGATTTGCTGCAAAGAAAGATTANAATTAGAATCCTTACCAGTGAGGATCCTGGCAGGAATGAGACTGTACACTCAGCTAGAATTCTTGAAAACGCATTAAAAAAAATTTTTTTTTAATTTGAAAGAAACCTAATTTACAGAAAAGTTTCAAGAGTAGTACAAAATACTCCTAATGCACACTTCATCCAAATTTCGCAATGACCACTTCATAATGATTGTTTTCCGATTCTGTCTCTCTCTCAGTATATATATATATACACATTACTAATTTTTCCTGTTCTATTTCAAAGTCAGGTGAAGACATGAGTTCCTTTACTTCCCTAAAAATTTCTAAGTGCATTTACTAACAATAAGTACATTATCTTTATACNTCTCAGTATATATATATATATATATATATATATATATATATATACACATTACTAATTTTTCCTGTTCTATTTCAAATTCAGGTGAAGACATGAGTTCCTTTACTTCCCTAAAAATTTCTAAGTGCATTTACTAACAATAAGTACATTATCTTTATACCCACAGTAGAATCATCAACATCAAGAAATTACCAATGATATACTGCCATTACCTAATGCACAGACCTTATTTATATTTCACTTATTTTATCAAGAATATTCTTTATGACAAAGTATAAAAATCCCATCCAGGATCACACACTGAGCTTAGTTGTTAAGTCTCTTAGTCTCCTTTAATCTCTAATATTTGCCCAGTCTGCATTTTTTTTCTTTTATGGTCTTGACATTTTGAACTGTAAAGGCCTGTTATCTCATAGGATGTCTCTCCATTTGGTTTTGTCTGATGTTTTCTCATGATTAGATTGAAGCTGTACATTTTTGACAGTGATGTATCTTGAAGAGAGTCATGATGAAGAGAAAAGGTACACAGGTAAGGGCAGAGTTAAAGAAATCAGCCGGGGATGCAGAGGCATTTAAAACCAGCAAAGGTGAAAGTAGCTGTGCCTCTGGGGGAGTGTTTTATAAGCTAGAGCTAGAACACTGGGCGTTGGAGTTGGGGGCACTTGACAAAAGCTGTGATCTTAGAGGAAGGGAAGCATTGCCAAAACTGTGCAAAGCACAGTGGGAACAGAAGTGGGTGCCTCCCGATGGGTGAACACAAGGAGAAGCCAGATGAGACAGACCAGTGATACGTAGTCCATAAATGCCAGCCACTTTGTGACCCAAACAAGGCAAAGACAAGCAGAAAATGGATCTGGTAGACAAATAGACTAGCCACTCCAGAATTTAAAACTCCTATTTCTCATTTCTTCTCCTTTAATCAATACAGAGCATTGAGCTTTGATGCATAATGTTCTATACAATAAAATGGAAAGAATTCTAATCTATGAATCAGAAAGTGAAAGTGAAAAATTGCTCAGTTTTTGCAACCCCATGGACTGTACTCCATGGAATTCTCCAGGCCAGAATAATGAAGTGGGTAGCCTTTCCCTTCTCCAGGGGATCTTCCCAACCCAGGGATCGAACCCAGGTCTCCTGCAGAGCAGACAGATTGAGACACAAGGAAAACCTGAACTCAAGTACTAGCATCACCTCCTTCTGGCCATGTCATCTTGGGCCAAATGCTTAGCTCCTCTGAACGTCTGTAAAGTCAGCATCCTAGCCTCTGCCCCTCTCCTCCCTGGTGTAGTTGTAACAGTTGCAGATATAATTATCTTATTGTATAATAGGTGTATGGCTATGAAGTTAGCCACAAATGTTTCACTTAGAGAAAAGTAAATGAAGCATAATGATCTCTGTTTATGTCTCATGTTCAGTAACAATGCCAGTGCCTCTTTAATATTATAGATTTGTTTTATTTATTATTGTAGAATTGTTTTCCAAGAAAATCATTTTCTTGTTTAGTGTGACTTTCTTTCTCGTTTTGTTTATTTTGACGGGGCTGGTTCTTCATTTCTATGCGTGGGCCACTCTAGTTGAGATGTGTGGGCTTCTCACTGAGGTGGATTTTCTTGTTGCAAAGCATGGGCTCTAGAACACGTGGGCTCAGTAGTTGTGGCCCATGGGTTAATTGCCCTATGACATGTATTAAGAGAATCTTTCTGGACCAGAGATCAAACCTATGTCCACTGCATTGACAGGCAGATTCTTATCCATCATACCACCAAGGAAGTCCCTAGAGTGCCTTTCTTGCATCTACCATATTACTACTTCTGAGTTTCCTAAGTCATAAATATTAACAGCTATAACTTGCAAGCCCACCATTTTCTCTCATTCAGAGATACTACAGGAAAGAATTGAACTTGTTTAAATTACTTTGTCTCTTGTCTTCTCTGTTTTTCTTGCTTTTTTGGATTTCTGTGGTGTTTCTTTGTAGTTGACTACAATTCTTTCAATAGTGAAGTGAAGTCACTCAGTCATGTCCGACTCTTTGTGACCCCATGGACTGTAGCCCACCAAGCTCCTCTGTCCATGGGATTCTCCAGGCAAGAATACTAGAGTGGGTTGCCACGTCCTTCTCCAGGGGATCTTCCCAACCCAGGGACTGAACCTAGGTCTCCCGCATTGCAGGCGGACGCTTTAACCTCTGAGCCACCAGGGAAGCCTTATGATTCTTTCAATAGTCAGTAAATATTTGGTTGGTGAAAGGTAGATAGAATGAATACACACATGACTTTTGTGTGTCATTTAAAAACAGATAGAATCCACCAGGATTTAAAAGGAGGACATAAAAATGGAGGAAGATTTTTTAAAATTGCATGGGAAAAAGCACTGCTAGGTGACAATTAAAAGGACCTCAATCTCAGTTCTAGTGCTTTTTTTCTAGAGTGTAAAGATACAAGGAGCTTAGGCTTAGGCTGCTTTTTGGTAGGCAGCAAACATTCAGAACATCTTTCTACTTCATATTCTCGGCGTAGGTTGAGTTAATCTTGGTTCACTATCATCTTCAAGCAGTCGTGACTCTCATGTGTCTTTAATGTCATGGGCATTTGTCAGATACATGGAAAGAAAACAAGGTGTCTCTTTAAAATTTCCTATGTTACTGATAAATCTCTTTTCATAGTGGTTCTTATTTTTGTGTTATTTGAGTCTAGTATTCAGGACCTAATGACATAAATACCATATATAATAACTCTCAGCTGAAAGCACTCACCATTTGCAAAGACAAACCACAAGATATGGACTCAGAAGGGAGCTTCTCTGTAAAAATCCATTGATTCGAGAAGTTGGTACAAATAAAATTACTGTCTGAAAAGTTCTTGAGAAAACCAAAAGCTTTCTCTTAACTATCCCACCTTTGGTTTAACATTTTGGGATGGAATAAGAATGAATTGTTGAGTCATACCCACATCAAAATAAAATATTGATTAAAACCACATAAATGATGAATGTGGTCACTGTTCAATTTTCACTTTAGCAGGCTCATATCAGCATCAGACTTCATCATAAGCTCTCTTTATCTTAACAATCAATGTGCTTTTATTACTTTTTAATATTTATTTATTTGGCTGCATTGGGTCTTAGTTGTAGCACTTAGGATCTTTGCTGCATCATGTGGGATCTTCCTTTGCAGCGCTTCAACTTTCTAGTTGTGGCACACATGCTTGGTTGCCCTGGGGCATGTGAGATCTTAGTTTCCTGGTCAGGGATTGAACCCACATCCCCTGTATTCCAAGGCAGATTCTTTGCACTGGACCACTAGGAAAGTCCCTGATTTTGCTTGTTTTTAAAGACACTCCACTTTATGGGCATTCACATGGCATCTAAACAGTTAAATTTAGAGAATGTGAAGTCAAGTAAGATGGAGAGTATCTTTACATTTCTTCAATAAATGGAATGTAAAAACTTGTCTTAATATCTTTAAACATGACTTTCCTTAAAAAGCACCATCTTTTTCATACATTTTTATTTAAGTGTTTCTGCTTATATGTTGCCAAATTAGTCTCTTTGGGGTTATATAGGACTGACCTATTCTGTCTGCATGATCTCCTAGGTTTATCCTTTATATTTAGGCCTAAGGGCTTCCCTGGTAGCTCANATGCATTGGAGAAGGAAATGGCAACCCACTCCAGTGTTCTTGCCTGGAGAATCCCAGGGACAGGGGAGCCTGGTGGGCTGCCATCTATGGGGTCACACAGAGTCGGACACGACTGAAGTGACTTAGCAGTAGCAGCAATACACAGTTTAAAGAAAGGTATGGTCAAGTTACCATTACCTAATTCTCCAACCTATCTGGGAAAGTCTATTTTATTTTGTATTCCTTTGGCTCTTTAGAAATGTAAATATCTTTCTAGCAAGTCTAAGGACCTCTGGACTCCATGGAATTCTCCTGCATTTCTTACCTCATGGAGCCATACATTATACAGATATTAAAATCTGGTTTGAATTCTGGCTTTATCTCTAGGCTTGATCTGACTGTATGGTTACAGCTTCTAAGGTCCTTCTTCACCACCTCCACAAAAAGAAAACAAACAGCCCAAGTACAGTATAAGACATTATCAGGAAAGAGAGGAGTCTAGAGGCTATACGGAACAGTGTGGGAACTAAAATTTTGGTTTAATTTTTGGCAAACAAGATAACTAATTCATGACCATGTGTTGGATCCTGGGTAGGAATGGGATGTGGGAGAGAAGAGATAGGAGAGATTGGCACCACAAATATTATCAGGATATTTGGCAAAATTTTAATACATACTGTTTATTAGATAACTATAGAACAGGGGTGGAAGGGGCAGGGCAGGGCCCTTAAAAGAATGACATAGCCATTGAGGACAAAAAAAACCAATTAGGCCAACAATGACAGAATATTTGACTTCCAGTAGACCTTGAGCCTCATTGTAATACATTCAGTTCAGTGCAGTTCAATTGCTCAGTCGTGTCTGACTCTTTGCGACCCCATGGACTGCAGTACACTAGGCCTCCCTGTCCATCACCAACTCCCAGAATTTACTCAAACTCATGTCCATTGAGTGGGCAATGCCATCCAACCATCTCATCCTCTGTCATCCCCTTCTCTTCCTGCCTTCAATCTTTCCCAGCATCAGGGTCTTTTCAAATGAGTCAGTTCTTCGAATCAAGTGGCTAAAGTATTGGAGTTTCAGCTTCAGTATCAGTCCTTCCAATGAATATTCAGGACTGATTTCCTTTAGGATGGACTGGTAGATCTCCTTGCAACCCAAGGGACTCTCAAGAGTCTTCTCCAACACCACAGTTCAAAAGCATCAATTCTTCAGGGTTCAGCTTTCTTTATAGTCCAAATCTCACATCCATATACGACTACTGGAAAAACCATAGCGTTCACTAGATGGATCTTTGTTGGCAAAGTAATGTCTCTGCTTTTTAATATGCTGTCTAGGTTGGTCATAAGTTGTAATACATTAGCATATGCTAATGGCACATTCACAGGTGCCGTGCCAGTTCTGAGGCTGACCATAAAAGGCCAAAAAGTGGGTGGTTCCCCAATTCCAGGAACTGTCTGCCCCTTCCCCAATATAGTTGGAATAATCCTCCCATTCATTAGCCTATGAAATTATCCTGCCCATAAAAACTAATCACCCCCCCAAAAAAAATAAATTAAAAAAAAACAAAAAAACTAATCACCCCACATTTTGGGGCTTGTCATCTTCCAAGATGACCTATACTTGTCTGTGAAGTGTGTTCCTCCCAGCACCAGTCTCACCTTTTGAGACAGACTGCATCTGTCTGTGGAGTGTGTTTCTCTCTAAATAAGTCTACTTCTTACCTATCACTTTGTCTCTCACTGAATTCTTTCTGCAATGAAACATAAAGAACCTAAGCTTCATTAAATCCTGAGACCAGGTATATGATCTCAATTAAAAGACCATGAATTCAAGACCCAGTCTGGGTTTTGGCTGGGTTCAAGTTCTAGCCCCTAGATTCAAGTTCCAAGCTGAGTTGTCCACTTAAATGGTATTGTATTTACTGTGCTTATTTAAGGGAATGTCCTCATTCTTACAAAATAAACATTGAAACATTTGGAGGTAAAAGAACTTTATGTCTGTAATTGTCAAATGATTCAGGAAAATAAATGCATATAATAGAGAATAATGAAGCAAATGTGGCAATATGTTTAAGTGAAAGAAAGTGAAGCTGCTCAGTCGTGTCTGACTCTTTGCAACCCCATGGACTCTAGCCCACCAGCCTCCTCCATTCATGGAATTTTCTAGGCAAGAGTATTGGAATGCATTGCCAGGCAATATGTTTATAGTTGCTTAATTTTTATAATTTGTAGAACTGATATAGGGGTTAGTTTTTATTTGATTCTCCATTATTAGAGTAAGTCAGGCAGAAATATTAGGACAAAGCATTAATAATTCTGTCACTTGGACACTAAGATCAATTAGACTATCTACAGATTTTCAACCTTTTAAAAAATCATAAGCCACAACAATATCAGGGCTTAGCATTTATCTATGCAGTGCTTTGTAGTGAAGACAAAAAATAGGGTTTATTGAGGGGCAAACTTACACAGAGAGGAGAATAGTGCTTAGGAACCCCAGGCCCTCATCTATCCACAGAAAGGCTTGCTTAAATGGAACTGCTGGACTAAGTTGAAATCATTGGATTTTGAGCAGAAGTGATATTTTCCTAATATCTCTAAAAGGATATTAGCCATCACTTTGCTTTTTATCCTTTCAAGTAGACTGGAATAAAGATGTTGTAGCTATCAACGAGCTTCAACCAGATGGATGAGGACAAGATCAAGGAGACAGCACAACAACCGTGTAGAACGGACCCGAGTGCCTGCATGGTTCTGTGCAACAGAACTGTCTACTTACTGCTCTGGACAAACTACAAACCCACACTTAACAGGAAACTAAAATCAGCCTTTCTTGTTGAAGTCTTCACTATTCTGTCTTTGTTGAAGCATCCAAATCAGTATTCTAAGTGACATGATACATGCACCCATTACTGAAAGAAAAGGTTCACCAAATAATATCTATTCTCACAGTGAGATGCCCTCTGATATTTTCTCGTCTATCATTTTTTTAAAACGTTGATTCCCAATCTATTAAACTGATTTCATTACTCATTAATGGGTGGCAACTTACAGTATAAAAACCATGAAGCTGAAACACATGAAACTGCTGGTTTTAGAGCAATTTGAGCAATGCTCAAATATTGGCGATTTCATATAATTGAATCAAATAACTATGAATCAAATTGTTAATACTTGCTTTGTTTACATTTATAGTCTCAGATGGACAATAACAACCAGCTAGTAAATGTGTATACATAAGTGATCCCACAATTCACACTCATGGACTTGTATGTGTTGTCTATGTGTACACACACACACACACACACACACACAGGGAAGGAGGGCCTTTGGTATGAGTGTTATTGTTCTGATGTCTTTGTTTACCTGAATGCTTTGTGAAGCAAAAGTTATCAAAACATGAAAATATTCACTAATGTATGGCAAAACCAATACAGTATTATAAAGTAAAATAAAAATTAAAAAATAAATAAATAATAAAAAATTAGTTTCTACTCCTAACCTTCTTTTTATACTGGTCATGTCTAACTACTTACAATTTTTTGGTCAATTTCTCATGCATTGTTTGATATATATTTGATAATCATTACAAGTACAATGGAAATTAACTGCAAAGTAAAGCTGTAAGTCTAATAGAAATATAGAACTTCTTTCAAAGTGAAAAAGAACTACTTGAACTACATGCAAAGTCATCGTTGGTTGGAGCAAGTTATCAATTCAAAAAATCCTCAAAGTCAACAAGAGAATGAGCCTTTCAAAATATGAGAAGTCTTTGAAATACTAAAAAGAAATGAGTCGCATAAAAAGAAATGAGTCGCAAATATGTGCAATGACATGGATGGATCTTCAAATACATATTCTCAATGAAAGGAGACCGACACACAAAAACTATATACTTCATGGACCCAATTATTTGCACTTCTAGAGTAGGAAAAGTAACCTGTGGTGGTAGAAATCAGGTCAGTGATTGCTTATGGAGGGAGTAGGAAGGTGTATGAAAGAGTTTTCTGGGGTGAGGTTAATTTTCTGTCTTGATGTGTATTCCTACAACTAATGGAATGGTACACGTCAGACTTGAGTCTTTCATTATACATACATTATATCTCTATTAAAAATTTATTTATTTATTATAAACTAAGAGAAGTACTTGGGAAAAATTGATAAAGCCTCAAATAGTTTTGCAAAAGATAACCCTCTTTTAGGTCATACCATAAAAGTCAAGTAAGAATTGGTCAAAGTTATATCACACTATCAAATAATTTTGTCAGAAAAAGTGTACACCCTTCCAAATAAGAAACACTTGACTCCTTCTTTGCTCTAAGTTTAAAATAGCTGTAATTATAAACCATATTTTATGAAATATACATTAAAATACTCTAATATTTTTGTTTCTGTATTTAAAGATAAATTCACCATGAAATTTTGGTCCTCATTTTTAAGTGGTCTTGCTTTAAAATTCATTTAACAAATATTCATTAAAAACTTATCATGTGCTTGACATGGTTCTAATTACTTGAAATATATCAGTGAACAAGGATCCCTGCTCCTGTGGAGTATGTATATTCTCACAGGGAAAAAGCAAAACACATAAAATAAGAAAACAGATAAGAATGAGGCAGAACAGCTAAGCAGCTGAGGCCCTGAGATAGAATGCTTGGCGTGCTCAAGAGACAGTAAAGAGGCCAGTGTGACTGCAGCAGGGAGAGCTGCGAGGGTGGAACAGGATAGAGATCTGAGCGGGACCAGGAGCTATGTATGAGGGTTTGTCAGTATTTCTCTGGTATGGGTTCCTAGTACTTCTTATCTAGTTAGTAGAGGCCCTGTNAAACAGCTTTAAAACAAATATTAAAGGGACTTACATAGTCAACAAACACAAGAGAAGGAAGAAGATCTACAAAATCAACCCCAAACAATTAAGAAAATGGCAATGGGAACATATGTATCAATAATTACTTTAAATGTAAATGGATTAAATGGTCCAACCAAAAGACACAGACTGGCTTAATGGATACAAAAACAAGACCCATATATATGCTGTCTGCAAGAAACCCACTTCAGACCTAAAGACACATATAGACTGAAAGTGAGAGGATGCAAAAATATATTCCAGGCAAATGGGAAGCAACAGAAAGCTGGAGTAGCAATCCTCATATCAGACAAAATCAATCTTAAAATAAAGAAGATAATAAGAGATAAGGAAAGATACTACATAATGATCAAGGGATCAATCCAAGAGGAAGACATAACAACTGTAAATATCTATGCACCCAACAAAAGAGCACCTCAATACATAAGACAAACACTAACAGACATAAAAGGAGAAACTGACAGGAATGCAATAACAGTAGGAGACTTGAACGCCCCACTCACACCAATGGACACAGCATCAAAACAGAAAATGAATAAGGAAACACAAGTCTCAAATACAATAGATGGGATGGATCTCATTGATATCTTGAGGCCATTCCATCCAAATGCAAAGGAATACACCCTTCTTCTCAAGTGCACATGGAACATTCTCCAGGACAGACCACATCTTGGGTCACAAATCAAACCTCAGTANAGTTACCTCTTCTGCATTTTCTGTCTCTGTCAGGAGCATAAACTTCTGCCTAGCCAATTAAGCTAGAAACCTGAGTCATCTGTTTCTTCCTTCTCGCTCTTGCCCCAAAGTCCTACCAATTCTAGCCACACAGGCTCCAGAATTCACTTTGCCTCCTTTTTTCCATTTCCACTGCCTCAGGCACCATCATCTCCTGCTAGGCCTCCCACAACAACCTTGTTCCTGCACTCCCCTTCCAGACTGAACTCTCTTGGCTGTCAGACTGACTGCTCTCAAAATTGTTTGATTTCGTAACTCCCTTAAAACTTCTAGTGTCCCCTCCCCAGTAGGATAAAGTGCTCGCTTATGAGTGCTGTACATCAGCCCTTCTCCATCAGACTCCCATCCTCTTTCCAGTCTCATCTCCATCACCTTAAGCTCAGGCCATCCCAGACATCTCACCGTCACCAGCACACACCTTGCATTTTCATGCCTTTGTAGATGCTATTTCTAGATCTTGAAGTGTTTTCCCTCACCCCTGTGGGCACATGTGCATCCTTCAAGATCAGGTCAAGAGAATTCCACCATGACTCCTCCCTGACCTTCCCGGTTAGTTAGGCTCCTTTCCGTCTGTGCCCCAAGCAAACTGACATACACTCTGGCCTTGCCCTTATAACCGTGAGTGCAACTGCCTTTCCTCCCCCTCCCCGTAAGTGTTCTCACCTGCTGGCTCAGGCCTCCAGCTTCCTGCTAGCTCCCTTCATGTTCCTACCACTTCACAACCATAATTCTGGTTCTCCCCAGGGGAGTCAAGTCCAGCCAATGTTAGTAAGGTCTGAGGACTGTTTTATTCCACCTTTCCTACTCTAACGTGTACCATCTTCCTATGTGTATGACCAGGTACATGTGGAATGGCAGGCCTGGGACTTGAGCCAGTTCCCAAATCCTGAGTTCTAGATGCTATCCCTCATCCCATGTATATATGTATGTGTACATACATCCCATATATATACATTTTCAGAAATGTTCAAAAAGCCTTCAGACTATATATATACTGCCTGTGTGTGTGCTTAGTTGCTCAGTTGTATCCGACTCTTTGTGATCCAATGAACTGTAGCTCACCAGGCTCTTCTGTCCATGGGATTCTCCAGGCAAGAATATTGGAATGAGTTGCCAGTTTCTACT
The DNA here is from genome assembly GCA_006410875.1 of Neotragus pygmaeus. NCBI lineage: Eukaryota > Metazoa > Chordata > Mammalia > Artiodactyla > Bovidae > Neotragus > Neotragus pygmaeus. The sequence continues at coordinate 105,920 of SJYV01047324.1, forward strand.
CCAGGGGATCTTCTTGACCCTGGGATCAAACCCATGTCTCCTGCATTGCAGGTGGATTCTTTACTGCTGAGCCACCAGGGAAGCCCCATATGCTGCATAGATATGTATAAATATATACTTATGTATCCCAGAACTATTTTACAGCTTATACATATAAATACCCACACATACCAAACCAAAGTTCTATCCTTCAAAGCTTGTTTATACATAACAGGATTTCTTTCAACAGGGATTTACAGATATGACATCATTGCTTATATACATAACTATTTATTGCTATATAAATAACTTTAGGATCTCAGTAGCTACCTAGATTCATAAATATAATTTTAGAGTTTCATAAAAACTGATAATCTAAAAACTGCTTATCATGCTATCTCTATTCACCTAGTCTCCAAAGGAAAGTCACTTCTCAGACAAATGGTGTGTCTGTCTCCCTATTGACACACAGAATGTCGTTGTTTCAGCAGACTTCTGTTCCCCACTGAATGGGAGACAGCCATGGATTGGTGGGGAGACCTCGAGCTCGGGGGCTGTGCGGAGTGCTGGGCCAGTTCCCTTCAGGCATCAGTATCCAGGAGAGGAGTGGGGAAGGGCCCAGTGGCCTGAGGCAACTCCTCACACCTCCAGTTCTGCTGCTGTCAGAGAGCTTCCTGGCTTCCTTTTGTGATCAGGCAGTCCTGCAAAGGCTGCAGCAGATGGCTAATTACCATAATGCGCAGAGCTTTTGAGGGTCCTGGGTGCAAACCCAGGTGTGACCAAGCCAAGAGCAGCTGCATCTACTATGGCATGTGGAGCCAACATTAAGCTTTACCCACACACCCATTCTGACCTTTCCAATGGGAAGCTGATGGCTCAGCTTGGAACAGATGGCCAAGAGAAACACAAGGGAAAAGCCCTCCCAACCAGCTGTAGTGTCCCTTTTCCAGTCTCCTATCCTAACAGCTTTGAACTGACATGAAGCTCATTATCCCCATTGTGTCTTTCTCTCATGGTATTTATTCTGAGGACAAGCACAAACCCTGATGGTCCCATGCTTAGCAGTCCTAGTTATTGGGAGACGTGCTTTCTAAAATGATGTGTGTGGCAGTTTAGGTCTGTCAGTCCCTGCCTGGTTTCTACCCTTGGCAAGCATCATTCTCCACAGGTGAGGTGCAGGACCCCACCCCCGCCAGCTGATTTAGCTCTCCCTGGTGACTAGAACCAATCCTGAACTTGGAGGGATGTTAAGAAGCTCTTGCCCAAACTCAGGATTTAACATCAGGTCATACTAGTTACTCATCTGGGGGCTTCCCTAGTGGCTCAGATGGTAAAGAATCTGTCTGCAATGCAGGAGACCTGTGTTCAAAATCTAGGTCAGGAAGAGACCTGGAGAAGGAAATGGCAATCCACTCCAGTATTCTTGCCTGGAAAATCCCTTGGATAGAGGAGCCTGGTGGGCTACAGTCCACGGGGTCTCAAAGAGTCGGACCCAACTGAGCGACTGACATACACACATATTCATCTGGTGTTGACCTTGAATATTTAGAGTCGTAAAATAAATATATTATTGTAGCAGAGTGAAACAAAAATTTTAAAATCAGAATTCTTCTTCAAGATAGAACAACTTTTGCTTAGGAAATTCCCTTGACATGAGCATGGGGTGGGGGTTGGGTAAAATGACAAAGGAGGCCCATATACTATATATTTAAAGGAGTTCTAAGCCAGAATGTTCTCCAGAATCCTGAGAGGCTGGGCCCCAGCCCCCACTCCTGGCTCCTGAGCCACCCCCTCTCCCTCCCTTTCTTCTTAATCCTATTCTATCCCACATGGAGGGAGCCCCTGGCACACAAGTGAGGATGCCTCTGCCTTCACAGGCAAGCTCTGAACACACTGATGCCTATAGATGACATAGAGACCATGTGGCCATAAAGCCTGAAATAGTCACTATATTATCCAGAAGGAAGAAAGGAGGGCAATGTTTGGATATATAAACCCTTGGCCAAATGGGTATCTCAGACTCTAGGTCAGGGCACAGGCTCCTCTAAATAGCTGGGATCCCTCTTATCTGGATTTAAGAACAGTCACTTCTGGATGTCTTCTTGTGGTGAAAAAGTATCTTATCCTCCAAGGGCATGAAAAATTAATGGCAATTTAGGTGTCAAAGAGTAGAGAAGGGAATGAAAGGGATTGAACCAAGTGCCAAAGAAGTGCAGAACTTTTTAAAAACCGGGGTGAGGGACTTCCCTGGTGGCCCAGTGGTTAAGACTCTTTACTTCCAATGCAGGGTATACAGATTCTATACCTTGTTGAGGAGCTAAGATCTCAGTTGCCTTGTGGTCAAAAAACCAAANTCTTCTTCTTCTTTTTTTTTTTTAATACAATTTTCACCGGCGTCACCGCGGCACCGGCTCAGCTGTAACAGCGGCGGCAGCAGCTGCAGCAGCAGCAGCAGCAGCACACCTCGAATCGCCAGGGAGACCCGTCCCAGCGGCCCTCGCGGCGCACCGGCTTCGCCTCTCTTCTTTTCACAGCTATTTATAACGCCTCATCAGACAGCCATTTTGCTTTTTTGCATATCTTTTCTATGGGGATGGTCCTGATCTCTGTTTCCTGTACAATGTCACGAACCTCTGTCCATAGTTCATCACGCACTCTAAAGCTATTTTTCACTTCCACTGTATAATCATAAGGAATTTGATTTAGGTCATACCTGAATGGTCTAGTAGTTTTCCCTCCTTTTTCAATTCAAGTCTGAATTTGGCAATAAGGTGTTCATGGTCTGAGCCACAGTCAGCTCCCGGTCTAGTTTTTGCTGACTGTATAGAGCTTCTCCATCTTTGGCTGCAAAGAATATAATCAGTCTGATTTCGGTGTTGACCATCTGGTGATGTCCATGTGTAGAGTCTTCACTTGTGTTGTTGGAAGAGGGTGTTTGCTATGACCAGTGCGTTCTCTTGGCAAAACTCTATTAGCCTTTGCCCTGCTTCATTCTGCATTCCAAGGCCAAATTTGCCTGTTACTTCAGGTGTTTCTTGACTTCCTACTTTCGCATTCCAGTTCCCGATAATGAAAAGGACATCTTTTTTGGGTGTTAGTTCTAAAAGGTCTTGTAGGTCTTCATAGATCTGTTCAACTTCAGCTTCTTCAGCATTACTGGTTGGGGCATAGACTTGGATTACTGTGATATTGAATGGTTTGCCATGGAAATGAACAGAGATCATTCTGTTGTTTTTTAGATTGCATCCAAATACTATATTTCGGACTCTTGTTGACCGTGATGGCTACTCCATTTCTTCAGAGGGATTCTTGCCCGCAGTAGTAGACATAATGGTCATCTGAGTTAAATTCACCCATTCCAGTCCATTTTAGTTTGCTTATTCCTAGAATTTCAACACTCTTGCCATCAAGACCTCTCCTTAGCCCCTCTCAATGCCCAGAGTAGAACCAGTAAGTGTATTATATGAGCTGCCTTGGATGATAGATCCACCTGTGGTCACATGTCTCAATCACGGCCCATTGGAAAAAAAATAAGGCTTTTGCTAGGACTTTTGGGAAACAAAATCTCACTCTCTCAGCTGGGACTTGAATCTGAGAAAGGGTATGATCTGGAGTTGGGTCAGCCCTCTAATGAGTATAAAGAAAGCATGTGGTTGAAACTGAAGCCACTCTGGAGGAGAGCTGACTCAAGAGAGAGAGTAAAGGAGAAACCAGGTCTTGGTGACACACTGAGCCCCTACACTGGGCCACCCCTAGTGCCAGCGTACAGCAGAATTCTTCAGTCTCATGAGCCAAAGCTTTCCCTTTTAGCTTCAGTCAGTTTGGGTTGGATCTTCCATCATGTGTAATCCAAAGAGCTCTAACTAGTATGATTTGCAAGATTTTAATTTTCTTAAATAAAATGTGGTCGCTCTAGTTTGAACTTTGTTCAGTGTTTGTTTTCTTTTGTTTTGTAAATGTCCAAAATTTAAAAATAGTCAATATATATTCATGCCATTATTTTCATTACAAGTTCAGTTTTAATAGAAAAATAAATGACTAAATCATGTGCTAGATTATCAACCACTTGCATATTTAGCTTTTTGCATCCAAGGAAAGCCTAATCCATTGACCTATTACATAATAATTAGCCAGAAAATATCTTCATTCTAATAACAAGTGGAATTGAATACTGAAGAGAATGTGTTTAACTGAAAAGTAGTTAGAGAAACAAAAACTGATTTTAAAAAATCAATCTTAAAGGAAGCAGGAAAAAGAAAAGGAAATTTAAAAGGTGGAGCAAATAGCACAAAATAAAATGATAGGTATAATTCCAAGAAATCAGTCATTGCAAGCAAAGTATATGGTCTAACTTGCTAAGTTAGTCTAGTTTAGTGAAGTCAGAAGACAGAGATTATCAGACAATACAAGAAAACCTGGCTTTATGCTTTTTATAAGACACAAACCTGAAACATAGAGATACTGAAAGATTGAAAGTGAAAAGTCAGGAAAAAAATGAAATGAGACAAATATATAGCTCTATGTAGCTAGATCGGTATCAGTGTAAAAGGTTTGTTATCTATAGAAAGGGATGTTAGAACTAAAAGGTGTCAGGCAGGGCCTCACATGGTGAATAGAGGACATTTGATGATTCAGGGTGTGGTTCTTTCTTCTCTAATCACTCATTCAATTCATTCAGCTAATTAAAAAAGAATAATTTAAAAAGCTGATCATGTGCTAAGCTATCAAAGTCAAGTGCGGTCCTTGCTCTCAAATTTGCAGTCTGGTTAGGGGCACAGTTAAAAAAACACACCAAAAAAAAAAAAAAAACCCACCAACAACTGAAGTGTCATGTGGTCAGTGCTGTGATAGGGGCAGGCATACAGAGCTTTGAGAACATACTGACAGGGAGGGAGGTGTTTGTGAGTGGAGTTTTGACGGGTAGGGTACCTCTTTGATTCACCTATTGGATAAATTTCCCTGATAATCCAGACTGGCCTCTTGCTATTGATTCCTGACATTTAGCTCCAGTAATCTTGTGACATTGAGGGGAAGAAAAAAGTAAACTACAGGTATACCTCATCTTATTGTTCTTTGCTTTATTGTGTTTTACAGATATTGCATTTTCTTACAAATTGAAGGTTTGTAGCAACTCTGCATTGTCAAATGATGATTATCATTTCTTAGCAATAAAGTCTTTTTTAATTAAGGTGTGCACATTGTTTTTCTTAGATGTAATACTATTGCACATTTAATAAACTACAATATAACAATGCAAACATAGCTTTCACATGTACCTAATTAACCACCAAATTCATGTGACTCACTTTATTGTGATATTTGCTTTATAGCAGTGATCTGGAACCAAACCCACAGTATATCCAAGGTATGACTGTAGAGGGAAGTGAGGTCGGTCTAGGACCTAGAATCATCATTCTTACTGAATTGGGAGCAGGAGGAAATCCAGATGGATGGGTGGCAAGTCATAGACCACGCCCAGGCCAGCTTCAGGGAGGTCCAACAAGAGATGAAGGATAAAAATAAAAGGAAGAGGGGAGTAAGGAATACTCGGAAACCCAGGAATATGGCTAGAAAAATCATAGTTCATATCTGTGGTGAGATGGGGAGGGTTGGAGAGAGTTCAGAGGCAGAACTGGCAACATTAAGGCATGAACTCATTTTTAGAAGGCCTGAGATCCTGGGTGGGCCAGGTATCAGTGGCAAGGAAACTCGTTGCTCCAATACAATGAATATCCGGTCAATAAAAGAGGGCACTGAACAAAACAGGACAGGTGGTAGGGAAGGGTTGAGGGTCACCTGAGGGCTCAGCTAGAGTTTCTTTAATTTCTCTAAACTGAAGCCAGGTTGGTCCTACAGAGCTTGTAAGGAGAAGCCACTTGGTTCAGCTCTGGGGAGAATGGAGAATCTGAGCTGAGGAACCAGGAGGTTCTGACACCACCATGAGTGCTTTATCCTTCCAAATTCCCAATCTAAGCTCCTCTTGAATGGCAACACTTTTGGAAAGGGTAACCCATTAAATCCCTCTGTGTGAATGAGTTTATCAGATGTCTTCCAACCTGTTGGAAAGAACCTAATAATTTGAGAGTACTGGATGCTTGGGAAAGAGTGAACATAAAAAGATGGGTGGGAAAGGAAAGATACTGAAAGGGAAATCACAGGCCTCAGAGATAAGTTTACTGACTTCCGTTTTGCTGACTACCAGCTCTGCCTGTGGTGTCTTGGCATCATTCAGGAGTTCAAAGATAGGCTCCGCCCAGCTAAGAGCTGTTGGGTATAGCTGTCCTGTATATATAATGCCATGTAATGACTGGTTGGGGTTAATAAAATATAATGCCCAACCCAGATCTATTAAATTTTATCACAAAAAGAGGCTTTAATCAGTCTTTTATCAGCTTGGCGTTCTGGCCTAAGAAGACTGCTTTTATTTGCCCATATAAGAGACAATGGGAGAGCCAGGATCAGCCTGCTCTCTGGAGTACAACAAGCGAATTGTCCACAAACAACAGATCATTCAAGGCCATGGGAGAGGAAAGGCTGCATGAATCTACAAAAGTTTTCACTGTTAGTGGTCACGGCCTTGAGTGTTTAAATTCAGAACACATTCCCGCTGGAGCTTCCAAAATATAGGGAGGATGGGAACAAAAAGACTCCAGTGTGTTCCTTGTAAGTCTATCTGGCCTTGGCCCTCTGCAGGACATTCTTGCTTGCTGCTTGCTGAAAGGGGAAAGGAAAACTGACATTTGGTTCTCTGACTAAGCAAAGCCCAGATCTCCTGAGGATTAGATGTGATTCACCAGCTAGTAATTAACGTGATGAGTGTAGGTTTTCTGCCAACTGCACATGTCCCTCTGCCCAAGCACCTCTTGGACTATAGAAAGGACAGAAGGAGAAGGGAGATAAAAGGCAGTAAAAAAGGGAGATAAAAGAGAGGACCCTGCACTGATCCAAAAATGAGAATAACATTAAAGCCACCCAGTCGATTTTATTCAACAAATATTTGAATACTTTCTAGGAGCAGGCTGAGACATACCCAGGTATAAAAACAAACACACAAATAAAACATCTACTTTTTCTGCTTGGAATTGGAGGATGTTACAGTAGCAGGGTCTCAGATCTTCTTCCACTGTATTGTTTTGGTCTTCAAAAGATGTCATGGTTTTTTTGGTGTGTGTGTGTTTTTTTAATGCTGAGAAACACAGCCATATCCCATAGCAGTAACCTCAAATTCTGAGGTAAGACCATGGGGCGGCTATGGGAAAGTCACATGTCACTGGGGGAAGAAAGCTTCAGAATTATTGATCTAGTCTGACTCAGGCATCTCACTGGTGCAGAAATGGAAGTTCCAAGAAACAACCTGGATTGTCCAAGGCTACTGAGCTACTTAGTAACAGAGAGGGAATTAGAATCCATATCTTCCAATGCCCAATGCAGAACCAAATTCATTGTACCACGAAGTTTCTCCACTCAAGCTTCCTGGAAGACGCAAGTCCTGAAGACCTTTAGCAAATTATTGAGTATCTTGATCTACTGTATAGATCTACTCTATAGCTGTTCCTTACCTATATGTGGCCCATTAGCTGCCAAATCTTAGTGCCATCACTTCTGCTTATCAAGAGTTTAAATTTTACTTGTTAACCAAGATGTCCCCTTCTGCTCTATATGGAACATTGTTTGGGACTAGAAATATGTAAAGAAATAAGAGGAAGAACAAAAGGACTTAAACAACAACAAAGAAAAAAAGAGTAAACCTTTGCTCCAAACCTGTGGCTCCTCAGCTTCTGTAGAGGCAGGGGTGGCAGATGCCTACCTTGGTTTTGAGTAGAGCAGTGTTCAGATACGTTTGGGAGTTGATAAAGATAGGAGGAATTCCTGTAACCATGTGGATGTGAGACCTGGGAGTAATTCTATTTTTGGAAGGTTTACTGGATACATGCATCTGAAGATGAAATGAATACCGCCCAGTTAGATGGCTTTTAGGGAACAGGATGAAAGAGAGACAAGAAAGGGACCAGGGGGAAATGAGAGTTGTTCTGTGAATTGTGAGAGGTGCCAGCAGTCAGAAGTCTTTTTCCATTTTCATTTGTCATCTAGGGTGGCTGACCCATGCTTTGTGCTTTGAAATCATTCTGCTTCCCTAAAGATATTTTGAGCTGTAATTGCAGATTTCCATTTTAGTTTCTTTCTCTCTCCCTTTCCATTCTAGACAATCGATTCAAAGTCCTTCCTCAGGCACTATACAAAATGCCTTTGCAGAGCTGATGAAGGTATGTGGTGTGGCCCATGTGAATTTATCAATTTTTTTTCTGCCTGTAATAGGAGTGGTTATAGAAAAGTGCTTATTAGCTAAATTAGATCAACAATTTAAGCTGGTGGGTCTTGTGACATAACTGCTTTGATATTAACTTCTTTATTAATTATATTAATTATGAATCACCTTGCACTGAGGTAATGGGACTGCAAGCTGTTTTCTTTCAGATTTCAATAGTAATGCTGCCTTGAGTTCTTTACTTATGTTCCTGGCAATTAAGTGCTATCCCAAAACATAAACACAATTTTCTCTTTTGAAATCATTATGCAAGGAGTGTCATGTGAAAGCTGCTGTTACTTAAAATATATTCTTGTAAAATAAATAAAGGGGAGCTCTTCTATTCATAAGACCATCAAGGAGCTGTTATTAAAACTCTTAATAGAAAAAACTATGCTGTCCACTCTGTTTTCCTTTTTTGTTCTTTTCTCCTTCCCCCCCAAAAGATAACCCTTTAGGATATTTTTAACTAAAAAAGGGAGAAAACCAAACAAATGAACAAAAATTTTTTATTGTTTTGACTATGGTTGTTAAAATGTGGCCTACAGGAAAAATAGAATTTAAAAAATGATCACATGCACTTCACCTCACATAAAGAGTTGTGAGCTTTCAGAGTTTACCTGCAGCCACAACTCTACAGGGGTTGCCTCTTTACCTCAACCAAACACTATGGTTCTTTTTTTTTAGAGAGAAGATTGACCTTGAAGTCAGACTGGCCTGGTTTAAATCTATTAGGCTAAATCACAGGAATTTGCTGTTTATATATACCAAAGATGGTCAAAAAATGGCAATTTCATGGGGGTCGAGCCAGTAGCTTTTCAGTGGTCAACCTTCGGGTTATTGTGAGGACTATGGATGATGTATTTTAAAAATGTTTTACTTATTCCTTTCGGTATGCTCACAACACATGGTGACTAATATGAATTGCAACCAGCACCAAGTCAGTTCAACAAGTCCTATCCTTCCTCTTTATCCCAGGGGACTTCCCTTGTGGCTCAGCTGGTAAAGAATCCACCTTGAATGCAGGAGACCTGGGTTCAATCTCTGGGTTGGGAAGATCCCCTAGAGAAGGGAAAGGCTGCCCACTCTAGTATTCTGGACTGGAGAATTCCATACACTGTATAGTCCATGGGGTCGCAAAGACTTAGACACGACTGAGCGACTTTCACTTTCTTTATCCCAGACACTGCTTTTGTGTTGGGAATACCTAGATTCAGTGGGGCAGATAGCTGGCATGACGCATGCAGGAATTTAGCAATATATCCATGAGAGAAGTTAGGATGGTAGGATGGGGATGAACTTGGGGAAATGGGGAGATGAGCGCATCCTTTCCTCAGGGGAGATGCCTCATCAGGGTGCTGCAGAAAAGACAGCTTAGTGGGGAGTGTTCCATTCCAGGCTGGCTGTTCAGAGAACTTCAGGTTAGAGAGAGAGAGAAAGAGACAGACAGACAGAGAGACAGAGAGACAGAAAAGAGGTCTGTAAAATGAGGTTGGATAGATGGGCAGGGCCCACAATATAGAGTTAGGTTTTGTGAGTTCTAGAGATTTTCCAACTTTGAGGGGAACCTCTTTACAAAACCGCCACGTCAACATACCTCTAGGGGCTCCCAGGACCTGAAAGTGGGAAGTCTTGACATTTCAGCTTTATTATCTTTTCCCAAGCATCTGCCCTGGGCAGGGCCACACTCTGAGGGTCCTTGTTAAAGAGCAGGGGGTAGACAATGGACAGCTACTGAAGGATCTTAAGCAGGAAAGTGACATCATCAGATTGGACTTTTAGAGAAAGCACCCCAAGGGCTGTCTGGAAGATGGATCAGAGGAGCTTGTGTTAGACAGTTGAAAAACCAATTAGAAAGCTATTTTAATAATCCAGAGAGCCAAGAGTCTGAATGTGGATGAATTCATGAAGAAGAAATTAACCCGGCATCATTCAGCAAAGTCACTGGCGGATAGCCACACAGAAGGCCTGGTCCTCCTGTTCCTGAGCCCTTCCTAAACAGGTAGCAGATGCTTTCAAAATCAGATTTTCCACCTGGAAAGGTCTTGGATTAATCACATGACCAGAGGCCTGTGACCACACAGGCACACACTGGTCAGCCATTGCGCTCTCATGCCCACTGAGGTCTTGTTATTCCTCGTTTCTGCCCTGCCCTCTCATATCTAAGTTCTGCCACAGTGTTCACTGTAATAGTTCAGTTCTCTGTTGGACTGCTTGGCCAGGGCTTTGTTACCTGCTTAATTTCTGCCATGCTGTTTCTAATCCTCCAAACCTGGGGCTGAGTGGTGTATTCCACCCACTCCATCCTCCTAGGAAAACCTCTGTTCATCTGTTCATCCTTTGAGATGTTCAAATGTTCATCCTTTGAAACCTTTTGCATGGGTATGCTCCTCAGTGATCCTTCTCTGGCTACCTCCCACCATTACCCCTAAATTCAATGACTCTCTCACCACCTCTGTATCTTCATTATTGTATGTAGTATGCTTTATAATATTTATTTGTATATCTTTGAGGTTGGGAACTATACCTTATACTATTTCCCCATTAGCTCACACATTCCTTAGTATATAATAGACACTTAATGAATGTGGGTCAATAGACTTGAACTGAATTCACTCTTCCCTCTTAAAATATTCATAATACAGCACAATAATAGTTTGGCCAGGGTTTAGCTGTGCCTGCCTTCTAAGGATCACAGTATCCCAGCCTATGTGAATTTTCATATCTCCCACTGTCTGTACTTCCTGCTTCAAGGACTCCATTCAATGGGTTGAACTACTATTCACCCAGAATCAAGCCTGAATCCACCACAATTTCATATCTTTCCTGGGTACCTCCTATGGATGGGCCTGATTTCTTCTGGCCAGTCCTTGCTCAGTCTTCACTTCTTCCAAGCCCATCTCTGAAGTGAAGATGCTTTGTGACCTTTCTGGTTGTGCTCTCTGCATAAGAAGGGGATATTTACTCCAAAAGCAGCCAATTCATGGGCTAGACCATATCTGTAAGGTAGCCCAGTAGGAAAAGCTTTAACCAAAGTGATTGTCTTAGTCAGTTTGGGCTGCTATAATAAAAAGTATCATAGACTAAGGAGCTTTTTAAACAATGGAAGTTTATTTCTCACAGTTCTGGAGGCTGGAAGTTTGAGATCAGGGTGCCAGCATGGTGGAACTCTGATTCATAGTGGTCATTTTCTTACTGGTTCCCACTCTTGGTGGAAATGGCAAGGGAGCTTTCTGAGGTCTCTTTCATAAGGGCACTAATCCTGTTCATGAGAGTTCCACCCATGACCTAATTACCTCCCAAAGGCCTTACTTCCTAATACTGTCATCTTGGGACTGAGGATTTCAACAGGAATTTGAGGGGAACACAAACATTCAGTCTAGAGCAGGGATTTTATGGGCCAATCAGACTGACAGATCAAGTAGTGGAGAAAATCACTTCAAGGAGCCTTCCCTTAGCAGAAGAACTGTGGATGGGGTTGTTTCTTTTAGAAAGGAACTGTTGGTTGAGTAGGCATCATGTCTGAGCCCTTGAGTACACTGCTCCAATCTCAACCTTCCTAAGTTTTTTCTACTCTCAGTGTTGTCCACTCCTAACTAGAGTCACCTGAAGAGAAACCCAGGACCCTGTGTCGTTGCTCCTTCTCTACGTGTATACCTGTGGCGGATTCATGTTGATGTATGGCAAAACCAATACAATACTGTAAAGTAATTAACTTCCAATTAAAATAAATAAATTTATATTTTAAAATATAAATAAATAAATAAAAAGAGTTCCTCATCTAATTTTGAAGAACTGTGATGGGGTCTAAGATTTTACCAAACTTACTGGCTAACAAATTATCTTGACACAGTTTCACTGATGCCAGCAGAAGGCAAGAAACTTAGGTGTGAACAACAAAGGACTTTATCACTCACAACACAGAAATTATTATAGAATGACCGTTAGCATATTTACAATGTGCATGGGACCAAATGGATGCTTGTGTAAGCTGTGGGTTGTGTTACAGTAGAGGGACTCTACTGTAGCTTAGGTAACCTAAATATTTTATTTTGGGCAATAAATATGCTTGCTCTTTGTTCTGGAGAAAGACATTATTACACTGAGCAGTAAGCATGGTGTGGCCTTTTCTCTAGATGGAGGCACTATCTCTATCTTTCATGGCCATTTGTTATAGGAAAAATTCTTGAAAAGATATTTTGAATGAAGGGTAATAAGAACCTCACTTACAAGATGTATAGAAATGTGAGATACTCACGGGGAGTTGTCTTAAAACTCTAACTAGCAGCTCCCATCCATCTGCATACTGACACTGACAGCTTTATTACTCGGGTGATGGGAACTTTACTTTACCAACCCTAAACCCTCTCCTGAGCTCTAATCACAAATTTTCTGCTCCAAGTGAACATCCTATCCAGAGAATTTCAATAATTAAATTTAAAATGTTTATATACACAAAACTTCCAGTTTTATTACCACCGTTTTCCTTGTTTCACTGGTTCCAACCTCAGGAGTCATTTTAAAATTCCATCTTCTTCCTTATCCCTAATCATCAATCAATCATAAATTTTTATCAGCTCTTCTTTATTTTTTTTTGTTTTTTTTTAACTTTTTATTTTATATTGGAGTAGAGCTGATTAACCATGTTATGATAGTTTCAGATACACAGCAGAGCAGTTCAGTCATACATCTACATGTATCCATTCTCTCCCAACTCCCCTCCCATTCAGTCTGCAGCATAAAACATTGAGTAAAGGCAATGCCAAAGAATGCTTAAACTACTGCACAATTGCACTCATCTCACATGCTAGTAAAGTAATGCACGAAATTCTCCAAGCCAGGCTTCAGCAGTACGTGAGCTGTGAACTTCCTGATGTTCAAGCTGGTTTTAGAAAAGGCAGAGGAACCAGAGATCAAATTGCCAACATCCGCTGGATCATGGAAAAAGCAAGAGAGCTCCAGAAAAACATCTATTTCTGCTTTATTGACTATGCCAAAGCCTTTGACTGTGTGGATCACAATAAACTGTGGAAAATTCTGAAAGATATGGGAATACAAGACCACCTGACCTGCCTCTTGAGAAATCTGTGTGCAGGTCAAGAAGCAANTTTGGCCACCTCATGTGAAGAGTTGACTCATTGGAAAAGAGTTGACTCATGGAAAAGTTGACTCCTGAAGCTGGGAAGGATTGGGGGCAGGAGGAGACGGGGACGACAGAGGATGAGATGGCTGAATGGCATCACTGACTCAATGGACACAAGTCTAAGTTGGTGATGGACAGGGAGGCCTGGTGTGCTGCAATTCATGGGGTCGCAAAGAGTCGGACACGACTGAGCGACTGAACTGAACTGAGAGTTCCCTGTGCTATAAAGTAGGATCCTGTTGGTTATCCATTAATATAGCAATGTGTGCTTGTCTATCTCAAAATCCCTAACTATCCCTTCCCCTCCTTGCCCCCTGGTAACCATAAATTTGTTCTCCAAATCTGTGAGTCTGTTTCTGTTTTGTAAATAAGTTCATCTGTATCATTTCTTTTTAGATTCCACACATAAGGGATGTCATACGGTATTTCTCTTTCTATATCCAACGTACTTCACTCAGTATGACAATCTCTGGGTCTATCCATGTCCATCTCTTCTTTCAAAATATCTCAGTCTCACCCTCTTCTTTTCTTGGCCATTTATGCTGTCATTAACCTAGTTAGGAATGCTATTTTCATCCCTAGAATGGTCAAGAAATGTCCTCACTAATTTTCTAGATTCCTATTCTCCTTGTTGATACCTCTTAATCCCCTTAAGGCACAGTTTTGATTTTATCACACTCTCATTTTTAAAGTTTCAGCAGTTTCCCATGGCCTGTTCAATACAGCTGTCTAGACCTTTCTCCCAAACACTCAAGGCCTACCCATTCTGACCTGGGCCTTGTATCCCCCTACTCTGTTTTGCCTGCACAGGCATTTCTTCTTCTCCCTACTTGCCAAACCTGCCCAGGCCTGGGCTACCTCCCCACCCTTGCCCATTCCTCAGAGCTCTGAATCCTGTACCTCTAGAAGTTCTTTAACTGGTCCAGTCTATACTCATTGCTTTTGTCCAGTTATACTTATTTTATTAGTTAGCTTCATTCTGTCCCATGTGACTGCTTGTCTGTCTTAGGTACTCACATAAGTTTTAAGTTCCTGGAGAAGAAGCACTATATACGTTTTATACCACTCAGTGTCTACTCAGCACCGTCTAGGGCAAACTATAGAAGCCTGACTCTCCCACTTGCTATTAATAGCTATGTGATTAGAAGGGTAACATCTACACCTCAGTTTCCTTACTTAAAAAATAAGGTATAGGGACTTTCCTTGTGGTCCAGTGGTTAAGAATCTGCCTTCCAACACAGGAGATGTGGGTTCAATCCCTGGTTGGGGAACTAAGATCCCATGGGGAAACAAAGCTTGTGCACTGCAACAAGAAAAATCTAAATGCCACAACTAGAGAAGCTCCCATGTGTCACAGCTTATGAGAAAGCCCATGCACCACAAGGAAGAGCCTGCAGGATACAACGAAGACCCAGTAAAGCAGAAAAAAGAAAAGGAAAGATGTAAATAGTATCTATATCACAGGGTTGTTCAGGTAATTAAGTTGGATAACATGAGAAAACTTTAACAAATTATCTGGTATATAGGAAGAGCTCAATCAATATTGACTATTATTATTAATCTTATAGTGAGATAAGTGAATAAATACATAAATGAATACCTGAAATACACAGTCCCCTTTTTTGGGTGGGGAGAAAGTCCATTCTAATGGAGGATGGCCAGATAACCTTGAAAAATATTTATGATTGCATACCACTGACCCATAGGAGAAACTGGATGGAAGATGGGAAGTAGCATCTTCCAAAGGCTTAACTAAATCCTTGAAAAAATGGATTCTTCAGAGATAAGTGGAAAACATGATAATAGAGAACCAATAAAGGAACAGTCCAGGTGGTGTATCTTGTCTCCTTTATGTTTCCAGGTTTCTCTCTGTCTCTTGGGTAAGTCTAAGGCTCTTGGAACATATTTGGGGGCACAGAAGAACCATCAGTGTGGCAACTGGTGAAAGAGAAGGAGCCTGTTCCCTGGCTAGGGGCTGGCAAAATTTTCTACATAGGACACATCCTGTCTTTCTTCCAGGGCATCACTGCCTCCTTAGATATGCCCACAGGCAAGCTTGATATGAGCTATTACTGTGGAAAGTTGTCCCTGGCTGTCAGAATCACAATGCTGCTTGATGTTTACTGTGAGAAGCAAACACTCACTAACTGGCTGGATAAGGAGACAAAGGAATTTTTTCTAAGAGTAGAGCATCCTCAACCCCCTTCCATTAGCAAATTACTATGACCGTCATTTCAGTGCCTTTCTATATGTCACATACTATGCTACCTGACAAATAGACCTCAAAATAATCTGGTAAAGTTCATGTTACAATAGCTGTTTTAAAGAAAAGAAGCTGAGGAGCATCAAGATTGAGTAAGTGTCTTTGGTCATGCAGCTCATATGTGATGGAGACAGGATTTAAACCCAGGCATGACTGCCTGCAAAGATCTGGGACCATTTCCCCTCAAAGCCAGCATATAAAACAATCCAAACAAGCTAGATCTTGGATTGCTACTCACATGTGCTTTCAGCCACATTTCACTAATTTCCTTTTGCCATTGATCAGCTGTTAAGACAACTGTGCAAGTAAGATTAGCAAATGCTTTTTTAGGGTGGGTTTTCACCTAGAAGAGGAAGAGAGATGTTGTGCCCCTCAGTAGGGGTGAGGGAAGAAACTAGCTGTGGGCAGCTGAAGGCAAATGAAAACAAATTTGTTTAGCTGAGGGCTAGTACTCTGCATAGCAACTAAAATGTATTTTTATATCTCCTGCCAGATGATAGAACTTCTGTTACAGTGCTTCATGTCACCAGTAGGAAAACATGGACTCCTCCTAGAGCTCTTGATTCTGAATCTGTTACTACCCTTATAAAAAGTAATGTTAATAGAGATAATAAAATGGAATCCAAACCATAGTCACTTTGCTGCCTGCATGAAAATATTGGCTCTGGAAAATGGACAGCCTGGTAGGAAACCAAAGACATAGAAATATGTTTTGAGAATCATATTCTTGGTCTGAAACAGGTCTCACAGTAAGGAAGGTTGGCTGAGGCCAAGGTTCCTGAGGTTAGGAAGGGGGAGAAGCTTATTTTTCTGCAGTCTCAGTATAACAAGGCAGTCAAGGAGGGTGTATTTTGGTTTCTACTCCCTCCTCCAAGGGAAAAAGAAGCCCAGATTTGTCCTTCACAGAACTTGGGGTAGTTTGCCTTAACAAGAGCAGACTACAGACCCTCCATGAAATTGTGGAGGAATTTCTTGTTGGTCCCATTCCAGTTCCCCTTCCAAAGGATCTCTCTCCACTGGGTATCCCAAAGCCCACTATTCCTGACAAATCAAGCCACCAGTTTGCTTAACATAGCTTCTGTATATGGTAAGATGGTCTGGATCGACGTCAGGTCCAATAAATTTGACCGTGTCACTATCTCTAACTCCTATTGTCTTCATTCCCAGTTTGTTGAATTAAATAGTTGAGTTGGGAAATTGTTTTAAACTAAATTGATCAGGTAATTGGGTTCTGATTAACATGGATATTATTTCTGCTTTGTATTGTGATAAATGCTCTTGTGTTCCCCAAAAGATGTTAAAGTCCTGCTGCTGCTAAGTTGCTTCAGTCGTGTCCGACTCTGTGCGACCCCATAGACGGCAGCCCACCAGGCTCCCCTGTGCCTGGGATTCTCCAGGCAAGAACACTGGAGTGGTTTGCCATTTCCTTTGTTAAAGTCCTAACCCTTGATAATTGTGAATGTGACTGTATTTGGAAATAGAATTATTGCATATATAATAAGAGATCTTACTAGATTAAAGTGGGCCTTGGAGCCAATGACTAGTGTCTTTGAGNTTTGCCATTTCCTTTGTTAAAGTCCTAACCCTTGATAATTGTGAATGTGACTGTATTTGGAAATAGAATTATTGCATATATAATAAGAGATCTTACTAGATTAAAGTGGGCCTTGGAGCCAATGACTAGTGTCTTTGAGAGAAAGCTGTAAAGAGACATAGACACATACAGGGAGACTGGAGTGACACAGCTGTAAGCTAAGGAATGTCAAGAACTGCAGAAACAAGGGACAGGCAAGGAAGGAGATTTTTCCTTTGAAGCCCTCTGAGGGAGCATGGCCCTGGTGATACTTGGATTTTCTAATTCTAGCCTCCATAACTTGTTGTTGTATAGTCACTAAGTTGTGTCCAACTCTTTGCAACCCTATAGACTATAGCCCAGCAGGCTCCTCTGTCCATAGGATTTCCCAGGCAAGAATAGTGGAGTCGGTTGCCATTTACTTCACTAGGGGATATTCCAGACCTAAGGAACAAACCTGTGTTTCCTGCTTGGCAGGTGACTTCTTTACCAATGAGTCACCTGGAAAGCTCCAGCCTCTATAACTGCAAGAGAATAAGTTTCTACTTTTTAAAGCCACCCAGTCCATAGTATGTTGTTATAGCAGTCTTAGGAAATTAGCACAAGTTCTTTCACTCGCATTAATTTTTTTATTACCTATTGTATCCCCAGCACTTATCAAAGTTCTTTGCAATATGATAAGAGCTCAGTGAACACATGTTGAAGGAGCAAGAATTGATTGTATGTGTACAATGTGTATGTAGAAGCATATCGATATATATTCTGATCTACCTCAGTTGTTTACTACTGCTATGAGCCATGAGTCTATAAATCCATGCATGTAGACTGAATAAATAATACCAGTCATATAACGTACTTATTTTAACTTAACAGCCATACAAACATACAAAACTAACAACTGGCAAGAATTCATACCAAAAAAGTCAAATTGAAGTTACATTTGTTAATTTTAAAACATAGGAAAACATAAAAACAGATGGATTTAGCTTAAATCAATAAATCTTCTTTTTTTTTCCCCCAAATGCCATTCTTAGTAGCCTTATTCTCCTGGTTGTTGAAATCAACTCACTATCCTATTCTGAACAGGCCTAGTAGTGAACCAGACCCTAGGCCAGTGTTTTATAAAACGCATTCCATAGACCACCTGCCTTAGAACTACCTTATGAAGACAGAATAATTAAATAGTGTGGTACTGGTAAATTAAGAGCCCAAAATACTGTTGACCCTTGAAAAACATGTGTATTAGGGGTGTTGACCCTCCATAGAGTTGAAAATCTACATATAAATTATAGCTGGTGCTACATGCACTCAGTTCCTCCATGTCCACATTTCCTCATATGAGGATTCAGCTAAAACCTGTGCATAAGTAGACCTGCACAATTCAGACCCACGTTGTTCAAGAGTCAACTGTAGTAGTGTCACAGAAGAGAAAATTGAGAGTTAAACACAAATTCATATAGAAACCTAGAAAATGATAAAAGGGGAAATTCAAATTATGGGTAGTGATGAAATAAGGAATACATTAATCAATAAATGTTATTGGGGAAACTGCATAGTCACCTGGAAAAAAAATAAATTGCAACCAAATTTTACATATTTTTCTAGAATAAAATCTATGTGGATTAAAGATTTAAATTTTTTTTTTAAACCTATAAAGGTACTAGGTGAATTTACAGAATAATTTTTCACAGTCTCAGAGTGGGAAAAGTGTTTCAAAGTATAACTTAAAACCCAAAATAAAATAAAAATGAATCTAGTAACAGTTATAATTTGACACAAAGTTGTCTTGCAGAAGCTACCAAAAGGTAGTCAAAGATAAATGACAAACTGAGAAAAATATTTGCAAGTCATATCTCAGCTTCAAGGTTTATTTCCCTAATATGTAGAATTTCTACAAACTAATAAAATTAAGATCAAAAGATACAGTAGAAAAATGGTGAAAAGAAATGAGCAGACTTCACAAAAAGAAAATACAAATGATTCAAACATATTAAAATATTCTCATTCTCCTCTCTTATGGTAAAAGAATTGCAAACTTAAAACACCAATGAGATCTTATTTTGAGGTACCATACTGGCAAAGTCAAAAAGTTTGCTAACACACTTTTTTGGCTAGAGGTTGTGAAAACAATGGTGCTCATGGTGGTAAGAGTGTAAACTGAAATAATATCTGTGAAAGGCAGTATCTGTGAAAAATCACAAAATCACTTATTTGGCCCAGTAATTCCACTTATAAGAATTTATACAGAACAATAAACTGTGGAAAATTATGAGAGAGATGGGAATACCAGACCGTCTGACCTGCCTCTTGAGAAATCTGTATGCAGGTCAGGAAGCAACAGTTAGAATTGGACATGGAACAACAGACTGGTTCCAAATAGGGAAAGGAGTATGTCAAGGCTGTATATTGTCACCCTGCTTATTTAACTTATATGCAGAGTACATCATGAGAAACGCTGGCCTGGAGGAAGCAGAAGCTGAAATCAAGATTGTTGGGAGAAATATCAATAACCTCAGGTATGCAGATGACACTACCCTTATGGCAGAAAGTGAAGAGGAGCTAAAGAGCCCCTTGATGAAAGAGAAAGACAAGAGCGAAACGGTTGGCTTAAAGCTGAATATTCAGAAAA
>SJYV01047324.1:126605-246131 GCA_006410875.1 Neotragus pygmaeus
TGGCCACCTCAGGCGAAGAGTTGACTCATTGGAAAAGACTCTGATGCTGGGAGGGGTTGGGGGTAGGAGGAGAAGGGGACAACAGAGGATGAGATGGCTGGATGGCATCACCGACTCGATGGACATGAGTTTGAGTGAACTCCAGGAGTTGGTGATGGACAGGGAGCCCTGGTGTGCTGCGATTCATGGGGTCACAAAGAGTTGGACACAACTGAGCAACTGAACTGAACTGAACTGAATCAATTATGTGTGAAATGACATATGTATATGGCACTTATTGTTACATTGTTTACAGTTGCAAGAGATTAGAAACAATCTTCCTATCTATTGGCAGCAGATTGCTAAATGAACTATGGTATACTTCCACAGTGAAATACTATGTAGTTATCAAAAAGAATGAGGAAACTTTATATATCAGAATAGGAAGATCTCAAAGAAACATTAAGTTAAAAAAAAATAAACAAGGTTTAGAAAAGTGTGTATGACATGCTACCACATGAATGAAAAGAGTAAAATTTATACTTACTTTTTATTTAATATGCATGAAATATTTCTGGAAAGACAAAAGAGAAAAACTGTGGATTTTCCTTAGACTGTAATCTCTACCCTAGACTTATGGAGGCAGAATCTGTGCAAGCATTGATTCTAAAGCTTACTGAAGGTTGATAAACCCTGACCTTAGGGAGGAAAAATTTAAGAATCACTTTGAGATTTATTGGCCCAGTTCCAACAGGTAGGATTTTGTCATTTTTCAAATCCAGTCCATTTTCTCTGAGGAGTTCAGTTCTAATAACTGGCTTCCTATCCCTATGACCTCACTCTTGTTTCAGTAAACTGCTTAAATCCATCATGTCAAACCTTTTCTTCCAGTTGTCCTGGGCCACTGACTAGGGTTACCATAGCCAAAACCAGAATAAACCTAAACATGCACAAAACTGACAACAGCTTCTTCCTTACTATTGATATGGACATTGTGGGGAAAAAAAACTCAATGGTCAGTTCAAAGGAGTAAGCAGAGGCAAACCAGGGCCCTAGATTTGGGTTGATAGCAGAAGGCAGAAATAACAGAGGAACAGGCGAAGAGGAAGAAGAACTATAAATATCTCCTCAGAATTTAAGAAGCCTTTAAAAAGAAAAAGGTTGAGGAAAAGTTTGAGAACAATTTCAGACCCCTTGTTCTTCCCCAACCAAAGCTCTACCTTCTCTTTCTAAGCATTACCGCCATCCCCAACACTTACCCCCAAACTGATCATGTGGCTGGGCCTCTGTTATCCATTTCCAGATTTCCCTGAGCTGCTTGCCCACCTGCCTAAATTTCTAAACAGCTCCTGTTCCCACCAATCATAGAGCATGTGTTTGTATATTCAGTCTCTATGGTTACAGTTTTAGGACTGAACATGCTTCTAGGACCTGCAGCTGTATCTCTTCTCCAGTATCCCTTCCTCCAGTGGTCTGATCTGATTCCTAGATTCCAGCTCTCTAGGTCAGCACTGTTATCCCAAAGGAAATCAAGCCCCATAGGGTTCCCATAACCTAGTTACTGGTTGAAATTCACATCACAAGTTAGACAGGAGCTCTGCCTTGAATGACTTGGTCTGTGAACACAACTACACGCAACCACATGAAAAATGAATAATCACACTGACACAGATTCTAGGTGATAGACACCAAAGGAACAAAGAGTTGGCTAGTCTCTGACTAGTACAGGCCCTTAGTCATCAGATGTCAGAAAAATAGAAGGGCAGGTAGTTTAATGGATAAGGGCTAGCAGAGGTTCAGTTCAGTTCAGTTCATTTCAGTCGCTCAGTCGTGTTCAATTCTTTGCGACCCCATGAATCGCAGTACACCAGGCCTCCCTGTCCATCACCAACTCCCGGAGTTCACTCAGACTCACATCAATCAAGTCCGTGATGCCATCCAGCCATCTCATCCTCTGTCGTCCCCTTCTCCTCCTGCCCCCAATCCCTCCCAGCATCAGAGTCTTTCCCAATGAGTCAACTCTTCCCATGAGGTGGCCAAAGTACTGGAGTTTCAGCTTTAGCATCATTCCTTCCAAAGAAATCCCAGAGGTTAGGACCAATTAAACATATGTCAGGTCAAGTTCAAAGAGTCCCGTGATATATAAATATGATTCTGAAGCAAAGTCTGCCTCAGACCACTCTTAGCCAGTGGTATGGGAGTATGCTCAAAACTTCTTACTTTGATAAACAATCAAGGGAGTCAAGCAGGGAGTAAGAGAGTTGCAGAAGGTTCTAAACCACATATAGGTAAATATGCAACTTGGCGTAGTGAGAGAGCACTGGATTAGGTGCCAGTAGTCCTGAGTACTGCTCCTGAGTCCTCTGTGCTTCTTGTTCCAGTGATCTTCACCCTGACCCCACATCCTGCTCAGAGGGGCCTCCTTGCTTTCAATTCAGCATCCTTGGTTTCAGGAAATTGATCTCCATCCTCCACCTGAGTCTGATGGCCTAGAGCAGATATTTGGCCCTTTATGTCTGTTTGGTAACAGAGCCTTCCCAGTAAGAACCATCACTGTCAGCAATCTTGGCAACACTTCGATCCCTGAGTGTGACAGCCTGTGTCCTTATCAGCAGAAGACCCTGTCTATGGAGTGCTTAATTTCTAAAGGAAATGTCAGGCTTACAGGAAATTCTAGCTAAGCAGAGGGAATCAGTTCTCTTTACATGAAATGTCCTGATCCTTTTAGTACAAACAGAGAGTTTTAACCAAAAAAAAAAAAANTGTTTTTCAAATCCACTCATGTATATATCTACTTTTTCCATCTTTTATGTTTGACTTCGAGGGCAAGGAATGTATCTAGATTAGATTAGCACACAGTGGACTCACCAAAAAGATTTACCAATTTTAACTGATTGACAGCTAAAAGATGACAACTCTTTGCTTTCATCTTTTCCCATAACACTCCCTACTTGCTTTTTATCATGGACCATTCCAGTTTCAAAAGGCCAACATTTTCTTTCTGATTAGAATCTGTCTCAAATTCCAGGTTTTAGCACTGGAAGGGAACTTTCCAGAAAAAAACAAGGGAGGCCTTCAAAGTGTAGGAGGGCCATCTCCATGATTTTCACTTTTATTTTTGGTCAAAGAGGTCTCTAACTTTGTGAGCACATTACTGCCTCTTAAGCACTCTGAACCAAGATGAACAAACCAAAAAGATCTTCTCTTGGGTCACCTAGCACAAGATGGACCTGCTTTATTAACCAAAAGGAAAGGGAGGCCAAAAGGAAAACAAACACAAGAAGAAAATGTAAAAGACTTATACATTATAAATTTTCAACCATTTTAACATGAGCTCAGTCCTGAGGTGCTCAAGACCTGTTCCATCCCACAAGGCATCTACAGTGTCTACACTTTATCCCCAGATATNTTTATTTTTGGTCAAAGAGGTCTCTAACTTTGTGAGCACATTACTGCCTCTTAAGCACTCTGAACCAAGATGAACAAACCAAAAAGATCTTCTCTTGGGTCACCTAGCACAAGATGGACCTGCTTTATTAACCAAAAGGAAAGGGAGGCCAAAAGGAAAACAAACACAAGAAGAAAATGTAAAAGACTTATACATTATAAATTTTCAACCATTTTAACATGAGCTCAGTCCTGAGGTGCTCAAGACCTGTTCCATCCCACAAGGCATCTACAGTGTCTACACTTTATCCCCAGATAAAAACAGCAAATTTTAAGCATAAATACTTGAGTTCTTGTTTCCTATTCCTCAAATTGTCTAAAGCTGAAGAAGGTGATTTTATAACCTACTTCTCACTTGTTGACTTATTCTTTCTTTGCTCAGTGTACTCTTCTGTAAAATAAGGATAATAATACTAAAGTAAATTAATCATAAAGTTGATGTGGGAATTGAATGAAATAATCTAGATAAAGCATTTAGAAAATGCAAAGCACTCAGTAAGTATTATTATTTAACAAGCAAGACTGAAAGATTAGGTGAGATTAAAAGGGGTGGATTGGGGAGAGGGAAGGGGAAAGCAAGAGATTTCAGTTTCAGCCCTACTATCCAAATCCCCATCTAGGGTCCCTCCATCTCCTCTTTCTGGTTTCTTCTGAGGAAGCCATTCCTCTCAGGCAGATTCACTCTTCCAGTTCCAAACAGCAATTATGTCTTAATACAGTACAATAATTTTTACACTCAGCTAGTAATAGAAGAGTCTACTCTGTATGGTTCTTTTCTACCTTCCCAATAGTCTCAATGTGTTCTCAGTGTGATGGAATCATGCTCATTCTCCCTTGCCTACAACTATTTCACTCTACTGTCCTTAACTCAAGATGAAAGATTATAGGCATCTCTTTGCCCTCCTCCCAAAGTGCTTGTAATAACCACAGAACTGTTCAAACAGATCACATATATGACCTTGATAAAAACCCTTTTTTGGACTTCCCTGGTGGTCCAATGGCATCTACCAAAGCAGGGGACACGGGCTCAATCCCTGGTCGGGGCAGATTCCACATGCCAGAGGGGCAACTAAGTCAACACACCGCAATTACTAAGCCCACGTGCTACAGCTAGTGAAGCCCAGATGCCATAGAGCCATAGAGAAGCCATCACAGTGAGAAGCCTGTGCACCACAGCTAGAGAACAGCCCCAGTGCACAGCAACAAATCCCAACGCAGTGATAAATAAGCAAATTAACAAATAAAATTAAAACAAAACAAAACCCTTTTCTCCCTTTCTGAGCCTCTACTTTCTTATTTGTGGGTAAGTGAGTCTGACCAGATGATCTCTGAGGTCCCTTCTCACTCTACTATTCTCCACTAACAAAATAGGGAGACATTAAGGCAGAAAACGTAGTCTGGAGTCTTAATGTGAGAGCTTTGAATGCTGGATTTTTATTATTAATCTCATAGACAGGGAAATTAATGTGATTGGGATTTATTAACAGTGATGTTTAGGAATAGGGAGTCCAGGGGAGAATTAATGAAGCTTGAACAGGAGAAATGGGTGTATCATGGGAAGGCAGAAACCTTCCAGCTTGGTAAACAATTGGATATAGGGAACAAGTGATGACTTGTCAAAGGAGCTGGTAACTGGGACGTTACTAACAGAAATAGAGGGGAAGAGAGGAGGCTGGTTTTGCAAGTTACATAAAGAATTCTGTTTTAGACATACTCTGTAACTCAACAATTTCACTCCTAAAAATGTAAACCCCAAAGAAACCCTTGGACCTGTAAAAGATACATGCGGAAGAATCTTCATGGAAACATTGCTTACATAACAATAACCTGAAAATAATTCAACTGCCCATGAATATTAAAGTAGATAAATGAATTGAGGTATAGTCATACCCTGTAACGTTATACAATAGTCAAAACAGATGAATTGCAGTGACATACTATAATATGGATGGATAACAGTAATATAAGTTAAAAAGTCCCTTACATACAGCATGTTATCCTATTTATAAAGTTATAAACAACCAACATAAAGTATATTGTATTATATGTATAATATATATAATTATAATACATATATAATCCTTTGAAGGAACATATATTAACACAATATCATAATATAAAAATAAATCAAAGAAACCATGAATATAGGATTCTTGACAATGCTTACTTTGGATGTGGGAGCAGCATTTTCATGTTAGATTTTCAGGTGTTTATTATATTGTTTAAAACAAGCTAATCAAATAAACAAAAACATAAGCAATCAGAAGAACAAAATGTATTAAACATAAATTTTGCTCTAAAGATAGGTCTCAAAGAATATTAAAGGGGTTTAAAAAATAAAAGAAAAAGATAAAAATAAGTTGGTAGAGAAATAAATAAAAGGGAAAATAAAAACATCTCAGAAATGAATGCCACATTATAAACAGCCAAAAATAGGGGGAATGTGTGATAAAAGCATGTTAAGACATAGGAGACAGCCTAGAGTGAAAGCCAAATTAAAAGAGCAAAATTATAAAATTTTATAGAGAAGGGGTAAAAAGGAGATTAAACTTGAAAAAGAGATGTGATAGAGATAACATTTAAAGAAATAATGGAAGAAATGTTTCCAGAAATAAAGACTACCCTGCAGATCAAAAAGATTCACCATAAATTTGGGGAAAATTATGTAGAAAGATAAATACAAGATATTCTGCAGAAACCACTCATCTTCAGGAATAAAGAACTAATCATGAGAAAACAAGCAGAAAGGGCAGATTACTTACAAGGAGGAAAGAATTAGATTGACTTCAGGCATCTCCTCAGTGATACTCAAATGCTTGAAGATAATGAATGGTCCATGTTTACACAGTTTTAGAAGCATGAAAGTATAATCCCAAACGCTATATTCAGGTATGGCAGGCAAAGGTCACTCACTATTTCTCCATATTCATTTTCTTCCTTCTTAACACTAAGAACCCAGATTTTGAGCTTGACAACAGCCATCAGGTAAAATACTATATATCGCATAGTCATGTAATTAAGTTTTTTTCTAGTGAAATATAAGTAGAAATGCTGTGTGCTACTTTAGAGAAACCTCCTTAAAGGTGGGGACCTATCCTTCTTGACGCCTTCCTTCATTCTGCTGGCTGAAATCTGAAGATGGCTGGCACTCAAACAGCCTTTTTGGATCATGAAGACAAGGACAATTCTTGAAGAAATGATAGAACAGTAATTTGGAAAAACAATGGGTCCCTGACAAGTTTATGGTGCCAATGTTGGGCTTCTGTTATGTGAGAAAGCAATAAATTCCAACTTGTTAAACTTCTCTGGTGTATATGTATGTTGGAAGACAAAGATTTTTTTAATTAATTCATTTATTTTAATTGGAGGCTAATTACTTTACAATATTGTGGTGGTTTTTGCCATACACTGACATAATCTATTAAACTTAACTAAAAATGATTACACCAGGCAGATGCCCCTCTGATATAAAGAAAATGAATAGAACTTATGAAGCTTGGAAAGAAAATTAGATGATGAAACTCAGCCAATAAAAATAAAATCAAAATAATACAGGAATAGGGAATGTAGAAGCCACTGTAAAAGGATTAAGAAAAGTTAATTCACTCAAATAAAAAACTGAGATTAAATAACAGGGAATTATGACTACAGAACAGAATGTAAGTGATCCTAGCACAAAAATCAAGAGTGGGCTGGAAGAGTAAATGTGCTGATTTTCTCATCTTGCATCACATGGGATTCATATGTAGTCTAGAAGAGAATTTTTTAAAAACCTTTTACATAATGAGTGAAAACTCATGGTTTTTTCATAACTTAAAAATATTCAGGAACTAATAACTTTCATGGCAAATAAACATTTGTCTGAAGTTCAGCAATTCTGCAGCTTCACTTCAATTTCCTTTAACTCCATTAAATAAAAGTACAAAGTTATTATTTTTTGTTTTAAAATAACATGTAGTGTATGATCCCCATTTTTGTCTACCACTCTGGAAGTGGTAGACCTACTTACATCTTAGATGTATATTGAATGTCTGGAAATATCATTTGTTGTAGGTTTTAATGGGGGAATTTTTTTCTGTACTTTAATAAGGATTATGTCTTATTTTGATAAACTATCAACTCTACAGAAATCAAGTCTTTTTTTTTTAACAAAGTAATTTTTCCACATTCTTCTGGAAAAATCATAACCATCCACAAATGATAATGAATACTTACCCCTATACCAGGCACTAATAGAGCTTATATTTTAAGCTTTTAATTCTAGTATAATTATAAACAGAGGTAGTAACTGTACAGCAGTGACTTTGGCATTAAAAAAAAAAATCTATACCCATACTTCTTGTCATAAGTGTTCCTGAAGGCAATACTTTACAATTGCGCCTTATTTTTATCAAAAGGAATTTTTAACTTCACAAGAAAATATATTTTAAAATAAAGTAGGTAGAGAATGTTTTATCCTCATTTTATATATGGGCAACAGCATTCAAAGGAAACAAACCTTAATAGTGGCAGAGCTGGGATTAGAACTAAAGTGTTCTAATTTCCAGACCAGATGTTCCCAGGGAAAGACAGTTACTGTTATTTCCCCCTTGTTGAATACAACTGATTTTCATAGCAATAAGATAACCAACACATACTCAACAGAGCTATTGAGTCAAAGAATTTTCAACTTGCAAGGGATGTTAGAAATCTTACACAGGTAGCAGAAGGCCTTGGCAATCCTCCTTTCTAGGCCCAAGCTGGAGTGCAGCTAATGGGCCTCTGGACTCCCATTTCAGATCTCACCCTTCCTTCAAATCTTGTCTGATTTACATATTAATGTTTCACATAAGATTCCATTTGAAAAAGAGGCTGGTTTCTACAAATAGATTTTGGATCACTAAAAGATTAGATTAGACCACCCAGCCTAATCTTACAGAAATAGAGAGGTGATTTAATATAATCATTGTAAAGTGAGGAAGTTTTAAGAAGTGCCAACGAGTTCACAGTAGAATTAGCAATCTCGGACCAAGCTTATTTTGAGCCTGTCTGACATCATTCCATTTAGAAGCAGCTGCTTTTCTGAATTGACACTTCTCTTTTTTTTAAACCACTAGTTAAACCAAGTGTACATACTGTACAAATCTTCTGTGGTCAAGAAATTATAGATTTGATGCATGAACAAGAACTGGAGAAAAATGTCAAGTGTCTTGCCTTGTAATGTTACACAGTTTAACCCTGAAAATTGTCTAATCAGAAGCAGTGGTCTGCAGTTCAAAATGTGGCCCATTTTAAAGGTAGTAGGAATGTTCTTTATTAGATAAAAATATGACTATGCTTCTGAGGTTGATGAAATCAACTGGAATATGTAGGTAATTTAATAATTTACATTTATCAAGTGATTTATAGATTATAATCAGTAAAATAGTATTTGGTACCCTAGGAAGAGCACAAGTTTTAGAATGAGACATACACAGCCTCAAACTTATTTCACCACTTAGTAGCTGGGAAACCCCAGACTAATCTACTTACTGAAATGATGTTTGGTTTTATCACCTGCGAAATGGAACCAAAGTGTGGATTAAGTGCAATGACACATACTGAGTACCTGATGCTTCCCCAAGTAACTTTAATTTCCTTGCCTCCTCTTTCCTGGAATGTTGAATATAAGTGACATTTTTATTAATTGGACCCTATTTTAAATATTAAATAGGAGTACAAGTTATAATATATGAAAGTTTATTTTGATAAAGAATAATTTTGCAATCTGAATCATAACCAGTAACTAGATTGCAATGAAAAGAGCACTGGGTCAATAATCTGTGCTGTGCTTAGTCACTCAGTCGTGTCTGACTCTTTGCAGCCCCAGAGGGTTGCCATGCCCTCCTCCAGGGGATCTTCCCAACCCAGGGATCTGAACCCGTCTCCCACATTTCAGGCCTCGCATTGCAGGCGATGCTTTACCGTCTAAGCCACCAGGGAAGCCCAGGTCGATAATCAGAAGACTATAATTCTTATCTCCATTCTGCCACTTTTAGGTCGAATTCATATAAAATGATCATTTTTTACAGGTCACAAGTGGTTGAATAAATTTGTAGTTCTGGAGAAACAATAATCTAAGATTGTTTCTTCATTAGATGAATTTAGATAACTATTTACGTTCATTGATTAAACATTTATCATTTGCCTATTACAAGGCAGACATTGTTTTAGCTTATGACAATATAGTGAGGAGTATAATACTCCTTTCTTTTTGGTACTCTGTTCATTAAGAGAGACGTAATTAACAAGCAAAGAAGCTTACACATCATATAAATTTTTCAGATAGTGATAAAATATTCAATAGCTAGGTGATCACTAAGGTTGCTTCAGCTTAAAAGTTGTAAAATACCGGGTCATTTTTGTAATGAATTATACTTCTATTAGTTTAATAGAAGATATATCTGTAGACAAAGTTATGCTTCTTAAAAACAGAAAGAAGTACCTTAACTGTAGGAAATCTGAAAGAGAATCTTTAGAAAACCTCAAAGAAAAGGATTTAGAGGGTTATATTAGGAAATAAGTTTGGCTGCATGTAACAGTGAGAAATGCCAAATGATAGTGGTTTAAAGAATAAGGGCTTTCCCCCCCGCCCCCTTTAGGAATCAGGACGTCCAAATCCAGTTGCTCCAAAGCTAACATGGCACCACAATGCGTATAGGGTAGCTGCTCTTAGCCATCTTTCTTCACTCGTGCTGCTTCACGGTTGCATGATGGCAGATAAAAATTCCTTCTGCAACACTGCACCAATATAGCAGGCAGAAAGAAAGTAAGGATCAAGGGGTAAAGCTTAACTACCAGCTTAGATCTTGCCTACTTTTAAAGAGTTTTCCCAGAAGCCTCACCTAGCAATTCCCACTTACAATTCTTTAGCAGGAATTGGATTATGCTTAAATTTTCAGTTAGGCAAATGGTTACCCTAAACAAAATCAGAATTATGTGAATAATGAGGAGTGTTCAGATGAATACTGGCTAGAGAACCTACAGTTTCTCCCAGAGGGACGTATCGAACTTCACTGATATGATTCTGAACATCTGTGAAACAAATACATACTGAAAAGAAAAAGAATCATTACAAAAGGGAAACTTTGACAGGAATCTTCTTGTGTAGCAAATACTGTTTGGCATATAAATGATTTTCCATTGCTTTCTCCAACCTCTACCTCCCATGGGTCTGTAAGTAAAAGTAAGTTTTACTTTTTATTATATACTAAAGGAATGCCAATCTGTAATACTAAACTGAGGGCTTGATTTGAATAAATAGGCAAGCGCTCCATTTATCTTAAATGATTTTCTGTTTTTTTCCTTCCACATAACATTTAAGAAGACTTATAAACAAACTCAAGTGATGAATTATTAAATAACTAAGGGAGTCACGTTTGAAAAAAGATAAAGAAAACAAAATCTGAGAAGGTGCAGTGGTCCCTAGGATTAAGGGAGGGTTCCACAAGTGTTCTAAAATTTAACAAACACTCATTTCCCTCACTCTTTCATTTTATTTAGTCATTGATTTCTTGATTCTCTGTTATGTGTCAAGCACTGTGCTTAGATGCCGGAGATACAGACCTGCCCCCGACATGGCAGAGTTTACAGAAGCAGCACAAAAACTCTCTAGTTCCAAGCGTGATGACTGCTCATTGGAGAGGATTAGAGCACAGATAGTGAGGGACCCAGCGTGGAGAAGGCCATGGCAACCCGCTCCAGTACCCTTGTCTGGAGAGTCCCATGGATGGAGGAGCCTGGTGGGCTGCAGTCCATGGGGTCGCTAAGAGTCAGGCATGACTGAGCGACTTCACTTTCACTTTTCACTTTCATGTACTGGAGAAGGAAATGGCAACCCACTCCAGTATTCTTGCCTGGAGAATCCCAGGGATAGAGGAGCCTAGTGGGCTGCCGTCTATGGGGTCGCACAGAGTCGGACACGACTGAAGTGACTTAGCAGCAGCCACAAGTCTGGGAGTTCCTTATCATCTGAATTCTAGCAATCTAAGTACAGTGGATAGGAATCTGCCTGCCAGTGCTGAGGTCACAGTTTCAGTCTCTGGTCTGGGAAGATTCCACATGCCCCAGAGCAACTAAAAGCCCACAAGCCACGACTACTGGAGCCCAGGGACCTGGAGCCTGTGCTCCAAAACAAAAAAAGCCACCACAAAGAGAAGCCTGTGCACCGCAACCAGAGAAAGTCCACGCACAGCAAAATGACCCAATGCAACCAAAAGTTTTAAATTGATTAATTAATGAAACAATATGTGCATAAAATCAGGTAAAAATGGGACTTCTCTGGTGGTTCAATAGTTAAGAATCTGCCTGCCAGTGCGGAGGCATGGGTTCAATCCCTGGTTCGGGAAGATCCCACATGACCCGGATGACCTTGTGTGTCACAACTATTGAGCCCACACTCTAGAGACTGTGTTTAATAGCAAGAGAAGCCACTTCAGTGAGAAGCTGAAACTAGAGAAGCTGACCAACTAGAGAGTAGCCATCCCCACCCCTGCTCACGGCAACTAGAGACAGCCTGCACACAGCAACGAAGATACAGTGCAACCAAAAAAAAAAAAAAANCACAAGTCTGGGAGTTCCTTATCATCTGAATTCTAGCAATCTAAGTACAGTGGATAGGAATCTGCCTGCCAGTGCTGAGGTCACAGTTTCAGTCTCTGGTCTGGGAAGATTCCACATGCCCCAGAGCAACTAAAAGCCCACAAGCCACGACTACTGGAGCCCAGGGACCTGGAGCCTGTGCTCCAAAACAAAAAAAGCCACCACAAAGAGAAGCCTGTGCACCGCAACCAGAGAAAGTCCACGCACAGCAAAATGACCCAATGCAACCAAAAGTTTTAAATTGATTAATTAATGAAACAATATGTGCATAAAATCAGGTAAAAATGGGACTTCTCTGGTGGTTCAATAGTTAAGAATCTGCCTGCCAGTGCGGAGGCATGGGTTCAATCCCTGGTTCGGGAAGATCCCACATGACCCGGATGACCTTGTGTGTCACAACTATTGAGCCCACACTCTAGAGACTGTGTTTAATAGCAAGAGAAGCCACTTCAGTGAGAAGCTGAAACTAGAGAAGCTGACCAACTAGAGAGTAGCCATCCCCACCCCTGCTCACGGCAACTAGAGACAGCCTGCACACAGCAACGAAGATACAGTGCAACCAAAAAAAAAAAAAAGAAAGAAACATAAAAATTAGGTAAAAATGTTTTGCAAAGTTTACTATAAAAAAATCAGCTATAATGAACCCAAAAGTGTACATCAACTAAAGCATTGTAGGTGAAGGTCCAGTGGTTCCTTCCAGTATCTCTCACCCTGGTGTTCAGAGAAGCTGTGGATCAGAAAGTGAGAAATATGGGTACAGTGAAGATTATGGGAGGTCACATTTGAGATTAGGGTACAGACAAAATGTGACTTCTGTCCTGCTCGCCCACTCTAACTCCCTTGTTTGCTGGTGCCAAGGAAGCCAGGGCCATGTTGCAAGCTGCCTCTAGAGAGGTTCACAGGGCAAAAAACTTAGGGAGGCCTCTGATCATGCAATGAGGAACTGAGGTCCTCAGGCCAACAACCCACAAGGAACTGGATTCTGCCAACAACCCATGAATGAGCATGTTACCAGATGAGTCAACAGCCCCGTTGACTTCTTGACTGGGGCCTTATACTCGACCTTGAGACTGAGGTGCTCGGCTAAACTACACCCAGACCCCTGATCTGCATAAACTGTAAAATAACCATTTGTTTTAAGCCTTTAATTTGGGGAGTAATTTGGTTCCTAGCTAAGTATAATTAGTATAGGAATGCAAAAAATATTTACCAGCTTTTAACATTTTGGCATATAAAAGAATACTTCTTGGTCATATGGGATTCTCTTTCATACATATGAAACATCTTATTCCTTAGTATTGTCAAAACAAAAAACAAAAAACTTACCAGGCATACGAAGTACGACAAATTAGGGTTCAAGCTAGCTTGAGAGCAAATGCAAATCCCCAACGCAGAATCCTTATTTACTAAATACTAACAAAACTGAATCAACAGCCAGAGTAGATGGCTGAGCCTTGGAGGAAAGAAAAAGAGCTCCCTCTGGATCCAATTGACCAGAGCTTCTCAACCCTTAGCAGGAATCAGAATCCCCTAGGGCTTGTTAAGCCATAGACTGTAGGGCCCACCTTCAGAGTTTGTGATTCTGTATGAATGAGGTGAAGACCAAGGATCTATTTCTAAGAAGTTCTCAGGAGATGTTGCTGGTGCTGGTTCCAGGACCACACTTTGAAAACCCCTGCAATAGGCAAGAGTTTCTGTAGTTTCCTTTTGGAAGGAGTAACATGAGAATAGTCCTCCCAGACAACTCCTGGTGGGTTAGAGTAAAAGCAAGACTGAAGAGCCCAAAGTTGTAGCAATAGTGAGGCTCTTGTTGAGATGATAAAGTGCTGGTATTGGGGAGCAAGGAGTTTCACAGCAGAGGGAAATAAAAAGGGGAATATTAGAGGAGCTTTCTGACTTCATCATGTGTGCTTAGTCACTCAGTTGTGTCCAACTCTTTGTGATCCCAGGGACTGTAGCCCGCCAGGCTCCTCTGTCCATGAGGATTCTCCAGGGAAGAATACTGGAGTCGGTTGCCGTGCCCTCCTCGAGGGGATCTTCCCAACCCAGGGATTGAACCCAGGTCTCCCCAACCATAGGTTTATTCTTTACGGTCTGAGCTGACTTCATCAGTTCTCCTCCAAAACAGCCAGTCTAGCTACAGAGGGAGAAAATAAAATTGCTGTCATTACTAATGAAACAGCCACACAACCAAGTTCACCTGGCTTCCCATGAGAGACATGAAGTACCATTCAGCATGGCTCCTTCTAATCAGGCGCTCTGAACTCTGTTTATTGCTGCAATCAACTCCACCCATTCTATTTACCTGATAGAATTGTCTTTGGGCTTCCAGATGGCCCTTACTCCCTCTAGGATCATCAGCTGGGGACCCTGAAAGCCATTCAGATCCTTCAGATTTGCACCTGATCTAATTTACATGATTTCAGAATACTGAGTGCAATTCTCTCTATTGGCATTCGTTGTCTCTATTTCCAAGTTGAAACAGAGTGCATAGTTGTATTTATTCCTGGACTATTTTTGAAATACTTTTATTTCCTGGATGTTCTAGAAACAATGGCGTTACTAGAGTATTTTCCAGACACACAGCCCATGGAAGGTGCCAGTTTCCAGGTCTGAGGCATCTGTTAGTGGATGTCATATGCAGTGGTGTTGGGGTGGCAAACAAAGAGAGCCTCCTTTGCATCTGCATCTTGGCACATGTCCCTAGAGATAAGGTTATCTTGCATTTTTCTTATATTTCCTTGTGTTTAAGAGTTTAGCATTCTAGTATGATGAGAAAAATGTCTGAGTGACAATTTCAGATGTTGGCTTATTTTTGCTCTTTTGGGAAACTGTCTAACTTCCAGCAATTCCTAGTACCAAACAATACCTCCAAAACTGGAGGCTATCCAAAGATAGAGCACTATCCAAAGATATCCGTGGTTGATTTACAGGGAAGGGAAAAAGCAAAGCATCTTAAGGGTTGAGAGGATGGAAATTTACCCCCAAGGAATGTCCAGCCTAGCAGGTAAAGAGATATTTGTGAACCAAACATGTCAGCAAGTATTAATAAAATTTCAGGGCCAAAAATAAAGTGTCTCAAATGGAAAAATCACACATTTTAAATATTTTCTAAATGCAGTGAACATAATTAATTCCCAACATTATCAACAGGCATTTCTATAACAGAAATGAATAAAGACTCTTGGACCTGAAACATGAGCAAAAAAGAAGGGATTCTTTTCTGTCTCCCTTTTCCCAGATTTGTTTATTAAACTTATTTCTTGAGTAAACTTTTTAACAAGCAAATGCCCTGGTTTCCCTCTGTCTCTTCTCTGCCCCACCTCCTTAGCACAGGGCTTGTGCTGAACTTACACGCACATGAACTATGAGCAAAGCATCCACATAGATACAAACAGTAATTACAATGGTTTTTGTTTCATTTTGCTTTGATTTCACCTCTTTTAATAAAACGTCTATTTAAAGGCATTAATAACATTTAAGTTGAACTAACAGCTATCAAACTGAGGCTGTGTTTAGACCAAGATATCTCTTAGACCAAGATAACAGGGAGTGTTTACTGGTGGAATCACTTTACAGTAAAACAAGGCTCCCATCCCACTATGCAGGTAGGCTAATACTGATGCATCTCCATTTTAATGGCAAGTTTCAGAGTGAACTTCTACTATATTCATTTTCTCTGAGGCCAACCTTCCCTGCAAGGTTTAAAGATTACCAAACAATGAGCCTCTTTCAAAAGCACGGATTTCCTTGGTGTTTTAAATTCTTAACTTGTCCATTTCTCACATTCATGAGATATCCACCTCACAGCAACCCAAACACACAAGTACACTCACTTCTATGGGTTGTTGATGTCGCTTTGAAGGCCTTTTCAGTTAGCCTTTTTCCTGACTCATCCCACCATTTCCTCTGGTTTTTTATTTGACAGACCATCCAAGAACTTTACCTAAATCATTTGCTTCCTTCCTACTGAAGGCTTTATACTGCTACCACCAATCTCTTTCTTCCTAAGCAAAGATCAGTGTTTCCTTCTGTCTAGGCCTGCAGCACATGGTCTCATTTCATAACTTTTAGTAGAATTCCACTCTTTGAACTGCTTATTGGGGAACAGGGGTAGGTACGAATTACAGACTCAGTCATAGAGGTGTAATATAGTTAATTGTGAGTGCCTAGAGTAACTACTCAGAGAAGGCAATGGCACCCTACTCCAGTACTCTTGCCTGGAAAATTCCACGGATGGAGGAGCCTGGTAGGAAGCCATCTATGGGATCGCACAGAGTTGGACAAGACTGAAGCGACTTAGCAGCAGCAGCAGAGTAACTACTACCTGGAGAAGGCAATGGCACCCCACTCTAGTACTCTTGCCTGGAAAATTCCATGGATGGAGGAGCCTGGTAGGCTGCGGTCCATGGGGTCGCTGAGAGTGGGACACGACTGAGCGACTTCACTTTCACTTTTCACTTTCATGCACTAGAGAAGGAAATGGCAACCCACTCCAGTGTTCTTGCCTGGAGAATCCCAGGGACGGGGGAACCTGGTGGGCTGCCGTCTATGGGGTCGCACAGATTTGGACACGACTAAAGCGACTTAGCAGCAGCAGCAGAGTAACTACATTTAAAACTCATAAAGCTTTTCAAGGGAAGGACCTCCTAGGTCCTTCCTATAATTAACAGGTAAACAGCATCATTTTAAGTAGTATATCAATTGTTCCTGCATAGAAAGAGTTCATTCTCTAAAATGATTTCACTACTTCCCTCTGAAAACCTCTCTTTTTGTCAGGTGTTTAATAATTCTTATTCTCATAGATATCACAAGACAGAGTCAAAAGATTACATACTTTAAATTAGTGGGTACTAATCTCAGGGCTGGAGGCCTCCTTTGACCTCCTGGAGATAAAAGTTGGTGTGTATATTAGTTCTCCTGAGAAGTACCAAAGGCTTCCTTTCTCCTAAAGCAATCCTAAAGTAGTCCTTTTATACTTTACCACTCCCTTCTCTGGGCACTGGAATCTGAGACATTACTTAATATTTCCTTATTTCTCCTCTAGAAAATCCCCAATTTAACGCAGGCTACTTCATACCTAAAATACACTGATTTCTCAACTCAATCTTAATGAAGAGGTTCCCAGTGTGCAAACAGCACCAAGAAGTGTTTTTAAGTTGCCAAGTAAATGGGATCTGAAAACACTACAATTGGTTCCCAAGCTAATGCTCCTAGTGACCAGGTATGAATTTGGAAGATGGTTGGATAGTTTGATCTGTAAACTGTGTTGATAGTCTAGAATTCTAGAAAATGTTCTAAATATCCAAGCTAATCACTACCCACATACTCTGAGCTTGAAAATGATAAATAAACTATAAATTAATAAAGTGTCACTTTCTAGCTCAATGACAGCAGGGTTGGAATGTGAGCCAGATACCAGAAGATACAGATATAACCCTGTCCTCAGCACTAACTATAAGCTATATCATGTATCAATTCAGTGAAATGGTTTTATAGGCTAGTAGAACCTTCTTCTCAAAATCAGATGGAAGTAGAGCAAATTAATACCATTATCTATTATTCTATCAGTAAAGTTATACTCTTTAATTTCTAAAACTTTTTTATTTTGATGAATACTCTATTGAAATGCAAATATCTTTTGAAGGGATCATACCAATCTTTTATCAAATGACATAAATAGTTAATATTTTAGCAGAAATTGGGACAAATGCAATACAGGGAAGGATAGAAGAAAAGCTGAGGCTGATAAGTGAGCAAGGAGGCACCAAGGCAAATTTTATTGCTCTTCCAAAGCTGTCCTTTGAGGACCACCTTCATTCTCCCCTGCTGACCATCTCTTCCTTGAAACTGGTAGTTTTTCTGAATACAAGGTCAGGCTTCACAATTTGGATTATGAACAGTGGCAACCTTGATATTTGGTAGCCTTCAATATGAGGTATGTTCACCTTCCTTCCATTGGTAAATGAATCCATTTTCCCTTGACTTTCTAAAAGTGATCAGCTGTCAAACTGAGACTCCTATCTACACAGAAAGTACAACACATGACCTTTGTTTGCTTTTCTCTCTTCATAGGAATCAATAATATCAGACTATCACTGCAATGCCAGAAGGCTGGAGACCAGCATTTTGAAAGTAAGAAATGATAAGGGAAGATCCATCTAAAATTTTCTCGTTGGCAGTCCAAAATATCTAGCCCTGCCACCAGTGGAATTAACAGACAAACTGAACCCCGAATAGCTGAATTGCTGGTACAAGGGAAGGAAATTAGAAATACCAGCTGTGGCTTTATGAGCAGTTTCAGAAACAAGGACTATAATAACTCCCCTATTTTCTTTCTAACAAATTATAGATAACAACCAGTACCCCTTCTTCCTTACTAAATTGTAA
Organism: Neotragus pygmaeus; assembly: GCA_006410875.1. Classification (NCBI taxonomy): domain Eukaryota; kingdom Metazoa; phylum Chordata; class Mammalia; order Artiodactyla; family Bovidae; genus Neotragus; species Neotragus pygmaeus. The sequence goes on from SJYV01047324.1 coordinate 145,041, forward strand.
AGGTGCACTGGTGGTGGTTAGTTTTTTAATTTAGTTCTTAGGTGACAGGATGTCTAGGAGAGATTGTTCCTAAACAAGAAGAATAAACTTTACCCAGAGAAAAGTCCAAGGAAGGGAATTTCAAAATTTCCCTTTCAGAGAAATACAAAGCATGTTTTCATTTGTACAAAGGATCATAATATTTTGTTAGGTGAAAACATGTCCAGATTGTTACTGTTGTTTAGAAATTAAAGTACAGGAAAAAGGGTATATATAAATGTTGAATGGTCAAAGGGTGAACTGTGATGGCTTTGGTGAGTGGCTTTCCATATCTATTCCAAACTCTTTAGAAGGAGCCTTCCTCTACTGCAGAAGCTAGAGAATTAAAAAGCATATTTTTGATTTCCTGACTCCAGAGTTAAACTAGGTGATTAAATATACACATGTAACTTTGCTTCATCTTGAACCAACACAAAAAGTACAATTAAAGATTTTTTTTAAAGACATAAACCCTCAGGAGCGTGGAACACAAGAGGCAGGAACAATGATGTTTCGGCAGCTGAATAGTGGCAATAAGGAAGCAAAGAAACAAACAATTTATGTTGTAGGATTTCTCAAAAGGTTCAAGAACTCATGGTACTGGGTAATGCTGGAACTGGGGTGAAGGGGCATCATGCTGAAATAAGGAGGAGTGAGTGAAAGTGTTTGAGTAACAATTAGATCCTTCAAACACCATCCCTATTCCACAGTGCTGGTAACTGCCCTCTGTCCTAGCAGATCCTAGGGGCTTATTACCTACAGAGGTAAAAGAAGATGTCAAGACTGGTGAATGCTAGGTTCCTCTGAGTGCTAGATCCTATACCAACAAATGGTCCACCCAGATATCCCAAAGATAAATCTCTAATTGTTAAGTCTTAACCATTTACTCAGAGCTTCCAGTATTTTTATTCCTCACTTAGTTTTGTTTTTTTAAAACAGGTATTTTGTGGGAGATACTATAATTATAATACTATAATTTATAATACTATAATTATAATACTATAATTTATAATACTATAATTTATATATAGTATTGAAATGCACAGATTTTAAATGTACTTGAGCAGTTTTGGTAAATGCACACATCTGTGTAACTCACACCCCTAACACAATATGGAACATTTTCAGTTCCCCAGAAAATCAGTCCCTAACTCTAAATCATGAGCAGACAACTAAGAATTACCAGACATCTGAGGAAAACTCCAATATGGAAGATAAAGACCAAAAGAAACAAATAGGAAAAACGGAACTTAGAGGAAAGAGTTATTTTAGGAAAAATAAAAACTAATCTATATTAATATCCTCAGGCAGATGAGAAGAGTACACACAGAATACTATGAAAAAAATTCAAAGAACAACAAAAAAAGAGCTCTTATAAACTGAAAGCATGATGAGAATTAAAAAAAAAAAAAAACAGTAGAAATTTTGGAAGATATAGTTGGAAAAATTCTCAGAAAAAATAGAACAAAAAGACCAAGAGAAGGAAAATCAGAGAGAAATGATGAGAAAAGAGGAGCCCAGTCAGGAGATCCAACATCTAGAGAACAGAGGGGAAGAAAGTAGCAATGCAGAGATCAAGAGAATACCTAGGGTATTCAGACTGAAAGGGCCTACTGGATGCCCAAGAGAATGAACAGAAATGAGACTCACACAGAGGCATGTCATTATGAAATTTCACTGGGAACAAAGAGAAAATCGTACTTAAAAAAACTGCCACATAGCTGGAATTAGAAGAGCTTCTGATTTTTCAACAGCAGCATGTAAAACTAGAAGTCAATGGAGTAAAGCCTTCAAAACTGAAGAAAAAAATATTTCTAATCTTGAATTCTATGTCCAATTACTTTATTAATCAAACAAAAAAGTAGAATAAAAACATTTTCAGACATTCAGTCTCAAAAAAATTTACCCTCCATATGCCCTTTTTCAGAAAACTGCTAGAAAATATACCCCATTAAATGAAGAGAGTAAAGCAAGAAAGAATATATGGACCACGTGAAACAGGAGATTCAACACGGTGAGGCACAGGGAAACTGTCAGATGATGGAGATGATGGACCCCACAAGCCTGTGCTACACAAAGGACAGAAGATCTTATTAGAAAATCCGATGCTCAAAACTGTAGAGGGCCCAGATGCATAGCTGTCCTTGCCTCCAGAGTAATGACATAGACATAGTGAAGCCCGTGTATGGCCAATAAAGATGCTGCTGCTGCTGTTGCTAAGTCGCATCAGTCGTGCCTGACTCTGTGCGACCCCATAGATGGCAGCCCACCAGGCTCCCCTGTCCCTGGGATTCTCCAGGCAAGAACACTGGAGTGGGTTACATTTCCTGCTCCAATGCATGAAAGCGAAGTCGTTCAGTCATGTCTGACTCTTTGCGACCCCATGAACTGCAGCCTACCAGGCTCCTCCATCCATGGGATTTTTCAGGCGAGAGTACTGGAGTGGGTTGCCATTGCCTTCTCCGATGAAATCATAATAAAAGATCTTTCTAACACAATGGTACACTGAAGCCTGGGGTCTCTCTATGTCTCAGCAAAGCTTTCCTGGCCCTCATAAACTATAATGCAGGAAATAATAAACATCTGCCCAAAGAAGAGAAATCCTACATGTTAATCTATATGTTCATATGTTCTGTGTGGGTGTCTATGTATATCTATGTACTTAGATGTGCTTAGTAGCTCAATTGTGTCCGACTCTTTGTGACCCCATGGATTGTAGTCTTCCAGACTCCTCTGTCTGTGGGATTCTCCAGGCAAGAATACTGGAGTGGGTTGCCATTCCCTTCTCCAGGGGATCTTCCCAAACCAGGGATTGAACCCAGGTCTCCCAGTTTGCAGGCATATTCTTTACCAACTGAGCCACCAGGGAAGCCCATGTACTTGTATATACATAGGCTATCTCTAGGTGGATTGTAAAGGAAATCTACTTTCCACTCTCTAGTCTTTGTTCCTTTTGAATTTATCTTTCCACCCTGTGCATGTACTGGCTATTCAGAAAATGAGCTAATGAATAAAACAAAATATATTCTTTCTTAAAACTTATAAACAACATGCCCACTGACTATTTCTACTCTTAGGAATTTATTCTATGAATATACTTGTATACTGTCAAGTTATATAAATACAAGGCCATTTATTGCAGCATTATTTGTGATAGTAAAGTACTGGATATTGCCTACCTGTCCACTGAGAGGGATATGGTAAGATAAATTACATACATCTACGTTGTTGACTGCTTTGCAGTCATTAAAAAAAAGAATGAAAAAGCTTTTCAATAAAAGCTCACTATATATTGATATAGAATAATATCCAAGATATTCTATTAAGCAAAAAGGCAAGGCATAGAAGAAAGTGTATAATTTGTTATAAAAATACAACAGAAAAATGTCTCTGACTCCCACAACTCAAGTGTGTAGATAACTTACAACATCATTGTAGGTTATCTTTATATTCTGTCCTTTGCCTTTGTGATGTTTAGTGTTAGTCACTAAATTGTGTCCAATTCTTTGTGACTCTATGGACTGTAACCTGCCAGGCTCTTCTGTGCATGGGATTTCCCAGGCAAGAATATTGGAGTGGGTTGCCATTTCCTTCTCCAGGGGGTCTTCCCAAACCAGGGATTAAACACAGTTCTCCTGCATTAAATGCAGATTCTTTACCATCTGAGTCACCAGGGAAGTCTTTGTGATACTTATGACAATAATAATTAATGATTATTTGTGATAACAAAAAAATTTCACATCTCTCCTGCTTCTTGCAACTGGTTCTAGGTATGAAACTGATTGCATCAATTCAGTGCATTAGGCAAGATATGGAAAGCAGAAGGGGCAGGCACCAGCTTCTCGTGTTCTTAGCTGTTGTTGCTGACAGTCATAGTCATTGCAACAGCATCCCAGTGTCCAGAGATTAGCTTCACAGATGCCCAAAGGCAGCTGCAGAGGCAGCTTCCTGACCCCAGGGATCCCAGTCTCAGTGGTATATTAGACTCAACACTTCTAGAGGGAGCTCCTGAATCTCCACCTACTTGTGGTAACTTCTGGCTGGAGAGTTGAGAGGTGATGTTCTAGGGGTCATTGGAAACGACCTTGCTTATTCCACTCTTACCAGCCTCCTCAATAGTTCTATTAGCATCCATTTTATTAAATGCTCCTGTGGCAGTGGTTTGTTTTCTACTACTAAACTTTACCGATACAATTGATAACATGAACTTTTAACATAGGGAAACTGCAAATCTTAAAATAAAAGTAATCATAAAAGTAATTTTCTTTATTTGGTCTCTCCTGTACACTGTGTGCTAGCAAGGTGTTAAAGGGCTTAAAAATTGAGGATCATCTATGAGCTTCTCTTCTGCAGGTGTTAACAATTACTGGCATTTCGAAACATAAACACAAAATCAGGGGCAGAATGGTTTTTTGTTTGTTTTCTTTTGTTGTTGTTTTCTTTTTTAACCGGAAGATAATTGCCTTACAATGTTGTGTTGCTTTCTACCATGAAACAACATGAATATATATAACTATATATACATATATACGTATGTATATGTATGGGATATAGATATATATATACAGATATATATGTATATACAGATACATATATATATCCCCTCCCTCTTGAGCCCGCTTCCCATCCCTTCCCCCCTTCCCCCCTTCTAGGTCATCACAGAGCATCAGGCTGGGCTCAGGGGCAGCATATTTAACTTTGTGTTTAAAGTTTATCCAAAACATAGGATGAGTGAATGAATAAGTATTAGGGATTATTTTCAATAAACTAATATATTTTTTAGCTGATGAAAGTAAACATGACTGGCAGGGCACAGTGGTCTATTCTACTCTCTAAGAAAAGCCTGTGGGCATCCATTGCAAAGTATGACAGAAATAACTGGGAGATTCCAGGTTTTACTCTCCTCAATTCAGTAACGTGAAATGATTCTCAACAGGCTGAGAAACCCATTAAAACATCTCCTGGCTCATAACAATAATGGCCTTGTTACCTCTCGATCACGGTAATCCTGTGGGAGATGACAGTTCTGGATTTTGTCTCTTTTTACATTGTTCAAAATGTGAATTTGAGAGCGAGTGGGTAAAAGGGAGTGCTACATGAGCAGTTATAGCCTTTGAGTACCACTGAGCACACACTTAATATGTTTGTTTCTGAGGCAGCCTTTCATAATAACACTTAATCCAGTGACATTTTTGCCTGTGCTTTTAGAAAAGAAGCAGTTGAAGGTGGTGGGTAAAGAGCAAATGTCTGAGAAGTCACCGGTCTCAGCAAACACAGACACACAAGTTTACGATTACCTGGTGGACAACAAACAGCAACAAACATCTGATTCTGAGTTTTCAGAGATTTACTCAATTATTAATGAGGTTGCCACTGAGGGAAGAATAAGACAGAATTGCTTTGACTCTCAGATCTATTAAAAACTGGTGGGAGCCTTCCAGTTCTTGACCATATGTGAATTATCCACCTGGCAGATTATTGTTTCCTTGAAATTCAGCCAGCTTAGCCCCAAGTGACCTATTCTGCCTAAGTTATATTTAGCAAATACTAACTTATTCAAACATAGACTATGCAAAATACTTACGAGATGAATATATCCAGGGTAAATAAATAAATAAATATATAAACATTTCTTAAACTAATGGAAATGTTTTATAAATCACCCAAAGTTTTGGAATTAAAAAATTTGAAGCTGCCAGGGCCCTTAAAGACTTCTTATCCAAGAATTTCATTTCATAGCTGAGAAAAATAGGCATGGTGAGGTTTACTGACTTGCCCAGAGTAATAGTTAATTGTGAAATTAAAATGTTTAAAGCATAGCTTCCCTTCTATTAAGTTTTTGGAAATATTTTTAGGTTTATCTGCAATATGGGGGAAATGATCTGCCTAAGAACAGAGCTGGACTCCGGGGGTGATGAGTCGATGGGGTGTGTGGCTGGGGGAAGGAGAGCCTGCCAGGTGTTCCCTCACTCAGGTCTGTTGCCTGCACTAGAAGAAGTCTTCAGAATTCGTCCTCATTCTCTTATTTTACAACTCTCTCAAATTGCTTATTATTTTTGTGCTATATCTCTTTCCTGTGAGTAAACCCTGAATCGTTCCCCTCAGCTGCCTTTTGTGAACTACAGACTCTTAGGGAAGAGCTGAGACCTACAAGGAGTTTGGAGAGACAATCCATAGCCTGAAGAGAGAATACACTACAGCTTCAGGAGGAGAGAGTGGAGGAAGGTTCGCAGTGTGTATTTAATGCTGCTGAGCAGCTGGGCCCCAGGAACTGCGAGAATTTATATCATTGAAGGTGCTCAGCAGTGGTTGATAGGGCTCTGGCAGGAGTGAGCAGATGGAGAAAGAGGAATAAGTGTCTGTACAGCTGGTGAATAAATTCCAGAAGCTCACCTCAGCACCACTGGCTGCCTTTCAGACTAAAGACCCATAACTGGGGACTTAAATGTATTTGCAGATGTATGTAGATTTTAAAAGGAAGTCTGCAGCACCTCACATCCAATAGGATGGCTACTATCAAAAAAAAAAGAGAGAGAGAGAGAGAGGAAAGGGAGGAAGGGAAGGAGGGAAGAAAGAAAGAAAGAAAATAACAAGTGTGTTGGCGAGGATATGGGGAAATTATAACCCTGTGCTCAACTGTGGGAATATAAAGTGATATAGCCACTTTGAAAATAGTATGCAGTTCCCCCAAAATTTAAAAATACAATTACCACATGACCCAGCCGTGTATACCCAAAAGAAGTGAAAGCAAGAACTAGAATCCATGGTCATAGCAACATTATTCACAATAGCTAAAATGTAGAAACAATCCAAGTGTCCATCAACAAGATGAATGGATAAACAAATGTGGTATATACATAAAATGGGATATTATTCAGCCTTCGAAAGAAATTAAATTCTGACACTTGCTATAACGTGGATAAACCTTGAGGACATTGTGATAAGTGAAATGCAGCAGTCATAAAAGGACAAATACTGTGTGATTCCATTTATATAAGGTACCTAGAATACTCCAATTCTTAGAGACAAAAGTAGAATGGTGATAGCCAAAAGAGTTAGGGTAAAGGTGAAATAAGGCTTCCCTGCTGGATCAGTGGTAAAGAACCTGCCAATGCAGGATGCATAGGTTCTATCCCTGAGTTCAGAAGATCCCCTGCCTCCAGTATGTTTGCTCAGAAAATCCCAGGGACAGGAAAAACTGTCCCTGTAGCCCAACTGAGCTGCAGTCCATTGGGTCACAAAAGAGTAGGTCATGAGTTAGCAACTAAACAATAACAACAAAAGGGAGAATAGGGAGTTAGTGTTTAATAGGTACCAAGATTCAGAAGAGAGTTCTAAAGATGTTGCATAAAAATGTGAATGTACTTAATGCCACTGGACTAAGATAGCTTTTTGTTCTATGTATTTTATCAAACTTTAAAAAAAAATTTTATTTTTTTACAACCATACTTCTTATTAAAAAAAAAAAAAAGAAGTCTGTAGTATTCCTGCACTGTGTTAACTAAATTTGTAAAGGATCTTTTTAAATCAGATATGAAAAATCAAAGCTTATCTTCATTTATTCTCTTCTTTTTTCTTCCTTTCTTTCCTTTCTTCCTTGATGTCTCCCTACTTCCTTCCTTCAAATATCTGTAGGCTACGTAACATGTGCCAAACATTGTTTGAGGCCCTAGGAAGCTCAAAGAAAAGATACCACACCCTGATCACAGTCCAGCAATGGAGATGTGCCCAGATAAACAGACATGATTATGTGACCAAAGCTCTAACAGAGACTCTGTCAGACTGTCATGGCAGCTCAGAGAAGGGATACCTAACACAGACGCAGAGAGGTGAGGGAAGCTTGCTGGAATTTGGAATTCCTAGGAAGAATCTTGAAGAGTAAAAAGAAGTTAACCTGCTAACAAGGAAAAATTTGAGTCATCATAAAAATATTAGTGATAGCATATTTTATAGTAACAAAGCTGCAATACATATACTATTTATTCATTGGTGTCTATTAAATATTAGGTGCCAAACACAGTTCAATGTGCTGGAAATATGGATGTGAACAAGATAAGGTCCCTCTGTCATGAAGCTTAGAGGAGATAGTCAATGAATATATAGACAAGTGGCTCAGTTGGTCAAGAAACCGTCTGCAATGCAGGAGACCTGGGTTCGATCCCCAGGTTGGGAAGATCCCCTGGAGGAAGGCATGGCAACCCATTCCAGTATTCTTTCTTGGAGAATACTCAAGGACAGAGGAGCCTGGTGGGCTGCAGTCCATGGGATTGCAAAGAGTTGGACATAACTAAGCAACTAAACACACACACAAATACATAATTTATTAAAGTATAGTAAAGGTTCTGGAAAACAGTAGGGTAAGGGGAAAGAAAGGGAGGATTGGGATGAGGGAAAGAATGTTACTAATTTTTATATGTGGCTAGAGAAGGCCTCACTAGTATATTGGCATTTGAGCAGAGGACTAAAAGTAAGGGCAGAAGGAACCCTAGGCAAAGACATGGAGGAGACCAAGGTAAAAGCAAGTGCTACGTTCTTGAGGTGAGAACATGCCACAAGTGTTAGGAGGACAGTGTAGTTGAAGAAGTAGGAGGGAGGGGAAGAGTACTGGGAGAGGAAAGGATGGGGGTTGGGAGGAAGACAGTGTTCCCCTTACATAGGGGGGGTGTTAAGGCCTTGATAAGGATGCTGTTATGTGAGATGAAAGCCACTAGAGGGCTCTGTATAGAGGAATGACATGACCTGACTTAGGTCTTAAAGGGATCATTTTGACTGCTCTGTTGGGAAGATGGGAAGAGGCAAGGATGCAAATGGTGTCACCAATTAGAAGACTTTGGCAATAATCCAAGAGAAATTGATTGACTTGGACTGGATGGCAGCAGATGAAGCTGTCATATTCTAGAAATATTTTAAAGATGAAACCAACATGATTTGCTGATAGATTGGATATCAAGTGTGAGAGAAAACAAAATAGTCATGAGTGGCTCCCAAGTTGTTGGTCTGAACAGCTAGAAGCATAGAGCTGGCATTTACTAAGGTGAGAAAACTGTTAAAAGAGGAGGTTTGAGTTGGGGGTAGGCAAGGAACCAGACATTTGATTTTGGACACATCAAGTTCAAGAATTTTGTTAGATATATATGGAAATATCAACTAATTTGTATATAAAGATCCAGAATTCAGGGTAGAAATACAGTTACAGACATAAGTTGAAAGCTCTTGGCTTGTATTGGTTCAAAGCCATGACAATGGATGACATTCCCAAGAGAGTGAATCTAGATGTAGAAGATGTCTAATAATTGAGTCACGGGGTATTTGGGGATATTGCAATAGTCAAAGGTTAGAGAAATGAGGGAGAACCAGCAAAGAAGACTGAGAAGGAATAGGCACAGAAATAAAAGGAGAACTAAGAGACTCTTCAAAGTCAAATGAAAAGACTTGTTTTGAGGAGGAAGGAGTGGGCAATTGTGCCATGTTGATGACAGATCAAGATGGATGAGAGATCGGACCATTGAATTTAGCAGCATGAAGGTCAGTAGTGATCTTTTCAAGAGTTGCTTTGTTGTAGTGGTGGGAGTGAGTGCTTGGTTGGCATGAAGCTGAGAGAAAGGAGCTTTGAACTACCTAAATTTTCTAAGCCTTAATTTCCTTATCTATAAAAAATGGGTATGTTAGTATTGTCCAAATGGAGTTGTTGTAAAAATGAAAGGAAATAAAATATTTGAAGTACCTAGTAAGTGAGTGAAAGTGAAAGTCACTCAGTCGTGTCTGTTTCTTTGCAACCCCATGGACTATACAGTCCATGGGAATTCTCCAGGTCAGAATATGNTCCAAATGGAGTTGTTGTAAAAATGAAAGGAAATAAAATATTTGAAGTACCTAGTAAGTGAGTGAAAGTGAAAGTCACTCAGTCGTGTCTGTTTCTTTGCAACCCCATGGACTATACAGTCCATGGGAATTCTCCAGGTCAGAATATGGGAGTGGGTAGCCTTTCCCTTCTCCAGGGGATCTTCCCAACCCAGGGATCGACCCCAGGTCTCCTGCACTGCAGGCAGATTCTTTACCAGCTGAGCCACAAGGGAAGCAAAGTACCTACCAAAGGTCTCGCAAATATACAGTTGTCCCTTGCTTCCAGTATCCTCCACAAACTCCACAAATGTTGAAGTCTCTTATGTACAATGGTCTACTATTCACATATAATGTAAACATATCCTGCCATATATTTAAATAATCTCTAGATTACTTATAATACCTAACACAATGTAAACGTTATGTAAAAAGTTGCCAGCATGCAGCAAGTTCACATTTTGCTTTTGGAAACTTTCTGGAATTAAAAAAAATTTTTTTTTCAACCCCTGGTTGGTTGACTCTGCAGATGCAGAACATAAAGATATGGAGTGGTGACTATATTAGGTATTTTTATTTTTTATAATTTTGTTTTTAGATTTCAACTATTCCAAAGGAAAAATAGACATTTATTGATACTTACCATCATCTTAAGTTAATCACCTTTTTTGAAAAGCTCAGATAAGAATTGACATAGTTGACTAATCTTTTTTCACTCTTTTGGAGAAGAAAATGGCAACCCACTCTCCAGTACTCTTGCCTAGAAAATCCCATGGACAGAGGAGCCTGGTAAGGTACAGTCCATGGAGTCACAGAGTCGGACACAACTGAGCAACTTCACACTTTCACTTTTTTATATTTCTTTTTATAAAGTGAGGGTATATAGGCAAATTGGGCTTCCCTAGTAGCTCAGCTGGTAAACAATCAGCCTGCAATGAGGAGACCTCGGTTTGATTCCTGGGTCAGGAAGATCCCTTGGAGAAGGGATAGGCTACCCACTTTGGTATTCTTAGGTTTCCCTGGTGGTTCAGACAGTAAAGGATCCACAGCAATCTGGGTTTGATCCCTGAGTTGGGAAGATGCCCTGGAGGAGGGCATGGCAACCCACTCCAATATTCTTGCCTGGAAAATCCCCATGGACAAGAGGAGGCTGGTTGGCTATAGTCCATGAGGTCCCAAAGAGTCAGACATGACTGAGTGACTAAACACACACATGTCAGTTCAGTTCAGTTCAGTTGCTCAGTCCTGTCTGACTCTTTGCAACCCCATGAATTGCAGCACACCAGGCCTCCCTGTCCATCACCAACTNTTAAAGTGATGAAAGAAAATAACCTACAGCCCAGACTACTGTACCCAGCAAGGATCTCATTCAAATATGAAGGAGAAATAAAAAGCTTTACAGACAAGCAAAAGCTGAGAGAATTCAGCACCATGAAACCAGCTCTACAACAAATGCTAAAGGATATTCTTTAGATAAGAAACACAAAAAGGGAGTATAAACCCAAACCCAAAACAATAAAGTAAATGGCAACGGGATCATACTTATCAATAATTACCTTAAATGTAAATGGGTTGAATGTCCCAACCAAAAGGCAAAGACTGGCTGAATGGGTAAAAAAACAAGATCCCTATATATGCTGCCTACAAGAGACCCACCTCAAAACAACGGACACATACAGACTGAAAGTGAAGGGCTGGAAAAAGATATTCCACACAAATAGAGACCAAAAAAAAAGCAGGAGTGGCGATACTTATATCCAATAAAATAGACTTTAAAACTAAGGCTGTGAAAAGAGACAAAGAAGGCCACTACATAAGGATTAAAGGATCAATCCAAGAAGAAGATAAAATGAAGTCCTTAATTTTAAAGTCATTGCTTGAGTGTGTTAAATTTCCTCATTTCTTTTTTGCCTATGAATCTGTTCAGTATTATCAGTATCTCCCATTGTTTTAGGATTGTTTTAGGTATGTGCCTTGGGCTTCCCTGGTAGCTCGGATGGTAAAGAATCCACTTGCGATTCAGGAAACTGGGGTTCGAGCCCTGGGATAGGAAGATCCCCTGGAGAAGGAAATGGCAACCCACTCCAGGATTCTTGCTTGTATAGTTCCATGGACAGAGGAACCTGATGGGCTAAAGTCTTTGGGATTGCAGAGTTGGACATGACTCTTTTCATGTGTTAAATACCATGCTAGATTTAAGTCTTAATTTGCCACAATCCCCCATGTTAGGCATTGTTATCTGTTATGCTGATGAGGAAATGGAAACCTATGCACCAAATCCCAAGACTAGAAAGTGCTAGACTCAGGATTCAAGTTCAATTTTCCCTTGATCCTTTCTACTACTCTGTGTGATTGTAGCCAAATTGCACTTTTATTACAAAATTGCCTTAACGGAAAGTTGTACTCCCACTGCTATCTAATAGTTGATATGACCATGAGCTCCCAGGCTAATAGAGCTACCCCTTTCTGTGCTATTGGAGAAGGAAATGACAACCCACTTCAGTGTTCTTGCCTGGAGAATTCCATGGATGAAGGAACCTGGTGGGCTTTGATCCATGGGGTCACACAGTTGGACACAACTGAGTGGCTAACACACACACTCTGTGCTATAATTGAATTTTGAATATTGAATAATATTCTATATAAACAAATTACTTTTCATATATACAGTTCTCCCACTTGTTGTGCTATGAACTCTTTAACTCTAAGGACCATAATTTATTAATCTTGTTACCTGTAGGGTCTAACACAGAGTAATTATCCAATGAATGGGATACCCTTCAATAGGTTAGTATGTTTGATTTGATCTCCCACCATCCACTGCTCCTCCTCCTCTGCTGAATTTTAATTAAAAGTTGAGGTAACAGGTCCAACACTTAAGTCATTAGAAACAATATNAATTATCCAACAAATGGGATACCCTTCAATAGGTTAGTATGTTTGATTTGATCTCCCACCATCCACTGCTCCTCCTCCTCTGCTGAATTTTAATTAAAAGTTGAGGTAACAGGTCCAACACTTAAGTCATTAGAAACAATATGTAAATCAAAAAGTTAGCTATTTATTGAAAGGACAGGATACATTTACTGTAACAATCATTATAATTAATTAGAAAAAAAATATGTATTTCATTTGCTACTCTGTCAAGCTCTGCTAAGACTTGAGTTCTAAATGTATCCATAAGTTTACATTCAGAACTCTGTAAAAAAGGACAAAAGCAAAATTCCCATTGACAACGTCATTAATATGTGCTTGACTGTATCTTGATGCGGAAAACTTGTGTAGACAATATGATGAGCTAGCTTCAGTAATTGGAGCTGGTTATATTTATACAAGGGAAATCAATCNTATGTTTGTTCTCATTGACACATAGGACTTCACTCTGTGAATAAGCCACAATTCTTGTATTTTACTACTGAAGATTTTTGGTGTGTTTTTGTTTCTGGCTATTGCAAATTGTGCAGCTGAAGGCTTTCTTTTCTGTTCTTCTTTTTCAAATTTATTTGAGAAATAATTGACATACGTTACTGTAGAAACATAAGGTATCCAGTATTATGGTGTGATTTACAAATGTTGTGACGTGACTACCACAATAGATTTCACTATTATCCATCATCTTACATAGTACAATAAAAAGAAAAAGAAAAGAAAAGAAATCTTCTTATGATGAGAGCTCTTAGGGTCTACTGACTTCCCAAATAGTAGGGGCATTCTGTTCATGACTTTGATTCACATTTCCATACATTTCTGTTGAGTGAGTCCCCAGGAATAGGACAGCCATATCTCTTTTTATAAAACCACATATTTCCCAAAGTGATTGTACAAATTTACACCCACAAGCCTCACACGAGAGTTCCACATCCTCCTTAACATTTCAGCCATTGTAGTGAGTATGTGGGGACACTTCATTGTGCTTATTGTGGTTTTCTAGCCTGAGAGGTGGAGCACATTTCAATTTGTTTACTGACCATTTGAGCAACATTTTATGACAAGTTCATACTCTAGTCTTTTGCTGATTTATATATCTCTTGTGTGGGAAAGTTGCTTTCCACCCCTACAGCCAGCCTCTTCTATCGACTCTGACACCAGTGTTCTCACTGGTTTCTGTCTCTGCGACCTTTCTCCCTCCCACAGTCTCAACAGCCAGAGGGACTGCTAGGTCAGAGCATATGTAACTGCATGAGCTGGGGAGGAGCAGTGCCAGGCTTTTCCCAAAATAGCAGCACCAGTTTACACTCTCACCAGAAATGTATATGAGATCCCTTGGATGCATATCCTCTCTGGTCCTTGGTGTGGACAGACTTTTAATTATTTATTAGTCTAGTCAAGGCTATGGTTTTTCCAGTAATCATGTATGGATGTGAGAGGTGGACTGTGAAGGAGGCTGAGTGCCGAAGAATGGATGCTTTTGAACTGTGGTGTTGGAGAAGACTCTTGAAAGTCCCTTGGACTGCAAGGAGATCCAATCAGTCCATTGTGAAGGAGATCAACCCTGGGATTTCTTTGGAAGGAATGATGCTAAAGCTGAAACTCCAGTACTTTGGCCACCTCATGCGAAGAGTTGACTCATTGGAAAAGACTTTGATGCTGGGAGGGATTGGGGGCAGGAGAAGAAGGGGACGACCGAGGATGAGATGGCTGATGGCATCACGGACTCGATGGANAACTCCAGTACTTTGGCCACCTCATGCGAAGAGTTGACTCATTGGAAAAGACTTTGATGCTGGGAGGGATTGGGGACAGGAGGAGAAGGGGACAACCGAGGATGAGATGTCTTGATGGCATCACTGACTCGATGGACATGAGTCTGAGTGAACTCCGAGAGATGGTAATGAACAGGGAGGCCTGGCGTGCTACAATTCATGGGGTTGCAAAGAGTCGGACACGACTGAATGACTGAACTGAACTGAACTGTTTTTGACAGCTCTATGTCATTAGTTGTGGAGGAGGTGATGGCATTAGCAAGGTAAACCCACTATTTGGATTTAGTGAAATGGACCTGTAAGTAAAAGATTAGGGAAATATTTTCCATATTCAAATATTCTTTTTTCCAGGTTATAGAGATCTTTTTTCCTATGATTTTTGCTTTTATTTTGCTTTTGCTATATTCTTCTAGTCCTATGCTGGTCTAAATTGGCTTTAGTTACTATCTTATTTCAGAATTTCTTTTACCATCTATAGATTATTTTTAGACTCTAATGGAATCTCTCAAAATTTACTTAAAGATTCAAGTCTTATTATCAATTGATTTTCATGAAAGTTTGTTCTTAATACAGGAAATATGAGCAATGACTTGTCTTTAAATACGTTTTGTCTGTATTGCTGACATGGTATCTTAATGAGAGGTGAGAGGTGGTTAGAGTCTCCCTTTTTGGCTAAAAGAGCCATGTCTGAATTGGCCGATCAATTGAAAATGGATTTCTGCAAATGGCGAGAAACATAAGCACTATGAAACATTTCATCCCTCTGTCCTGTCCCTACCCTCACCTGCACCCACTATCCCCTAATATTACTCTGACCAATTTGTCAGGATCTGGTCTTTTAAAACCACTTTATTCTGCATTTACAGTCTTTACATTGCTTTCTATATGATTGAAATTACTATTAGGTAGCACATGATCGTTTCCATTTTATTATGTGATAGTACTCTCTCTCCATTAATGTTCTGATAGCTTAGAATAGTTCTCTATTTTTGAGCCTGACCATTTCTCATAATTTAGTTACTAGCTCTTGTTTCTTTCTATATCTTTTGGCCATTCACATATATTTTTGCATGTTCATTTATAAAATCTTATTTTTTAAAATCCACTGAAGACAGACTGTGTTTGTATCTTGCTCCCACAATTCACTGTGTGTCTTTGGCAATTTATTTAAACGTGTATAAAGCATCTCTGGCTTCCCTTCTGTGAAGTGAGATTAATATTATACACCTTCTATATGTAAAGTGTCTAGCAATGGCAGATTATAACATATGGGTTCACCATCCATTTCATTTTCCTTGACATGAAGCTAAACTTTATTTCTCAGCTCACCAAGACCTAGGTAAAGTAGTGTGATTAAATCTCACCAATGGGATGTAAGGGAAGTGTTATGTCATTTACAGGTTGAGGCAGGAAGAAGTCCTCTCTATTCCACCATCACTGCTAGAGAGACTTGGAGATTGCAGAGTTGCAGAATGGAAGGAAAGTGCTTTCTTACAGGAAAACTGCAAAGAAGAGCCACCTGACCCATATCAGATTCTCCTGATATCTAGCAGATATTTTTAAGAACTTGGATTTTGTGGTTTACTGATTGTAGCAGCTACAGTTACTTACCTTTCCTTATGCTTACTCCTTGGAAGAAAAGTTATGACCAACCTAGATAGTATATTCAAAAGCAGAGACATTACTTTGCCAACTAAGGTCCATCTAGTCAAGGCTATGGTTTTTCCTGTGGTCATGTATGGATGTGAGAGTTGGACTGTGAAGAAGGCTGAGCGCCGAAGAATTGATGCTTTTGAACTGTGGTGTTGGAGAAGACTCTTGAGAGTCCCTTGGACTGCAAGGAGATCCAACCAGTCCATTCTGGAGGAGATCAGCCCTGGGATTTCTTTGGAAGGAATGATGATAAACTTTGGCCACCTCATGAGAAGAGTTGACTCATTGAAAAAGACTCTGATGCTGGGAGGGATTAGGGGCAGGAGGAGAAGGGGATGACAGAAGATGAGATGGCTGGATGGCATAACTGACTCGATGGACGTGTATCTGAGTGAACTCCGGGAGTTGGTGATGGACAGGGAGGCCTGGCATGCTGCAATTCATGGGGTCACAAAGAGTCGGACATGACTGAGTTACTGGACTGAACTGAACTGGTGTATGCAGATGGGAAACAAGGAATAGAAGCTATGACCATTGTTATTGTTGTTCACCACCAAAAGGAATGTCTAGTGGTAGCCTTAGACTTCAGTGGTACTTAATATTCATTGGCCAGATAGATTGAAACAATTTCCTTCTGACTCTGAAAACTTCTCTCTAACCTTACTTTTAAAAAAGCTATATTCTCAGGAGGCTGTTTTCACAAGAAGTTTGAAGAAGTATAGTAAGTATTTTATATTTATTTATTTAAGGTCTCCAGTTAACTTGAACTTCTTAATGCCATTATTTCTTATTTTTCTGAATGAATGATTTCACAAAAAGGAAATTAATACAATATGTTGATGGAAGGTATTGATTAGTAAAGTTTGGTCTGTAGTTGTAAATCTTTTGGACATAGTTTTGTGTATTTGTAGGCTAAGTAAAAGCAAAAGAGTTCCAGAAAAACATCTACTTATGCTTAATTGACTAACTATGCCAAAGCCTTTAACTATGTCGATTACAACAAACTGGAAAATTCTTTAAGAGATGGGAATACCAGACTACCTGACCTGCCTCTTAAGAATCTGTATGCAGGTCAAGAAGCAACAGTTAGAACTGGACATGGAACAACAGACTGGTTCCAAATTAGGAAAGGAGTACATCAAGGGTGTATATTGTTACCCTGCTTATTTAACTTATATGCAGAGTACATCATGAGAAACGCTGGGCTGGATAAAGCACAACTGGAATCAAGATTGCAGGGAGACATATCAATAACCTCAGCTATGCCAATGACACCACCCTTATGACAGAAAGCGAAGAACTAAAGAGCCTCTTGATAAAAGTGAAAGAGGAGGGTGAAAAAGTTGGCTTAAAAGTCAACATTTGGAAAACTAAGATCATGGCATCTGGTCCCATCACTTCATGGCAAATAGATGGGGAAACATTGACAGACTATTTTTTTGGCTCCCAAATCACTGAAGATGGTGACTGCAGCCATGAAATTAAGACCCTTGCTCCTTGAAAGAAAAGTTATGACCGACGTAGACAGCTTATTAAAAAGCAGAGACATTACTTTGCCAAAAAAGGTCCGTCTAGTCAAAGCTACGATCTTTCCAGTAGTCATGTATGGATGTGAGTTGGACTATAAAGAAAGCTGAGCACTGAAGAATTGATGCTTTTGAACTGTGGTGTTGGAGAAGACTCTTGAGAGTCCCTTGAACAGCAAGGAGATCCAACCAGTCTGTCCTAAAGGAAATCAGTCCTGAATATTCATTGGAAGGACTGACGCTGAAGCTCCAATCCTTTGGCCACCTGATGCAAAGAACTGACTCATTTTAAAAGACCCTGATGCTGGGAAAGGTTGAAGGTGGGAGAAGAAGGGGACAACAGAGAATGAGATGGTTGGATGGCATCATTGACTCAAAGGACATGAGTTTGAGTAAATTCCGGGAGTTGGTGATGGACAGGGAGGCCTGTCGTGCTGCAGTCCATGGGGTTGCAAAGAATCAGACACGACTGAGCCACTGAACTGACTGATAGGCTAAGAAAGTTAAATGCAGGGACATTTTCACAATGATTAGCTATAAAATGTCTAAAGCAACACTAAGTAGAACAACTTAACCTCATTAATACCCTCCACCCCTCATATAGGCCATGTATATATTTCTGGGAATGAGAAACAATTTGTGTTCTGATATGAACTGTTTTATTACTCTTTTTAAAAGTTTTACTCTAGGAATCCTTTCAGTGTCCAGCATTTTGAGAATCTGACACTACCCAGCTGAGGTGAATGGAAGAGGGCAGAGGAAAGTGCTCGAAAGGCTCATCTTGGTTGAATTAATTGATTTTTTCACAGTTAGCTCTGGGGGATTCTTCTACTTTTCCTTTCAACCTCCCGTCCCTTCCTTTCTCATCTGTTCTTCCTGTTCCTCTTCCCCAGATTTTTCACAAAGGAAAAACAGTTAAAGGGCCCTGCTGTATAATTAGGTGTCAAAAGACTGAAATCTTTATTGTTCCTTTCCCTGGATTTCTTCAAGGGCAGTCATGACTAATTAACTATGAACTTGGGAGTGAGGAGGACATCTATCAGAAATGAAGTATATATGGCTTTCATGCAAACACAAAAAGGCACATCAACTGTAATTTTAAACACTAAACACAGCTAACAAGCACAGAGAGTAAATGGATAATTGTATTTTCATATTAATATCTCATTCAGCCCTCATTGCAGCATTCTCCATGAAATGCTTACAAAATAATCTTTCTTTTATTAATGAAAATATAAGGTCAGAGTTGTTGTAAAATTGTAAGAGCCAGTAGAGCCAGTGTGTGCTGCTAAAACCTGTCCCCTGACTCTACCTGCTAATATTCACATGGACCCGAAATAATGGAGAACCTACTGTGGCCCAGTGCCACTTTAACTGCCGTGTGACCTTTGCCAAGTCACTGAATCTGCGTTACTTCTCTCATCTTTAAAGTGGGGATAATAATACTAACTTTATGGGGTTGCAAGAGATTAAATGAGTTATCCTAAGTAGATGCCTGAGAACAGTGTCTGGCATGTAGCATATATTCTGTAATCATAAGCTACTATAATATAATGTGGCAATTAGTAGTAGTAGTCCTAATTAGTAAATGGAAGAATTTAGTTTCTACAGCTGTCTCAGATTTCTTCACTATTCCCCAAAAGACACCTAGGTGTTATATGGCATCACAGGAACACACAACTGAATAAAATTAGTATTGTATAACTTAATTTAGTGCTAATGCTAAGCAGCTACTTTAAAATTATGAGCATACACTAAAATACATGGTATTTTCTCTCACTTTTAAAAAACTAATACACTGTAATAAAATTCACCCTCAAGTGTATATAGTTCTGAGTTCTACCAAATACATAGAGTTGTATAACTACTGTATAGGATGGTTCTTAGAGTTTGTTTACATGAATATTTAGAATTTTTCTAACATTAGAAGCCAATGTAAGTACATCTCCTTGATTATGGGACTTCAAATACACTTGAAACTTGGGTAATAATTCTCTTTCATTTACTAATTGACTCAAGAGGTATGTACTGAGTTTTTTCCACATGAAATTAAAAGACGCTTACTCCTTAGAAGAAAAGTTGTGACCAACTTAGATAGTATATTCAAAAGCAGAGACATTACTTTGCCGTCTAGTAAGGTCCGTCTAGTCAAGGCTATGGTTTTTCCTGTGGTCATGTATGGATGTGAGAGTTGGACTGTGAAGAAGGCTGAGCGCCGAAGAATTGATGCTTTTGAACTGTGGTGTTGGAGAAGACTCTTGAGAGTCCCTTGGACTGCAAGGAGATCCAACCAGTCCATTCTGGAGGAGATCAGCCCTGGGATTTCTTTGGAAGGAATGATGCTAAACTTTGGCCACCTCATGAGAAGAGTTGACTCATTGGAAAAGACTCTGATGCTGGGAGGGATTAGGGGCAGGGGGAGAAGGGGACAACCGAGAATGAGGTGGCTGGATGGCATCACATACTTGATGGATGTGAGTCTGAGTGAACTCCGGGAGATGGTGATGAACAGGGAGGCCTGGAGTGCTGCGATTCATGGGGTCGCAAGGAGTCGGACATGACTGAGCGACTGAACTGAACTGAACTGATAGCATTGTTATCATTTATAAAGAGAGGAAGAAGTATCCTCAGGTTTACTGCCTTCAAAAGAACAAATGTAATACTTTTGTTTTATGCTTCTACCTAATAGATCAGGAGAGGGAAATAATAGGCCTTTTTGTAAATTTAAAAAGAGTGCATGAAAAGAAGGATGACAAAGTGTCACTTCTTCTCTTAATTAGCATATATTAAAACAATTATATCCTCTCTCCCTATAACACCTACAACTCAGTTTTTTTTTTATATATATATACAACTCAGTTTTATTTCTCAAAATTTGAGCATGTCACTGGGTAGATACAGTCCTTGTCCTCAAGCAGTTTGTAGCATTGTAGAACAGGTAATTATAATACACGGCAGAAAATGATCAAAGATACAAAATGAAATATATTCAGAGAGAGTTAGGGAATGTTGAGATGGGAGAGTCAATAAAGACTTTATCAAAGGTATAGCTTTCAAACAGTCTTGAAAAGGTGAAAAAGCTATTGGTGGAGGGAGGAGAAATTTAGTACACTATAAAGCTGCTGCACTGTCCAATACAGTAGTCACTAGCTATATGTGGCTGTTCAAATTCCAATGAAAATTAAATAAAATAATTTAAATTTTTAATTCTTAGTCCAACTAATCACATTTTGAGTGATGGCTAGTGGCTACCATACTGAACAGGATAGAGTACAACATATTCATCATAATGGAAAGTTCTATTGGATAGTGTTTCTATAGAAGGAACAGCAATGAAAGATCAGGAAGTGGGAATAATGAGTTACCCAAATCTCTGTTCAAGTCCTTGGAAAAAATACCAGAAATAATGGTATATCCATGTATTTCCTCCCCAAATATAAATTGGAAATATGTGCCTGTGTAAAGCTCAATGACTTAGTTGTTTTATTGGCTGCTCTGGTTCAGTTGTCATGCTGAGTTCATACTATAAATCAATAATGAAGACATAAAACCTAACAGGCCTATCTAATTGCTCCATCTATCTGAGTATGCAGATCACAGTGGCTGAAAGCCAGGCTCGGGACCCAGCCAAGTGTATTGCCGCTGTTTCTTCTGGCAGAGACCTGTTAGCTGAGTGGGTCCAAGCTGAATCGCTTGAGCCTGGCACAGTTGCAGCTCCCTAAGAACATGCTCACTATTGTCATTTGCTTCTTTAGAAATAGTGCTAGTATCCATGGCAAAACCTAAAGGCAGGTAGAAGTTTGAGGAAACTATAACTCGGAGAAGCAAGTCCTGCTATATGCATATGGATGAACTGAGCCATGTGTGACCTTCGTCACTAATAAATTTGTGAAGGTAAAGACTTCATCCTTTTGGTAGGAATTGCTGTCCACACTGTCAGAAGGGTGGTTCAGCTAAACAACTGGGTGATGTTTTTACAGAGCCAGCTAGGTCATCATTTGTCTGGGATCCAAATGGACAGAGGTATGTAGGACAGAAATACCATGCATCAAAGTTTTCTAAATCTGAGTCTAAATGTGTCTTCATCAGTTAAAAAAAAAAAAAACAAACCTAGAAAATCAATCACCTGGAGAAATTAAAGGCAGCCCTGAATATACTGAATCCACACTTTTTTGGTTATTTGGTGCCTCTTGTTTTTAGATCCAATAAGTGCTTACAACATGACTTTGATTCCTTTAAATATTGTTCAACAATAATTGACTTTAATTTGCATATTTGGGGGAGGGTTGGAATCTTTTAGACACCATCATTAGGCATTTTATTTATACAAGCTCATTGGACAACAGATTGTCTTCTCTTAAAAGGGCTTAAGAGTACCAGAGAAAGGCAGGGGGGAGACATACTGATTTTAAATAACTCTGCATGCTTAGTCACATCTGACTCTGCGACCCCCTGGACTACAGTCCTCTAGGTTCCTCTGTCCATGGGATTTCCCAGGTGAGAATACTAGAGTAGGCTACCATTTCCTACTCCAGATGATCTTCCTAATTCAGGGATCAAACCCGTGTCTCTTGCATCTCCTATGTTGGCAAGCAGATTCCTCACCACTGCATCACCTGGGAAGCCCACTTACTTTTCAAAAGTAAGATATACTGTGTGCATATAACGCATCCTATATGCACTTACTTTTTTTTTAGAAGTAGTGTATAGAACCATATTCTTCCCACCCAAATGCTCACATTTAGAGGAGTCATCTAAATGTCTTTATAGTTCTATAATCATATGCATGAAGAAAGCAATTGCTATGCCATGAAAAGTATTTTTATAACCCTATTTACATATAAACACCTATTTTCAATNCAGGGAGGCCTGGCGTGCTACGATTCATGGGGTCACAAAGAGTCGGACATGACTGAGCGACTGAACTGAGCTACATGCTTTCAGGCTTCCTTGGTGGTTCAGAGGGTAAAGTGTCTGCCTGCAATGCAGGAGACCTGGGTTCGATTCCTGGGTTGAGAAGATCCCCTGGAGAAGGAAATGGCAACCCACTCCAGTGTTCTAGCCTGGAGAATCCCATGGACAGAGGAGCCTGGTGAGCTACAGTCCACGGGGTCGCAAAGAGCCAGACACGACTGCACAACTTCACTTTCAGCCTCTTTCTACATGCTTCCAGTCTTCTCTGTATCACAGTATTTTTTTTTTTCCCTTTGAAATATCCACTGTGCATTGGCTTTGCAAAAATACATCAAACATAACATAACCTGGTCTCTCCCCTCAGAGGAGAAAGATACAGGCATCATGGTAGGAAAAGCGTGAGCTGAGAGCATTGGGGACAGTGGGGGCCAAGGTCACTGTCTGTTTTTGGCAACGTTTAATTCAAGGAAGCTCGCCCATAGCCGATAGCTATTTGATGTTCTAAGCTGGCGTCACATGTTCAGCCCAGCTGCTGCGGGGAGGGCCGAGCACACAGGAAGAGAGTAGCAGTTGCGGAGGACCTAGTGCATGCAGCGCCTCGGGAGCTCTCGGTGAACGGAGCAGAGCGAGGAAACCCACGCCGGGGTTTGGAAGGCGAGCCATTGTTCGTAACAGCAGATGCTTTGGCACTAGTTGGATAGCGGTGTGTGTGTGTGTGTGTGTGTGTGTGTGTGTGTGTGCAAATCACATGAAAGTTACTAATGTTGATCTATTTGGCAGTCTTTCATTATGTAGAATAAATAAGGTGTAAGCAAATATCGTATATTAATGCATATATGTGGAACCCAGAAAAATGGTACAGACATCTTGTTTGCACAACAGAAATAGAGACACAGATGTATGGATGCCAAGGGGGAGGAGGGTGGGATGAGGTGGGAGACTGGGATTGACACATATGCGCTGTCGATGCTACGCATGAAATAGACGGCTGACGAGAACCCGCTCCCCAGCCCCGGGGGCTCTACTCAGTGGTCTGTGGCGACCTAAATGGGAAGGAAATCCGGAGAAGAGGGGATATGCTGTACGCATAGCGGACTCACTTTGCTGCAGAGCAGAAACTAACGTAACGTTGTANCGGCTGACGAGAACCCGCTCCCCAGCCCCGGGGGCTCTACTCAGTGGTCTGTGGTGACCTAAATGGGAAGGAAATCCGGAGAAGAGGGGATATGCTGTACACATAGCGGACTCACTTTGCTGCAGAGCAGAAACTAACGTAACGTTGTAAAGCAAACATGCTCCAATAGAAATGTTTTAAAAATATTGTTTCTTTACTTCATAGTTTTGTAGTCTTGAGAGTAGGGGAGGAAAGCTTTGCCCACTTACTCACACCTAGCCGACCGCTGCACCATTTACCTGTTGCATACACGAGAGTGTGCACGTGTAAATCGTACCTGCATTGCTGAAAGCAAACGCGAACAAACAACACAGGAAAAGGAGAAAGCGGCACTTTAAAAACTCCGCTCCCTAATAGAGTGAACGGATGCTCTACGGCCAGCTACAGTTGTCAACGGCATTTACCCTGCACCTCTGCTCTTCCGGGGCTTTGCTGGCGGCTCGGTGGATGAAGAATCCACCTGCAATGTGGGAGACCTGGGTTCGATCCCTGGGTTGGGAAGATCCCCTGGAGAAGGGAAAGGCTACCCACTCCAGTGTTCTGGCCTGGAGAATTCCACGTACTATATAGTCCATGGGGTCGCAAAGGGTCGGCCACGATTGAGACCTTCACTTTGCTCCATTCACTTCTGCCCTTCAGAAAGGCAGCTCTAATCAATGAGACTGCAGTGACGACCTTTGTCGGCTCCTGTTGCTCAGTCGCTAAGTCTTGTCCGACTCTGCAACCCCATGTCTGCTCTATCCGTAGCTATAAACTGCTCTATACGTAGCTATGAAAGTGCCCATCAGCTCAGAGGATAGGACTCATTACTGACCAAATGTTGCTGCATTGCCTGTGACTGAGATGCATACCTTTAAAATGAATGCTACTTTGCCACTCATAAACACAATGTCTTTCACTGCAGAAGACTTGAAACACTCTTCATTGATTTTGTGGATGGCTCTGATACTACAACCTAAAGATTAGTTGAGCCTTTTTCTGTTTGTTAAATTACACTGCAGTCACTCTTTTGAGCAAGTTGACTGGCTGCTGCTTAAATTGTTGCCTTTATTGGCAGCATCCATGGAATATAATCACTGGATTTACAATCCTGACGATTCGAGTTTAGTTATCTTCTTATTTCAGATGCGCTAGAGTGAAGCTTTTATCCCTTAAGTCAGGATTGTTATTTTTTAAAACTTTTGGAAAGTGTGAAGTTTTGTTTCTGCAAACACTAGCCTTGTTAATTCATGAACATCTTAACTCTGCTGAAGTTAAGACAAGCCAGTGCTCATATACCAGGTTACGCCACTTGGCCTGATATGATTATTAAACTACCACCCACCTTGTACTTTCAAGTGTCCTGGTTTAGATGAAAAAGTGCACAGTCATAGTGGGGATAAGTGAAATAGAAGGGCTATAGCAGTCCTTAACTTTCAGGTTAGAGTTACATCACGTCCCACATGTAAAGCATTCCTGTGAAGTCCTAGGAATGTTCACTGGACCACACAGATGTTGGTTGTTTGCTCTCAGGAGGCACTGATAGTAAAGAATCTCCCTGCCAATGCAGGACGCACAAGAGACACAGGTTTGATCCCTGGGTCAGGAAGATCCCCCTGCAGGAGAGAAATGGCAACCCACTGCAGTATTCTTGCCTGAAAAACTCCATGGACAGAGGATCCTGGCGGGATACAGTCCATGGGGTTGCAAAGAGTCAGACAGGCCTGAGCGACTTAGCACACAGTGCGATACTGTTAGTAGAACTTGGTAGTACTTAATAGTTAAATGTGGACATTATCCTAATGTCATGTTAGGTGGTATTGATACCCGTGTTTTTTTCAGATGGTCATCTTTTTTAATATTCCCTTATTTGTCTGGGCTGCATCTTGGTTGCAACAGGCAGCGTCTTTAGCTGTGGCGTGTGGACTCTAGCTCCCTGACCAGAGGTCAAACCTGGCCCCTGCATTGGAAACTTGGAGTCTTAGATGTTGGACCGCCAGGGACGTCCCTCAGATGAGACTGTTGAAGCACAAA
This sequence comes from Neotragus pygmaeus, assembly GCA_006410875.1. Taxonomy (NCBI): domain Eukaryota; kingdom Metazoa; phylum Chordata; class Mammalia; order Artiodactyla; family Bovidae; genus Neotragus; species Neotragus pygmaeus. The sequence continues at coordinate 170,882 of SJYV01047324.1, forward strand.
AAGTTCGATCTTCTGTCTAAGGTTGCACAGTTAATTGCTGGTAAAGGTGGGAGTTTTAGCACTTCAGGTTAACTATCTACTGTCAGAGACGTGTTCTCACTTCACTGCGATGCATGCAGGGGCTTTCTCGCTGGCAGTTATGAGGACACGCTAATGACTGGTCTGTGACAGCTGCTCCCCCATGAAGCTCAGGGTCACAACCCAGGCACCCCCAGCTTTCAGGTGAATTGGTTCTGGCTCTAACTGGCTGATCTTCTCTAACCATCCCAGCAAACTCTCTGCAGTTCAGCGCTGGAAGGGAGAGGGTCAGAGCAGTGTCGGAAGAAGGAGGTGGATTTATAACAACGACATCATCTGGGACTCTAGGGAGGCCCCTGACTTGGAGGAGGAGGCTTCCCCGGTGGCTCAGTGGTAAAGAATCTGCCTACAATGCGGTAGCCACAGGAGACCTGGATTTGATCCCTGGGTGGGGAAGACTCCTTGAAGGAGGGCATGGCGACCCACTGCAGTGCTCTTGCCTGGAGAATCCCATGGACAGAAGAGCCTCGCAGGCTACAGTCCAGAGAGTCACAGAGAGTCGGACATGACTGAAGTGACTCAGCATGCAAACTCTAATGCCCTTGGAAGAGAAACCTGGGCAGCTGGGCTGAACCGCCTCAACACCACAGCCCCTCGAGCACCTAATTAGGCTTCCCCGTCTACCTGAGCAGACAGGCCCAGGCGACCACTCAGCCTGGAGAGATGCCTGCCACTGGCAGATCGTATTTGTCACATACGCCACACCTGCTAGAAATAGCCCGCTGGTGTCCACGGTGCAATCAGGCTTTTTGAGGCTTGACAGTTGCAAATGAGCAGGTCAGACGGAGTGAGTGATTCCTTGAAAGGCACCTGCCTCCTTTCCCCGCGAGAGTGAAAGAACCGCTAATCATTTGTTAGCTTGCTTTTCTGCCCCAGTGAATAGACAGAGGCTGAACGATTTTCTTCATTCTGTATAGGTATCACCCTGCCTGCTCCTTATATTTTTATTTTGTATTTTTTTGCTCAAAATCAGAAGGGCAAGAGTTATGCAGAGACAAGCTTTTTAAAATACGATTCTACCCCCAGTTCTGGAATGACATTCATAACATTTGTTTACGAGAAACATTTGTTTAGAAATGTTACGTAGGAAGACAACCCTTTCTCCTTCTCAAAGATACGACTGTTGCAGATGGAAATAGCATCCTATATTCGAGTTATTCTTTTATCTTTTTCTTACTTTCAAAATATCTTCATATGACAAATCTCAAGTTTTATTAGCAGCTGCCCTTTCTGAAGAGTAAGGCATTTTAATATTGAAAATGAAAGATTGGGGGATAAAGTAGCCTGACTCAGGGGAACACAGATGTGGGGCTAGAACCAGTCTTCTGTCCCTAAACCCAGAAATTAGATATGGTCTTTATTGCGATTAGATTCATCTCTGAGCAACAGGAAAATGAAAGCAGTGTTGATTTAAACAAGATAGAAATTTATGTGTCTGTTAAATTCACTTTTCTCTCGCATCAAAGTCGAGAGGGACGATCTGTGTTCTGTCTGTTTTTGTCTTATATTCCATTTCCAGGATCACAGAAGGTCCAAGATGGCTGCTCTAGCTCCAGCCATCATAAAAGCCTTCCTGCTGGCAGGTATGAAAAAGGAGAGTAGGGTATCGCATGCTGTATTTNCTGGGCTGCATCTTGGTTGCAACAGGCAGCGTCTTTAGCTGTGGCGTGTGGACTCTAGCTCCCTGACCAGAGGTCAAACCTGGCCCCTGCATTGGAAACTTGGAGTCTTAGATGTTGGACCGCCAGGGACGTCCCTCAGATGAGACTGTTGAAGCACAAAAAGTTCGATCTTCTGTCTAAGGTTGCACAGTTAATTGCTGGTAAAGGTGGGAGTTTTAGCACTTCAGGTTAACTATCTACTGTCAGAGACGTGNTTAGATGTTGGACCGCCAGGGACGTCCCTCAGATGAGACTGTTGAAGCACAAAAAGTTCGATCTTCTGTCTAAGGTTGCACAGTTAATTGCTGGTAAAGGTGGGAGTTTTAGCACTTCAGGTTAACTATCTACTGTCAGAGACGTGTTCTCACTTCACCGCGATGCATGCAGGGGCTTTCTCGCTGGCAGTTATGAGGACATGCTAATGACTGGTCTGTGACAGCTGCTCCCCCATGAAGCTCAGGGTCACAACCCAGGCACCCCCAGCTTTCAGGTGAATTGGTTCTGGCTCTAACTGGCTGATCTTCTCTAACCATCCCAGCAAACTCTCTGCAGTTCAGCGCTGGAAGGGAGAGGGTCAGAGCAGTGTCGGAAGAAGGAGGTGGATTTATAACAACGACATCATCTGGGACTCTAGGGAGGCCCCTGACTTGGAGGAGGAGGCTTCCCCGGTGGCTCAGTGGTAAAGAATCTGCCTACAATGCGGTAGCCACAGGAGACCTGGATTTGATCCCTGGGTGGGGAAGACTCCTTGAAGGAGGGCATGGCGACCCACTGCAGTGCTCTTGCCTGGAGAATCCCATGGACAGAAGAGCCTCGCAGGCTACAGTCCAGAGAGTCACAGAGAGTCGGACATGACTGAAGTGACTCAGCATGCAAACTCTAATGCCCTTGGAAGAGAAACCTGGGCAGCTGGGCTGAACCGCCTCAACGCCACAGCCCCTCGAGCACCTAATTAGGCTTCCCCGTCTACCTGAGCAGACAGGCCCAGGCGACCACTCAGCCTGGAGAGATGCCTGCCACTGGCAGATCGTATTTGTCACATACGCCACACCTGCTAGAAATAGCCCGCTGGTGTCCACGGTGCAATCAGGCTTTTTGAGGCTTGACAGTTGCAAATGAGCAGGTCAGACGGAGTGAGTGATTCCTTGAAAGGCACCTGCCTCCTTTCCCCGCGAGAGTGAAAGAACCGCTAATCATTTGTTAGCTTGCTTTTCTGCCCCAGTGAATAGACAGAGGCTGAACGATTTTCTTCATTCTGTATAGGTATCACCCTGCCTGCTCCTTATATTTTTATTTTGTATTTTTTTGCTCAAAATCAGAAGGGCAAGAGTTATGCAGAGACAAGCTTTTTAAAATACGATTCTACCCCCAGTTCTGGAATGACATTCATAACATTTGTTTACGAGAAACATTTGTTTAGAAATGTTACGTAGGAAGACAACCCTTTCTCCTTCTCAAAGATACGACTGTTGCAGATGGAAATAGCATCCTATATTCGAGTTATTCTTTTATCTTTTTCTTACTTTCAAAATATCTTCATATGACAAATCTCAAGTTTTATTAGCAGCTGCCCTTTCTGAAGAGTAAGGCATTTTAATATTGAAAATGAAAGATTGGGGGATAAAGTAGCCTGACTCAGGGGAACACAGATGTGGGGCTAGAACCAGTCTTCTGTCCCTAAACCCAGAAATTAGATATGGTCTTTATTGCGATTAGATTCATCTCTGAGCAACAGGAAAATGAAAGCAGTGTTGATTTAAACAAGATAGAAATTTATGTGTCTGTTAAATTCACTTTTCTCTCGCATCAAAGTCGAGAGGGACGATCTGTGTTCTGTCTGTTTTTGTCTTATATTCCATTTCCAGGATCACAGAAGGTCCAAGATGGCTGCTCTAGCTCCAGCCATCATAAAAGCCTTCCTGCTGGCAGGTATGAAAAAGGAGAGTAGGGTATCGCATGCTGTATTTCCTCAAGGACACTGCTTCAAGAGTTTCACTCTGTATTTAGGCATACCAGCCTGTGGCAGAGCCTGAAATAGAAGCCAGATTTCCAGACTCCTGTTCCAAGCTTTTCCCAACAGTCTGTCTGCTACACTTGCCATTTTCATCAGATTTTTTTTTTTGAAGGAAGACACTCAGATCTCTGTGTTTCAGCCAGTCTTCAGTCTTTGTCAGTAGAAGGTGATTCTTCTCATAGATGCCTGGGTAAAGAAAGGTGGTCATTTCAGTTCAACCTGTAGATACTTTTATTCACTAACTTGTTCCATAATAGTCATTTAGGGTGAACCTGAGTTTACGTTCTGCAATAGTCTTCTTCCTTAACGTAAAGTCTGCTGACAATTAGGTTATTCAACAAATGTCTTCTATAGTTTTACTGGAAAATAGCTATTGTCATCAAATCTCTGTTGATGAAAGTATGCAGAGAATTTAACATTGATTCAGCCCTCACCATTGTGACTAAAGTGATAGCCCACCGAACTATGAAGTAACTGCTGATTTACTAATAAGCTATGGTACTGGAATGACGTAAACAACATGTTTCACTCACCAGTGAATTTCATAATCCGTTAATGGTTCAAGACTTCTGAAGATATCTTGTTTTGATACAATTTAATATTCTGAAAAATAATGATATTTAATCTGTAAGTTGGCTTATTTCTAAACAAGCTGATAGCCAAAATTACATTTCAAGTATTTCAGTGATTTTTCTTCTCCTAGCCTATCTGTGAAATGTTGTCCATATCTTGCAAATAAAGAACTTTATTGAAGAAGAATATTTTAAAGGTAACAGTCATGAAGCTCATGATTTTGTGTTAATATAAAATAAACATCTGTCAAAGACTTTATTTAGCTCACAAGTTAAGGTGAGAACCAGTAAGATCTGAAGAGAAGGGTAAAAAAAAAAAAATATGTAGCCGATCACAGTACTGAAATGAATTTGCTGGGAAATATTTGACAGTGTTAAATACAGAAAGAAGTGCTTTTTGGTAAGATTTCCATATAATAAGCTGTTTAAAAGTCTAAACATGATGCCGTGGAGACACATACAAATTGTTCCCTGCAAGAGGAATGAAAATTTAAAAGATTTTTAGGAGCTATCTCAGCCATCCATTAATCAAAGACAGAATTGGGCAATCTCAGATCCTGTGATGAAAACTAAGTGAAATTTAAAGCCACTCATGTCATCTTTGAAATGTAGATCCTTTCCAAGTAATTTCCAAGCCGAGACCATTATTTGTTGGAAGGCACTTGTCGATGTAATTACCCAAGCTGTAAAAGTGGATCTTGCAGTGTCATTTCATCATAACTTGAAGCCCACAGAATTTAACCACCCAGTGTTCTGCATCCATCCACTTCCCCATCTCCTCCCCCAGACAAGCCAGATCTTTGTTTCCAAGATTTTAGATTTTCCAAAGCAATTGCCTCCTATTACCCGCCAGTGTAAAGAACACTGATCCCTGGTTCATTCTTGAAAGGGGGAAGGGAACCATCGCCTGCAGTCCTCGTTTATTCTCATTCTCAGGATCCTGCAGGAAGTGGTCAGGCTGTCCTGCCACAGACAGGGAGCTGCAGGTTTGAATCGAGAGGGCTATGTGAGCCCTTGAGCCAGAGGAAACCAGTCTATGCCTCACTTTGTGCTGCGGATGAAGCTGGGCCTACCCCAGACCGCAGGGTTGAGTCTCAGAGTCTGAGCATCATGCTATCTGGGTTGTGTACTTGCTGGTGGGGACCGTCAGTGCTGTTAGCACTTAAGGAGTGGATTTAGAAAAGCTTGCTCTCTTCAAAGACAAATTTGAGCCCACATTGCCTCCCTGTGACATTTTTGTGATATAGAAAAAAGAAAACCCAGAATACAAAAAAAAAATTTTTTTTTTTTTTTCAATTTTTTAGAGCCCTTTGGCTACTTCAGACCTAAACACACAAGTTAAACAGCAGCCCTCCCCTAGAGCTTCTGGACAGATGACCTAGTATTAGAGTTAGGGTTAGGATAATGGAGGCAGATTCTTTACCATCTGAGCCATCGGGGACTTCCTTGGTGGCTTAGACTGTAAAGAGTTCACCTACAATGCCCTCAAGAATCTGCCTGCAGTGCAGGAGACCCCAGGTCGATTCCTGGGTCAGGAAGATCTGCTGGAGAAGGGATAGGCTACCCACTCCAGGATTCTTGGGCTTCCCTTGTGGCTCAGCTGGTAAAGAATCCACCTGCAATGCAGGAGACCTGGGTTGGATCCCTGGGTTTGGAAGATCCCCTGGAGAAGGGAAAGGCTACCCACTCCAGTATTCTGGCCTGGAGAATTCCATGGACTATACAGTCCATGGGGTTGCAAATAGTCGGACACAACTGAGCGACTTTTTCACTTTCACAATGCCCTAACCCTGAGTCATCTGGTCCCTGGTGGCTCAGTGATAAAGAACCTGCCCACAGTGCAGGAGACATGGGTTCAATCCCTGGGTTGGGAACATCCCCTGGAGAAGGGAATGGCTACACATTGGAGAATTCCATGGACAGAGAACCCTGGTGGGCTACATCCATGGAGTCACGGAGTCACAAAGGGTCGGACAAGACTGAAGCAGATACTTTGCCTTTTTTCTTTTAGGGTTAGGGCTCCACATATAGCTGTGCCTTTTCACAGTCTCTCCCCATTTCAGTTCTTGCAGGCTGTTGAGTAGACTGTGCTGTGCCGTGGATCCTTGGGGATCGTCTGTTTGGATCGGAGCAGCCTGCATTTGGTTTTGGTTTTGGTTTTGGTTGGCAGCACTCAGTGCCGGGTTCTTCCTCGACGAGGCGGTTCGCTGCTGCTGGCTGCTCTCCTGTGGAAGCAGCCCCCGCTGATCGGTGCCTTAGCTCATTAGGAGCTGCACAATGGTGGCAGTCCAGTTCCATCAGCCTTTCCCACTTAAGAGCTGGAATACTTCCACAGTGTGAGACTTCCCCTTATCTATAATTAGGTTGCCCAGTGATACAGCTGGTCTAAGAAAGAAGGGAAATTTTCTCGATGCTTCCTTTTTCCTTTACCAGTTTTTCAATAGTGTGTTGATTTATAAGCTTCTTCTAATGATGACCACTTGCATTAGCTGTTTCTTTTTGAAATATCATTCTAAGTTCATGAATGTACGCAGCGTTAATGAGCTCCAGTCTTAGCTGATGGGAGCCCGTTTTGCTGAAAGTTTTCACTTTCGTCTCAGGTTCAAAGGATTTGTTAACAAAATAAGCGGTTTGTTTTATACAAATAGATAGTACAGATATTTATTAGAGAATTATCTAGCTTACTTTCAATACACTAACATTGGAAGGAAAGAGAAATAGAAAGAGCTGAGGACACATCACCAAATTGGGTTTTTGACCAACATGCAGGCTTAAACAGCCCTGGGAAGTCCCGTGCCACAGCACATCTGGAGCCCCAGCTAGGAAAAGGCCCCAGGCAGCACGTCCACTCCTCGTGTGAGACTTCAGAGACTGGAGCTCACAGTTCCTGCTTGTAATCAATCCCGGGACGCAAGCTTACATCATCATTCACCTGTGAACAAAACGCTGCCCTGGTTTCACGTTAATGCTGTTTGTTGTGTAAAACTTGGCCTGTTGTTGAGCCTGGGACTCGGTTGGCCAGGCCCCCCCTCCGCCCTGCCTCCGGGGCTCAAGGATCTCAAGATTCACCCTCCATCTCATCTGTGGTGCTGCAAGCCTTGCCCTCCCAGCTGGCAGTCACGCACAGGCACTCCAAGTCGGGGCAGCAGCATCCAGGCAGGTTAGAAGCAAGGTCAGAGGGGTGTTCTTCTTTGTCTCTGAAGCCTGAACAAGACTATGTATTTAATTCCCCTAACAGAGCCTTTTCAAGTTGGTTTCTGAGCCATTTGTCATGGTCCTAACAGAATTTGATAGCTTCCCTGACAACTTCCTTGGTTTCCAGGGGCTTCCCAGTGGGCACAGGTGGTAAAGTACCCACCTGCCAGTGCAAGAGACATAAGAGACTTGGGTTTGATCCCTGGGTCAGAAAGATCCCCGGGAGGAGGGCATGGCAACCCACCCCAGTGTTCTTGCCTGGAGAATATCGTGGACAGAGGAGCCTGGTAGGCTACAGTCCATGGGGTCAGAGTCGCACATGACTGAAACAACTTAGCACAACAACATGCTGTGTATGATTTGAATATACGTGAATAGAAATAAATTATATCTGAGAAAAAAGGCAATAAATGGAAAGGACATTGTTTCTATCAGCATTGTTTAAAACTGTAAGAAGATAATCATTAGAAAAATCAAATCTACTACATTTATTATGTACGCTAGTTGTTTCAGTAATTAAAAACTATTTCTATGCATTGCTTCTTTGTGTATTGATGTAATCAGGATTAATATGCTACTCAAATCCAATCAGCATATACAAATTGTACTTGGCAAAGACAACTAAATTATCTCAGTTTTTTAAGAAATCTATTGGAAAATCCCATGGACAGAGGAGCCTGGTGAGCTACAGTCCATGGGGTCGCTAGGGGTCAGACACGACTGAATGACTTCACTTTCACTTTTTACTTTCATGCATTGGAGAAGGAAATGGCAACCCACTGCAGTGTTCTTGCCAGGAGAATCCCAGGGACGGGGGAGCCTTGTGGGCTGCCATCTATGGGGTCGCACAGAGTCAGACACGACTGAAGTGACTTAGCAGCAGTAGTAGTATTGCCATACATACCATAAAATGCCATACCTTTTTAACATTTTCACCATGGATAAGACTTTCAAAAACTGCTAATAATGTAGAATTATTAGGCAAAAGTATGCAAAACATAAAATTAGCTTATGTATTATACTGTAGCTCAATCACTAAAGAATCTGCTTGCGATGCAGGAGACCAGGGATCAGTCCCTTGGTCGGGAAGATCCCTTGGAGAAGGGAATGGCAACCCACTCCAGCGTTCTTGCCTGGAGAATCCCATGGACAGAGGAGCCTGGCGGGCTCCAATTTGTGGGGTCGCAAAGAGTTGGACATGACTGAGCGATTAACACACACACGTTCTACTCAACGTGGAGGACTGAATTTTATCTTATTCTTGGCTGAGCACATAAAATAATTTGCTGCATTGCTATATATTTTTGTATCACAATTTGGGGAAAAAAAAATAACCATCTTCTGGTAGCTACCAATGCAACTTTATTTCTTTAACATTTTTAGCTTTGAAGAGNTGAGAGTTGGACTATAAAGAAAGCTGAGCACAGAATTGATGCTTTTGAACTGTGGTGTTGGAGAAGTACTTCATGTAAACGAATAACTGCAAGAGTGTTGTGAGTACAGCAACCCACATGCTTAGAAAATGTAGAGAGAAAGGAGGCTATAATTTCCTCTGCAGGAGCAGTATTTTGGAGTGGTGATACAAGCTAGGTTATAAAAAAACATAAATATGAGAACACCAGCCAAACAGGAAGAGGGAAGACATTTCAAGCAGACAAAAAAGAATCATTTATTCATCTATTCAAAAATATCTATTGATTAGTACAGATATCTTGTACTAGGCAAGCACTGGGGATACATTTCTGAACAAAATAGTTATTGAAGCTTGTCTTTGTTCTTAAAGTTTGCAATATGATGAAGTCGGGCAATCAAATTATCAAACAAATAAATATCTCATTACAAACTGTGTTAATTGCCATGAAAGGAAAGTATAAGGTGCCATGGGAACCCAACAGAGTTAAGACAGGACAGGGGCCTACCCTGATGGCTCAGTAGTAAAGAATCTGCCTGCCAACGCAGGAGTTTGGAGAGACGTGGTTTCAATCCCTGGTCCAGGAAGATCCTACACGCCTTAGAGCAACTAAGCCCAGGCACCACGACTACGGAGCCTATGCTCTGGAGTCTGGAAGCTGCAACTACTGAAGCCCATGCACCCTACAGACCTTGCTTAGGAACAAGAGAAGTCACCACAATAAGAAGCCACATTTTGTTAAAGATTTTGTTGAAAACATTTTAAGCACCCAACAACTGGAGGTATTTTAAAGAGTTAATTTTGAATGCACTCTCTCTTCTACTATAAGAAATAACTAGTATTTTTGATTCTCATTTAGCAAATCAAGGTAGCTCAATTTTGTCCTTGTACAACAATACATGTGATCCTATCAAGTTGTGGGAGTCATCACTAGTCTCTCCCACAGAGCACTGACTTCCTGGTTACACCAGGTTGAATTCTCCTGATTCATACTCTTTAACATCTGCAGTTTCTAGATTTGCATTTACAAGAAAGCACTCAGAGCATTCTATTAAATGCTTCCCTAAGAGATGATGTCCTGGGAGCACTCAGACAGCTACGGAGAGTCCTCAGCAAAGTTGCTACAGTGTGTTTTTGTCACCTCCCCAAAACCTACAGGCTTGCTCCTCCCATGTTCCTTCTCACTTGCAGCTTTCATGCTCTTAGCTCTAGTGAAGAACTCCTGAGATGGCCTGAAGAAGTCGTTTGAGAGCAATGAAGAAAAACCATGGTGGAGTGACTCTAACAGCAAATGATTCCTTTGCTCTGGAAGTATTTGAAAGTCTATGTGTCCACACCCAGCTTTACTTATCTTGTATCTTGCATCTTGAAAGACAGGCCCTACTGGAAGGAGGGGTGGGTCTGTGGGGAAAGATAAGGGAGAGGGAAGCTGTTCAGAAAGGAGGAGCTCAGATGAGAGCTCTCCCCTCAGGAGCAGAAGGGGAGCCACCAACACTTCAGATAAGGATAAAGTTGGAGGTTTTTGAGACTTCAAAACTCCCTCATGTTATTAACTTTTTCCCCTTCTGTTTCTCCACAGTGATCCCCAAGAGAGTCTTTGCTATGTACTTATTTTGGGTCACAGCAAGATACGGATCCATCCCACTCCATATCCAACCACTCTTGGAAAAAAATGAGACCTAAGAAAGAGAGTAGATGCTAACAACATGGAAAAGAAAAGAAAGCAAACTGAATTTCTCAGATCAATGAGGAGAAAAGAAGTTCAAGGGGCTGGGTTATAGAGAATCTAACTGAGAAGGACTACAGAGTCCCCAGTAATTCTCCTCCTCCCAGTGCCTGTCCCCCACCAGTGCTCTATGTTTTCAAATGTCCTTTCTTTCCTCATCCTTAGTCCAAACTCCCATTTGGACAAGAGGAAGGAGTGGACCTCCATGGCAAAATCAAGGAAGGCTTTGCAGAAGAAGCCACACATGAGCTTCTTAATTTGGTATCATCTCTAAGATAATTCTTACATGATTGCAGTCTTCTGGGTGAGCATTCATGGTATCTTCAGGGGAAATATCATTTTTTCAAACAGATTAGTTACTTTCTATTTAGAGTTTGAAAGGAGAAGATAGCGCAGAGCCAGTCCCAAGAGAAATATCCAGTGGAAGACTTTCTTAGCATCTTCTAGCTGTACTTCAGAAACCATGATTTCCTTGCATGTATTCCTCAGTGTGAGTATATTAGCAAGATACAAATGGCAAACCTTTCATGGTAATGACTAATTTGTGTTCCTTTTACCTTGCCAAGGCAAGTGTCTATATCTTTTCCTTTCATTCTGTCAATTACTGAGCACTAATGAAAAACATCCTTGTGATACTTTCTGCTAATATCAGATTTCTTATGTCACTTTTACACATTATTCAGAAATAAAGATCTATATCAGCCCATTAGAAGTAGGAGATCCTTTTTTATCAACTCTCTAATTCCATCTCCAGACCTGGGTATTCTTTGGATCTAACGACACAGGTTCCTTTGAATCTTCTAGGATGCCCTATCTATGCATCATCAAGGGAAACTTGAGTAGCACTCTGGCTGTACCCCATTTCCTGTCCTAGCTCCTCTTCTTCCTATTCCCTGGGTTTAGGCTGGTGGCTGGAAGGAACTATGAGACCATATCCTACTCTTTGAGGATAGGGCCCTATGGAATTCTGGTTATGAAGGTGGCCTCTGCAATCTGACAACCTGCATCAGAACCCTTGCCCCCTTGACTAATAGTATTACCTAGAGCAAATGTCTCAATTCCCAATCACAAACCCTTGACGTGGCCAGCTGACAGTGGTACAGACTTGACTTCTGCTAAAATAACAACAAATACAATAATACCTAGTTGGTATCTCATGTACACAGCAAAGATAACTGACAGCTCTAATCCTGAGTAGTCACTTCACTTAAGTGGGCAGAAGTCACTGCCAGCCAGCCCAGCACTTATATAACACCCAATTATTAAGGCCAGATAGTGCTTGCCAAACAGAGACACTTCAAGTCTTTGTTTTCTTAATACAGAAGAAAGCTGGTTTGTGGTTTTTAGCTTTAAAAGACATGGTGCTTGCAGGCATGCTATGTCATTTCAATTGGGTCTAACTCTTTGCGACCCTAAGAACTGCAGCCCACCAGGTTCTTCTGTTGATGAGATTCTCTAGGCAAGAATGGGTTGCCATGCCCTCTTCCAGGAGATCTTCCCAAATCAGGGATCGAACTCGTGTCTCGTTATGTTTCCTGCATTGGCAGGGGGGTTCTTTACCACTAGCGCCACCTGAGAAGCTCAAAAGATGTAGTCAACCCCAAAATGCACCCCCTCCCTGCCCCAGTGATTCATGCCTCCAGGTATTCATGTCCTTGTGTAATTATTTCCTACATTACCTCAGAATTGGTCTATTTAATGAACTGACCGCAGAAGGGATGGAATGTCACTTTTGAGGCTAGGTTATGAAAAACCACTGTGGCTTCTGCCTTGCTGTCTCACGGCTCAGTCTGTATGGAGGATGCCAGCTGCCGCGGCTTTAGGCAGCCGTGTGAGGAGACGGATCAGGCAGGGAACTGAAGCTTCTTGCCAAGAGCCATGTGTGTATTCAGGTGACTGCTGCCCCGACCAACATCTAATCCGCAACCTCATGATAGACCCTCATCAGAACCATCCCATCTAAGCTGCTCCAAGATTCCCAATCCTCAGAAAGTATAAGATAATAAAGGTGTGTTGTTTCAAGTTGCTAAGTTTGAGGTATCTTTGGGTTTATACAGCAATACATAACTAATACCAAATGCTTTTTCTCTCTTGAACCTAAGCCCCCAGGGTCAAAACTCTGCACTTTATTCCTGCCTAGCAGTGGAAAGAAATGTCTGCTCTGAGTTTATCCTGTGGTAATAGCAGTGCCTATCTGATCAGGTTGGGAGGATTCAGGAGGATAATACATTGTAAACTACTTAGTGTGAGCCTAGCACATGGTAAGCACTCAACCAATGCTAGTCATCACTGTTATGCAGAAATTACAAGGGACTTCCCTGGAGGTCCAGTGGTTAGGACTCCATGATTTCACTGCTGAGGGCCTGAGTTCAATCCCTGGTGGGGGAAACTAAGATCTGAAAAGACACACAGTGCAGCCAAAAACAAAAAAAAGGAAAGAAAGAAAAAAGAAACATAGGATAGTTGGTGTCTGGGAGGCTTCGGACATAGTAGAGTTAGGGGTTCAGGGAAGGAAACCCTGAGGCACATTTTCCCACTTCTAGTAGCTCTTAGGTACAAGTCCTTAAATTGCTGCAGCCAGGGTTCCTTTTGTGAGAGGAGGAGGGACAGATCTACAAGAGAGACATCCTTTTTGGCTGGCTCCTAAAGTAACTAAAGCAGATGTTAAAAGGTAGAAAAAGTTTACTAAGTAGAAAAAGGGGGAAAAAAACACAGAGTGGTGGAATCATTTTTTCTGCTTCTTAACTTTGCTGGGTACTACCTTATTTTTATTATCCACTGGGTTAAGTAGAAGCTCTACTCAGAAATATTCCTTACTGTGTGCAACCACACACTCTGCAACTCAGAGCAAAACACAGGTCTGTTGTCTAGGATCTGTTCATGGCCCAGGCCATCTCTGGTGTGAGCTGACAGAAAGGTGGTAGGCTCTGAGAGTTGCATACAAGGAGGCTTATCACTGGGCATTTGCTCTCAGGAGGGATACATCAGAAGAAAAAGACAGATTTTGAAAGTCTAAGAATAAATTAAAGAATATGAAGTACAAAGTGGAAGTTTGTCAATCAGTGTGCCAAACTAAAATGATTAGGCAGGAAAAAACCTGAAAAACAACTGAGAGCCAAGAGTGGTCAGAGATAGACTAAAATAAAATGAGTCAGTTGGAGCAATCTTGGACCTAATCCTGTGAATGCAGCTCATATACTGAATCACTATCCTTAAATACCCTAGAGGATAAATTTCATAGTTTTTATCTGTTTCAATGACTGTGATATTCCAAGTATCTACCTCAGTGCTGAGCACATGATGGGAGCTTGATAAATATTTGCTAAACATATTTATTTAACATGAAAGAATATGACTCAACATAGCTCAAAAAGTAGGGGCAAATCTAGAGACACATATTACTTAAGAGTATGCCTATTTATTTCTCAAGTTAAACACTTTTGATTTACACAGTCTTTTACTCATCTCCCTGATAATTCAGTAATCAATGTGCATTAATGCATCTCATCAGGCTACAAATTCTTCTTGTCCCAAAACTTTAGGCTCCACTCATTTGTTAGGCAAATCAGAAAAAGTATTCTAGCTTTTGTAGGCTGTGGAGAGAGGCCAAGTTAGCTCTTTCAAAATGTTATATGAAATAACTATAGCTTGAGTTCATAGGTCAGTAGTAACATATTAATATAGTATTAATTGTCCTATACTTACTTCAAGGATTGTAAACTCTAATGGTCAAGGGTAGAAATACACTCCCTCACCCCTAATGATCTACTGTTAGAGAAACTGCTTTGATAAGACAACCTGTATAACTCAGCCTAAGGCTCTACAGGGTCACTGCATTACTGTCATTCCATTTGTACAAATAAAGATGAAACCTAAAGAATTTCAATATCTTCTCTGTCACTTCTGGTATGAAAAAGAGACACAAATTGTACTTGTTTGACTAGAATCCTTTAGTCATTCAGGACTTTGAATCATTTCAAAAGTCTCCTGAGAGGTAAACAAATCTCTCTAAACAAAAGATACTGGCAGCACAAAGGTCAGGTCAGAGTCCATGTAGGAAAGACTCTCCTCAGTTACCCACAGGTTTCACTGATTGTCTGTCCACAGCAGCTTGGTTTGCGCTTCCTCAGAGCTCAACTTGGGAACAGTACAGTCATCTTGAGCCATTCTATGCCAAATGACAACCATCTGCTGACCACATGCACTTTCTACTTGGACAAATTAAAACAATCACCCCACACAAAAACCCATTAATTCATACTTCTTTAAAGACACTTAGCCCCACCTTGGAACAGCAACACTTCTGACAGCAATTCTTTGAGAATTAAGAATGGTATTAAGAATGGATCACCTAAAGCAAACCTTGGAAGTATTTAGAATGTCTGTGCATTTTCACAAGAAAAATACTCCTGGTTGCTTTTCTGTAGACTTTTATCTTCCCATCTGTTTATAATTGGATTACTCAAACAATGTACAAAGAGTGAACAATTATTTACAAGAGCCCTAGCTTATAGCCCAAAGTTTTGACCATAGAGATACAGGTTTAGATTAAGATGTGGAAAGAATACACAGAAAAACTGTACAAAAAAGCTCTTAACGACTTGAATAACCACAAAAGTGTGGTCACTCACTTAGAGCCAGACATCCTGGAGTTGAAATCAAGTGGACCTTAGGAAGCAATACCACAAAGATAGTGGAGGTGATGGAATTCCAGCTGAGCTATTTCAAATCTTAAAAGATGACGCTGTTAAAAGGCTGTACTCAGTGTGCTAGCACATTTGGAAAACTCAGCAGTGGCCTCAGGACTGGAAAAGGTCAGTTTTCATTCAATCCCAAAGAAGGGCAATGCCAAAGAATGTTCAAACTATCATACAACTGTACTTATTTCGCATGCTAGCAAAGTAATGCTCAAAATTCTTCAAGCAAGGCTTCAACAGTATATGAACTTAGAACTTTCAGATGTAAAAGCTGGATTTAGAAAAGGCAGATTAACTGGAGATCAAATTGCCAACATCCGTTTGATCATAGAGAAAGTAAGGGAATTTCAGAAAAACAACTCCTTCTGTTTCCTTAAAGTGAAAGTGAAGTCACTCATTCGTGTCTTTGCAACCCTATGGACTGTAGCCTACCAGGCTCCTCCGTCCATGGGATTTTCCAGGCAAGAACACTGGAGTGGGTTGCCATTACCTTCTTCAGGAGATCTTCCCAACCCAGGGATTGAACCCGGGTCTCCCGCATTGTAGACAGATGCTTTACCACTAAAATCTTTGTGTGGATCACAACAAACTGTGGAAAATTCTTAAAGAGATGGGAATACCAGACTAACTACCTTACCTCTGTCTCCTGAGAAACCTGTATGAAAGTCAAGAAGCAACAATTAGAACCAGACATGGAACATCAAACTGGTTCCAAATTGGGAAAGGAGTACATCAAGGCTATATATTGTCACCATGCTTATTTAACTTCTATGCAGAGTACATCATGTGAAATGCTGGGCTGGATGAATCACAAGCTGAGATCAAGACTGCCAGGAGAAATATAAATAACCTCAGATATGCAGATGATACCATCCTAATGGCAGAAAGCATGAGGAACTAAAGAACCTCTTGGTGAAGGTGAAAGAGGAGAATGTAAAGATTGGTTTAAAACTCAATGTTCAAAAAACTAAGATCATGGCATACAGTCCCATCACTTCATGGCAAATGGAAACAGTGGCAAAGTTTATTTTCTTGGGCTCCAAAATCACTGCAGACAATGACTGAAACCATGAAATTAAAAGAAGTGTGCTCCTAGGAAGAAAAGCTATGACAAACCTAGACACCATATTAAAAAGCAGAGGTGTCAATTTGCTTACAAAGATCTGTATAGCCAAAGCTATGATTTTTCCAATAGTCATGTACAGATGTGAGAGTTGGACCATAAACAAGAATGAACACTGAAAAATTGATGCTTTTAAACTGTGGTGCTGGAGAAGACTCCTGAGAGTCCCTTGGACAGCAAGGAGATCAAACCAGTTAATCCTAAAAAAAAATTAACCCGGAATACTCATTGGAAGGACTGATGTTGAAGCTGAAGCTCCAAAACTTTGGCCACCTGATATGAAGAGCCAATTCATTGAAAAAAATCTTGAGGCTAGGAAAGATTGAAGGCAAGAGGAGAAGGGTACAACAGAGGATGATATGGTTGGATGGCATCACTGACTCAGTGGATACAAGTTTGAGCCAACTCCAGGAGATAGTGAAAGGGAAGCATGATATGCTGCAGTCCATGCGGGTAACAAAGAGTTGGACAAGAGTTAGTGACTGAACAACAACTTACTGGTTTAAAAGCATGATTTGTTATAATCTCATCATTATTTACATTCATAACGAGTTTGCTTCAGTTCAGTTCAGTCGCTAAGTCCTGTCCGACTCTTTGCGACCCCATGAATCGCAGCACGCCAGGCCTCCCTGTCCATCACCATCTCCCGGAGTTCACTCAGACTCATGTCCATCGAGTCAGTGATGCCATCCAGCCATCTCATCCTTTGTCTTCCCCTTCTCCTCCTGCCCCCAGTCCCTCCCAGTATCAGAGTCTTCTCCAATGAGTCAACTCTTCGCATGAGGTGGCCAAAGTACTGGAGTTTCAGCGTTAGCATCATTCCTTCCAAAGAAATCTGAGGGCTGATCTCCTTCAGAATGGACTGGTTGGATTGCCTTGCAGTCCAAGGGACTCTCAGGAGTCTTCTCCAACACCACAGTTCAAAAGCATCAATTCTTCGGTGCTCAGCCTTCTTCACAGTCCAACTCTCACATCCATACATGACCACAGGAAAATAGCTCTGACTAGACGGACCTTAGTCAGCAAAGTAATGTCTCTGCTTTTGAATATACTATCTAGGTTGGTCATAACTTTTCTTCCAAGGAGTAAGCGTCTTCTAATTTCATAGCTGCAGTCACCATCTGCAGTGATTTTCGAGCCCTTCAAAATAATGATATTTAATTTCTCTTTAGCATTTAAAAGGTGGTTTTAATTACATGGTCTACTGATGTTCATTCAATGGAGTTGTGAAGTAACACTTCACATTCTAAAATGCTTGAGCTGTTATTGACATTATATTAGTATAGTAATCCCGTTGTATTTTCATTCAAAATAGTAAGAGACAGCAGTCTTTGCAGTATCATTTCATCTTGCAAAGGCCCTTTACATTGTTTTAATCATTCCTTTGGAGAGATGCTTTATAAACAGAGAAACTAATCCTTTTAGTATGCATTCTAATGATTTAGACAAATGCGTAGTTACATAACTTCACCCNTGAAGCCTGGCTTGGAGAATTTTGACCATTACTTTACTAGCATGTGAGATGAGTGCAATTGTGCAGTATTTTGCTTATCCTCATAGTTAATCCACTCTTTAAGTATCAGGGATCTGGGAATGGTTAGATAGAAGAAGTGAACTGAAATCCTTCATTCAACAAGTTTTACTGTGCTCACTATTTGTTGGCTTGGGATATATAGAAGTGGGATGTAGGGGTGATTTTATATTTATTGAAGTTAGATGCTGTGAGTTTTTCACTCTTTTCTTCCTTCAGAAAAGTACTTATATCTATGTGTCTACCAATTAAGTTTTACCATAGTCTGCAGCATTATGCCAACCTGCACTATAATTATTTTTAAGGGCAGAGTTTTATCATTTTTATATTTTATGCATTATAAATCTTGGACAGTTGGCCTGGGGCAAATGTATTTAGTTCTCTTTTCAGTCCAAGATTATTTTATCAAAACAATTAAAGTCAGGAAAACACCTATTTTGAGAATAAATGTTACTGTTGTCACAGTAGTATACAAGTTGCCACCTCAACACTGCTGATGAAATAAATGACAATGGTTAAGTCGTAGCCAGATTCCCAGAATTGTAGAAGCCTGGGAATTGCTGAGACAAAAAGATGAGAAAGTTCCAGCATCAAAAAAAAGAACAACAAAGGCAAGGCAAGGGTTTATAGTTTTGGCACTGCCTTGCCTTTGAGAAAGCACTCTAGAGGGCAAAGGGCACTAGGGTGATTACTGATTTAAAATTAAAAATCACCCTGAAACACTATGAAGGGGGGATGAAGGACAAACTTCATTATACACACACAGAGAGATACATGTATACACATGCGTATATGCCTACATGTATATGTACATACATAGACACACATGTAAACACACATATGTATATGTTATATAAAATAGTGTATGTCTGAGGGAAAGTAATGGGGAGAAGTCCAGCAGTCAAAGAGAAACTCTGAATCTCCTCCTACTTCAGAATTTTGAAAATTTCTACTTGGCTTTTGAAGAATGCGCCTCAGTGAAGGGGAAAGCAGTGAGAAAGAATTCACACCTGCCAAACCTGTTTTGTTTTTTCCTCTCTTTCACTTTGCCTACCACTGAGCAGAAGAATGAGCTAGGAATTCTTTTTGGACATAGGAAATTTAGTCCCTGCTACTACTGGAAAGTTAGTCATTTTGGACTCTGAAGTTTGGGTACGGAGTTGGGGGGAATACCTGGGGTTTTTCCTTATGCCAACTATTGAAAAGGAAGCTTCACTTCAAAGCTATAAACCTTGCAGAAAGGTCAGCACATAGTTGGTCCTTAAAAAATATTGTTAATTGAATAAATGTGTGAATTAAAGGATCAGTGAATGAGATAAGTGAGTAATAACTTTTCTCTATGCAGTGGAGAATACAGAAAAATATAAGATGTAATTGTTGGCTTTAGGATACTATAACCAGATAGAGACATAAAGTTAATCATAAAGTAGTTGGAGGACAATATGCAACAGTAGCAATAAAACCACTATTGTTTTGGCAAAATAATCTTGAAAGCTAGCTTATGAGTGTTTCAGCCTATAATGTTCTTAAGTGGTTTGGGAAACAGAGATGATGCTGAAAGTGAAAGTGAAAATGAAGGTGGCTCAATTGTGACCAATGCTTTGTGACCCCATGGAATTCTCCAGGCCAGAATACTGGAGTGGGTAGCCTTTCCCTTCTCCAGGGGATCTTCCCAACCCAGGGATCGAACCCAGGTCTCCCGCATTGCAGGATGATGCTGAGCTGGGCCTTAAATAATTAATAAGGTTTAAATAACTGCTTGCTTATCAATCCTCCTACTCCATTGGCATCTTAGGGGTTCTGAGGTATAGTCTCGAAACTTCTTGGGCTGGTTCCAATAATTTAAATTTTAAAGAATGTGCTAAATTCATCTGTCACATCTACTTGCAAGTGCAGCACAATTTTCGTTAAGAGCAGAGGAAGGAAGACAAATGATTTTGTAAAATAGGTGTAGTGTCCGTATATTTGGAGCTCCAACCCCATATGTGAAATTGGGATTCCATAGAAAAACCTCTGTTCAGTGCACACTTGGACCTTGTGTGATACAGATTTCATGGCCCACTTCTCACTTGTCACAAGGAATGTGTCATTGACTGTACAGCTGACTCCCATTCTTTGCTTTAATTAGTACTTCAAGAAAATGTTCAGAGAGATCTTTGTTGACAACTTAAAGACTGATTTGGGCTGCAAACTTATCTCCTCTGTAGCTTCAAGTCAAAAACTCAGTGGATCAAATGGATAAAAGCCCTTTTATTTGTCTATACTGAATGGAGTGAAGCTGTAAATTTGAACAGTGAGGGACTCCACAGCTTCTCAGAGAGGTTTTGTGATACCCTCCTACTAATGATGCCTATGCCTACCTATGCTTTCCCACTTTTGCTTAATATTGTGTTTTGCAGAAATAATCCTTGGATGGCAAAACATTTTTCAACTTTGCTGGCCTCTCACTGCTTTCTTCTTATCTTGTTCTTAAATCAGATTGTAGACAGAAAGGTATGTTTGTTTATTATGCCAAGAACAGGTTTTGCTGAATTTAATGGGAAAATGTGGTCTCTCTAGGATTTTTGGAAGACACTGACAAGTGTCCTGAAATGAAAGCAACATACGGCACAAGTCTCTCCTAATGCTCTTCATGTTTTACATTAGTCTTAGAAAGAAAACAAAAAGAGGACAAACTTTTTATTGAAAAAACAAAACAAGTACAGAAAAACACATAAGACAAATATATAGCTTAATGAGTTATTACAAGATAAACACTTGTGTAACCACCATTCAAGCCAAGAAATATTGATAAAACTCTTCCAATTCCAACCCCCACCAAAGCCTCTCCATATACCCTTTCTAATAATAACCTCCGCTCCTCACAAAAGTAGCCAATATTCTGAGTATTAAAGCAATGTTTTCTTTCTTTACCATATTATCACTCAAGTCTTAAAAGACATCCAAGTGTACATTCCTGGACCATTATTTAGTCTTATCTGCTGAGAAATTATCTTCTTTTCTGTTCAGTTCAGTTCAGTCGCTCACTCGTGTCTGACTCTTTGCAACCCCATGAATTGCAGCACGCCAGGCCTCCTTGTCCATCACCATCTCCCAGAGTTCACTCAGACTCATGTCCATCGAGTCAGTGATGCCATCCAGCCATNAAAAAATGGAAACAGAGACAGACTTTATTTTCTTGGACTTCAAAATCACTGCACTGCAGATGGTGACTGCAGCCATGAAATTAAAAGACACTTGCTTACTGGAAGAAAAGCTATGACCAACCTAGACAGCACATTAAAAAGCAGAGAATTATTTTGCTGACAAAGGTCCATCCAGTCAAAGTTATGATCTTTTTCCAGTAGTCATGTATGGTTTTGAGAGTTGGACTATAAAGAAAACTGAGCACCAAAGCATTGATGGCTTTGCACTGTGGTGTTGAAGAAGACTCTTGAGAGTCCCTTGGACTGCAAAGAGATCAAACCAGTCAATCCAAAAGGAAATCAGTGCTGAATATGTGTTGGAAGAACTGATGCTGAAACTGAAACTCTAATACTTTGGCCAACAAATGGGAAGAACCGACTCATTGGAAAAGACCCTGATGCTGGGAATGATTGAAGGTAGGGGGAGAAGGGGACGACAGAGGATGAGCTGTTTGGATGGTGTCACTGACTCAATGGGCATGAGTTTTAGCAAGGTCCAGGAGCTGGTGATGGACAGGGAATCCTGGCATGCTGCAGTCCATGGGGCCGCAAAGAGTCAGACACGACTGAGTGACTGAGCTGAGTGACTGTGGAATCTAGAAAGACGGTGTAGATGGTCCTATTTGCAAAGCAGAAACAGAGACCCAGATGTATAGCACAAACTTACGGCATCACAGGGGGAGAGGGATGGGAATGGATTTGGAGGTTAGGACTGACATATACACACTTAGTGAAAGTGAAGTCCCTCAGTCGTGTCCAACTCTTTGTGACCGCATGGACTGTAGCCTACCAGGCTCCTCTGTCCGTGGGATTCTCCAGGCAAGGGTACTGGAGTGGGTTGCCGTTTCCTTCTCCAGGAGATCTTCCCATCCCAGGGGTCGAACCTGGGTCTCCTGCATTGCAGGCAGACGCTTTACCATCTGAGCCCCCAGGGAAGCCTAGATAACTCATGAGAACCTACTGTCTCGCAAAGTGCACTCAGTGCTCCATGGCGACCGAAATGGGAAGGAAATCCAAAGGAGGGGATATGTGTGTATCTATGGCTAATTTATTTTGTTATGCAGAGAAGCTAGCATAGCGGTGCAAAGCAACGATGCTGCAGTAAAGCTTACTTAGAGAAGAGAAAAGCGTAATGACAGGAGTGGCCAGACAGGAGATCTCTGACTTCCAGTCCCCAGCACCGGGAGAGTAGATTTCTCTCATTTGAAGCTGTCTGACTGGTGATGATTTCTCATGGCAGCTCTTGGAAACTAAACGATGGCTGACATTTTTCTCCAAGAAAATTGGGAAGGAAGGTGTTACAGATGAGACAAGGTGAGTTATGAATTTATAACTGGGTGGTAGGTAAATGCCATATATAATTTATTGTTTTTTCAATACAAGCAAATAAGTACTTTTTTCTTCTTGCTTCTTCCCTTAATATGTGTACTAGAGATACTTCTTATTCATTTTTAAACTGCATGCTGTCTATTGTATAAAAAGAACACAATCTTTTTGCAGCCAGGCCCCCCTTGATGGACAGCTAGGCTGTTTTGCAGTGTGTCTGTCTGTGTGCGTGTTTACTTAGATTGCTTTTACAAGCAGTGCTGGATCAGGCAGACTCCTTGGAGCAGACCTCTGTCTGCATGTACAGGACAACCAGGAGAATAACTTCAGTACCAGGAGACCCGCCACGTCTCCCCTAGTGTTTCTGTATTTTGCATCATAGGTTGCAAATCCATCCATCCATGTTGCTCCTAGTGAAATGCCTAGTTAATTTAGATTTATGGTAGTATGCACACCTAGAGTCATCCACAGGCATGTCTACGTGTGTGTGTGTGCCCGTGCGTGTACACCCGTGTGCGTGTGGCTCACAGCCACATGCTTGCCTCTCCTTAGTTACGTCTCCGTTTCTCCTCAGCAGCAGAGGCTGGTTTCTGCCCCGTTTCCACTTCCTCCTCATCCTCTCCTGCTCTGGGGTCCCTCACGGCCGAGCTCCCTCCTCAGCCCCCTTCCGTCTTGCCCTGGCCTCCTGCCTCCAGCCCCCTGGGCTGGTGCTGAAAATGCTGTTTCCTGAATTGTTCTTTTATTTGAAAGCAGCAACAACTGCTTGTATAGGATAAGGTCAATTTCCACGATACTGTTCAAGTTCAGTAAGGGTTTCAGTGCTTGAGTAAAATTCCCAAACCATGACATTATGCCTCAAATTTCACACTGTTCTATCATTTTAATTTTCTTCACTGTTTAAAATTTTAAATACAAAAACTCTGAGTGAGCTGTTGCAGGTTCGCACGTTCTGTTACTTTGTGTTTATAATCACAGCGTCACTGTGTTCACTACGAGTCTGTTGTTTAAAAGCCGGGTGCACCCCCCCTGAAGGGGCATACTGTTGGAAGGGGAGAGGCATGTGTAACATGTCTCAGATCCAGCGTTCGCCAGGAATACCAAGTTATGAAAGAATGCACAATAGAACATGATCATTTGAAGTTAACATATACTATTAAAACTCCATAGGATCCTTAGCAATTATTTAGAGCTTAGCACAAAGCAATTTAGGAAAGGGGTATTTCATTCTCAGCATCATTTAACATTCCAGTGCATACCGGTCAGACCCTGTTGCTGCTTTTGCTGGTTTGATTACTATCAAACTGTCCAAAGAGAGAGCGCAGACAGCACGCACCCTCGCCAGCAGGACCACACAGTATCACTGGAGAGTGTGAGGGGACCTGGATCTACAAGTCATTGACTGCTTCCTTATAATTATTCCCAGGAGTGGAAACAGTGATCAGAGTGTACACTTTCTGTAAGCTGACAGAACTGCTTTTCAGAAGCTCCGGACCTCTGTGCACAGCCGCCAGCATGGGTTAACATGTCTTCACCCACGAGCGTGAACGTCGGTTTTATTAATTTCCTGTGGCTTATTACTTTTTGAATTCTGGTTCATACCACCCCACTTTATAGAAAAATGGATATCCTTCTCCCTGAGCCTGAGAGATTTAGACCAGACTGTGCTTCTCCACGAGAAGGCGCAGGCTGCCGCGCAGCGACAGGCCGTGGGGCACAGTGACAGGCCACGGGGCGCAGCAACAGGCCGCAGGGCATAGCGACAGGCTGCGGGGCGCAGCGACAGCCCGCGGGGTGCAGCGACAGGCCGCCGTGCAGCAACAGGCCACGGGGCGCAGCGACAGGCCGCGGGGCGCACCGCGCTGGGCTTGGGCTTCCTGGCTCGGCTGTGGCTGCCGGGGCTCAGACTTGAATGCGTCGCCTGCAGCCTCTTCTCAATCAGTGACTCATTTTAATAGGAAAGTGCAATTCTATTAATGCGTCTCCTTGGACATTAGTGCGATTTCTGCTCTGCAATTTCCTTCCCATTGTTCTTTCAGACCACTTAATATTTCATATTGGCAATTAGCTAATTCTTGTTATTTAGTGCTAATTTTAAGCATCCCATCTATTTTTGTGAGACCATTTTTCAGTAAACATAATTTCTGCTAAATGTTCCCTATATTATCTGTTTACAGTTACAAGACTGCTCCGCACCCAGGGTTACTTGGCTCTGCTCCTTGAGACTGACTAACTGATTTTCTTCTCCAATCTGATTCTGCCCACTGACCCTCTGGCATATTTTGCTGAGCACCTACTAGCGCCTGGCACAGGCAGGAGGCAGGGTAGACCCGGGAGCAGCGAGGAAGGAAGGGACTGACAGTTATTAAGCGTGTGCCCTGTGCCAGGTACCATTCTCGAGACTTCTGTGAGTTAGTTCTCAAGAAACCAGTTTTGTAGACAAGGGAACAGAGGCCTGAAAACAAGGAAGTTGGTGGGCTTGATGTCTTGCCTTGGACTCACATGAACAGACCGACCTTCTCACCAGGCCTTTCATTTTCTTTTTGAATGACCACAACTCCCACCACTAGTTCCAGGCCCTGGGAAAATGCCCAGGCACAGACTGTCTTGCAGGTTCTTGGGCCATTTCAGGATCATCCCAGCTTTCACCAGGTACAGCCCACTTCTCTGGGAAAAGCTCAAAGACATTTGAAGAGCATGGAATTCAATCACTCTCCAAATGTCAGCTCAGCTGTCGCATCACTCCACCTGACGCCAGCACACAAGGGCGGCCTCTGGACGCTCGGATGCTCCTGCATTTGAAAGGCACCACAAGGGACTTGAGGTGTGTTAGTCACTCAGTCATGTCCGACTCTTTGCGACCCCACAGCCTGTGGCCCGCCAGGCTCCTTTGTCCATGGGATTTTCACAGCAAGGATACTGGAGTGGGTGGCCATTTCCTTCTCCAGGGGGTCTTCCCGACCCAGGGGTCAATCCTCGGTCTCCTGCATTGCAAGCGGATGCCTTACCATCTGAGCTACGAGGGAAGCCCAGTAGCTCTAACTTCAGTGGCGAGGAGGGCTTGGCACCCGCTGCAGGACTCCTGCTTGGAGACTCCCATGGACAGAGGAGCCTGGTGGGCTACAGTCCACGGAGCCTCAGAGAGCCAGACACGACTCGGCGACTATCGACGGCAGAGCCCGAGGGACTCAGACTTAACCCTCGAGGAGCCGTGGCCGCCAGCGGCCAGCCCAGGGCAGCCGCGCTCCCCCAGGAGCACGGAGCGGGGCACAGGGGAGGCGGCCATCTGAGAGGACGCAGGCCCCGCCGGCTGCACCCTGACCTCGGCTTCCCGGAAAGGCTCTGAACCTGAAGCCCATTTCCCTCCTGCCTTCACGTCTGCACGCCCGGGCCAGTCCCCCACCCCAAACCTGCTTCCTCCGTGCAGACCTTACCCGTGGCGAGCGCCGTAGGAGCCCTCAGAGTAACGCGCTGCGGTCCCTCCACACTCGGTCTCTGGGACCGGCCCTTCAGGGGACTCTTCCAGGGTGTCCTGGCCAAGCTTCCTCACCCTCAGAAATCGCCCCCCAGGCTTCCTCCACCAACTCTGGCTGCACAACGCTCGGCAGCTTCGGAGGAGGGCCTCTGATCTGCACCCCAGCCAGACATTCATGGGGAGACCCACGTGGTCACCTGGAGTGGCTCCCGGCAGGTGGGCAGAGCTGGGGACAATCCTGAATGTCACCGGGTCAGCAGAGCCGAGGTCTGGCCCCAGCCAGGCTCTAGTGTCCTCCCAGATCTCTGGAGGCTTCTCTGTAAAGCCCCCCACACTGGTCCATTCGGGGCGCCTCCTACGACTCGTCCCCAAGTGTGCGCGCCTTTGTCTCCCCCAGGGTGGAGTTCAGGAGGGGATCTCGGATCTACAGATCAGTCTGTGTCCTAATGATGAGACCACAGGAAACTCCGTGACAATTAAAGGGAAAATTGTGATTGGCTGCACCTGGGGCCGGGGCAGGCTGGGGGGGGGGGGAAGCTGTGCTCACAACCGCTGCTTGTGTGACAATCTCAGTGCCCACGTTAATGCAAGACCCTGGGAGAAAAAACCCCATCACAGGCCTGTTCCTGACATACACACAGCAGCCAGCAGTTCATACTCGGTTCTAGTGACTTATTTTAAAAAGCTCCATCTTTTACATTATAAAAGAGGGAGCCAACTTTCTTTCCTCAAAATGCTCACATACCAGAAACAGACTGAGGCAACCAACAAGGAAGGTGATTAGGAAACTGCAGATTATTTTAAAGTCTTCATGTACATTGCTTTGTCTTTAGTAGTAGAAGCCTTCAGAAGCAGGTCTCACATCATAATAAAGTTAATGGAGGTCGGCTTCTGTGACTCAAGGAAAAACCACCAGGATAAATCGCTTCCAGTTGCTGAGAGGGTGAGCCTTTCCCAGCAGCCTTTGACAGCTCAGGGCTGGTGGATTCTTCTAGGAAAGAGTCCGGAGTGGAGCTACGGTAATAGATGGTTACCTCCAAAACAGCTTTAAAAAACCCAGACAAGAGATGCTCTTTTCCTTCTTCTGAGCGTGGATTCTGGGCCCCTCTGCGGCCAGTGACCAGCGAGGGCAGCGGGGGCCTCTGCCAGCCCCACTGAGCCCCCCAGCCTCTCTCTGCTCAGAGAAGAGGGACCCCTTCATTCTGCCTTTCAGAATTAAGCACATGATACAGGTTTTGAATGGGTGTTGACAGATAGCATCTCTCTGGCATCTCTGTGTCCACCGTCCCTACAAATGTGCTGTATTTCAGAACAGCAGGAGCTGAGGTCGCCTTGAGCACCTAAGAGGTGGAGGTGCTGTGGCCCGTCTGTGCCAACCTCCTGAGGGGAATCGCAGGCCAGGGGGTCCTCCGTGGGCGAGTTCACGCCGCTCCCACCTCCGGGCCTCTGACTCTGAGTGACTCTCTTCCTGTGGCCCCCGCTCGGCGGTGGGGATGGAGCCCTGGCCGGGGTTTTCCTGCCCTCCCCCTGCGGCCCCGCACCGGGTTTGCTCCCCAGACTCCTGTTTCCACCAGGGCCTCCCGTTCCTCTGCCCGCCCCATGCGTGTCTGTCCAAACCTTCCCTCGGGTCCCAGAAGTCCCTTCCCTTCGCTGAGGTTCATCTCAGGAAGGAGGACAAGAGACGCCGTGTCCCCACATTGGGGTGTTTGCATCTACGCTGTGGTTTCCTCTGCGGTTTCTCCCCTTGTCCTCCAAGAAGCTGCGAGTTTCCAGTCCTGAGGCCTGGACAGGCGGGGGGACCCTCAAGGTGTCCACCAAGTCCGGACTGTGGAGCCAGAACCTCAGACTCAGAATGTCTTGCGGAGACAGTTTTGTTTTCTGGAAGCACTGAGGTGCCCGGTGGGGGAGCCACTTCCACCGTCTGCGTCTTCATCAGATATCACGGTTTGGGCTGATGAGCCTATTTCNCCCGCCAGGCTCCTTTGTCCATGGGATTTTCACAGCAAGGATACTGGAGT
Source organism: Neotragus pygmaeus (assembly GCA_006410875.1). Classification (NCBI taxonomy): domain Eukaryota; kingdom Metazoa; phylum Chordata; class Mammalia; order Artiodactyla; family Bovidae; genus Neotragus; species Neotragus pygmaeus. The sequence goes on from SJYV01047324.1 coordinate 198,891, forward strand.
GGGTTGCCATTTCCTTCTCCAGGGGGTCTTCCCGACCCAAGGGTCAATCCTCGGTCTCCTGCATTGCAAGCGGATGCCTTACCATCTGAGCTACGAGGGAAGCCCAGTAGCTCTAACTTCAGTGGCGAGGAGGGCTTGGCACCCGCTGCAGGACTCCTGCTTGGAGACTCCCATGGACAGAGGAGCCTGGTGGGCTACAGTCCACGGAGCCTCAGAGAGCCAGACACGACTCGGCGACTATCGACGGCAGAGCCCGAGGGACTCAGACTTAACCCTCGAGGAGCCGTGGCCGCCAGCGGCCAGCCCAGGGCAGCCGCGCTCCCCCAGGAGCACGGAGCGGGGCACAGGGGAGGCGGCCATCTGAGAGGACGCAGGCCCCGCCGGCTGCACCCTGACCTCGGCTTCCCGGAAAGGCTCTGAACCTGAAGCCCATTTCCCTCCTGCCTTCACGTCTGCACGCCCGGGCCAGTCCCCCACCCCAAACCTGCTTCCTCCGTGCAGACCTTACCCGTGGCGAGAGCCGTAGGAGCCCTCAGAGTAACGCGCTGCGGTCCCTCCACACTCGGTCTCTGGGACCGGCCCTTCAGGGGACTCTTCCAGGGTGTCCTGGCCAAGCTTCCTCACCCTCAGAAATCGCCCCCCAGGCTTCCTCCACCAACTCTGGCTGCACAACGCTCGGCAGCTTCGGAGGAGGGCCTCTGATCTGCACCCCAGCCAGACATTCATGGGGAGACCCACGTGGTCACCTGGAGTGGCTCCCGGCAGGTGGGCAGAGCTGGGGACAATCCTGAATGTCACCGGGTCAGCAGAGCCGAGGTCTGGCCCCAGCCAGGCTCTAGTGTCCTCCCAGATCTCTGGAGGCTTCTCTGTAAAGCCCCCCACACTGGTCCATTCGGGGCGCCTCCTACGACTCGTCCCCAAGTGTGCGCGCCTTTGTCTCCCCCAGGGTGGAGTTCAGGAGGGGATCTCGGATCTACAGATCAGTCTGTGTCCTAATGATGAGACCACAGGAAACTCCGTGACAATTAAAGGGAAAATTGTGATTGGCTGCACCTGGGGCCGGGGCAGGCTGGGGGGGGGGGGAAGCTGTGCTCACAACCGCTGCTTGTGTGACAATCTCAGTGCCCACGTTAATGCAAGACCCTGGGAGAAAAAACCCCATCACAGGCCTGTTCCTGACATACACACAGCAGCCAGCAGTTCATACTCGGTTCTAGTGACTTATTTTAAAAAGCTCCATCTTTTACATTATAANAAAAAAAAAATCTGACTGTTTCACTGTTCTGATTTGCCTTTTGCAAAATGTCATGCAGTTGGACTCACTGCATGTGTGTTTCTCAGATAAGTTATTTCACTTAGTAATAGACATTGATGGTTCTTCATGCCTTTTCATGGTTGATATCTTTTCATTGTTTGTATATATCACAGTTCGTTGGTTCTTTCACCTACTGAGGACATCTTGATTCCTTTCAAGTTTTGACAGTGAGAAAGAAAGCGGCTATACGTTTCCATGTGCTTGTTTTTGTGTGGACAGAAAGTCTCAGCTCATTTGGATGGATTCCAAGGAGCAAAATTGCTGGATTGTAGGGTAACAGTATGTATTTAAAAATATATTTTTTTATTGACACTCTCCCCAGTTAAACAGATACTGTTCCATAAAAGAAAGAGTAAGGATAGTGTCTATCACCCTGTGGTCACAAAACTGACCATAAACCTGATAAGGCAAAAATGATTATAAATGCATAGTCCATGGAAAAATTTATCCTTAGTTTATAGTCAAATATTATTTTCCATTAAAAATGCCAATTTGGCAGGCTGGGGGTGGGGGGAAGCTGTGCTCACAACCGCTGCTTGTGTGACAATCTCAGTGCCCACGTTAATGCAAGACCCTGGGAGAAAAAACCCCATCACAGGCCTGTTCCTGACATACACACAGCAGCCAGCAGTTCATACTCGGTTCTAGTGACTTATTTTAAAAAGCTCCATCTTTTACATTATAAAAGAGGGAGCCAACTTTCTTTCCTCAAAATGCTCACATACCAGAAACAGACTGAGGCAACCAACAAGGAAGGTGATTAGGAAACTGCAGATTATTTTAAAGTCTTCATGTACATTGCTTTGTCTTTAGTAGTAGAAGCCTTCAGAAGCAGGTCTCACATCATAATAAAGTTAATGGAGGTCGGCTTCTGTGACTCAAGGAAAAACCACCAGGATAAATCGCTTCCAGTTGCTGAGAGGGTGAGCCTTTCCCAGCAGCCTTTGACAGCTCAGGGCTGGTGGATTCTTCTAGGAAAGAGTCCGGAGTGGAGCTACGGTAATAGATGGTTACCTCCAAAACAGCTTTAAAAAACCCAGACAAGAGATGCTCTTTTCCTTCTTCTGAGCGTGGATTCTGGGCCCCTCTGCGGCCAGTGACCAGCGAGGGCAGCGGGGGCCTCTGCCAGCCCCACTGAGCCCCCCAGCCTCTCTCTGCTCAGAGAAGAGGGACCCCTTCATTCTGCCTTTCAGAATTAAGCACATGATACAGGTTTTGAATGGGTGTTGACAGATAGCATCTCTCTGGCATCTCTGTGTCCACCGTCCCTACAAATGTGCTGTATTTCAGAACAGCAGGAGCTGAGGTCGCCTTGAGCACCTAAGAGGTGGAGGTGCTGTGGCCCGTCTGTGCCAACCTCCTGAGGGGAATCGCAGGCCAGGGGGTCCTCCGTGGGCGAGTTCACGCCGCTCCCACCTCCGGGCCTCTGACTCTGAGTGACTCTCTTCCTGTGGCCCCCGCTCGGCGGTGGGGATGGAGCCCTGGCCGGGGTTTTCCTGCCCTCCCCCTGCGGCCCCGCACCGGGTTTGCTCCCCAGACTCCTGTTTCCACCAGGGCCTCCCGTTCCTCTGCCCGCCCCATGCGTGTCTGTCCAAACCTTCCCTCGGGTCCCAGAAGTCCCTCCCCTTCGCTGAGGTTCATCTCAGGAAGGAGGACAAGAGACGCCGTGTCCCCACATTGGGGTGTTTGCATCTACGCTGTGGTTTCCTCTGCGGTTTCTCCCCTTGTCCTCCAAGAAGCTGCGAGTTTCCAGTCCTGAGGCCTGGACAGGCGGGGGGACCCTCAAGGTGTCCACCAAGTCCGGACTGTGGAGCCAGAACCTCAGACTCAGAATGTCTTGCGGAGACAGTTTTGTTTTCTGGAAGCACTGAGGTGCCCGGTGGGGGAGCCACTTCCACCGTCTGCGTCTTCATCAGATATCACGGTTTGGGCTGATGAGCCTATTTCCAAGGAAAGAAGTTGGGTTTATTGGTGGACATAAATTTTTAAATTTAATTTTGCCTTGGACAAGGTCCAGAGGACCCAAGCACGGGAGCATTCTTTGGATGAAGATGCATGCAAACGAGCAGTGTTTGTGGAGCCGGGCAGTGACTGTTCCAACGCCAGATGAGCGCCCTGGTTCAGGCAGCAGTGCGTCCTTACTGCAGGCTGCTGCATGTCCAGTNTAGGCAAGATAATCTTACCTGCTGGGCTAAGGGATCTACTGAGTATTTGATTGTCTCCTAAAAGGAATGAAATGTTTTTCCCCATATATAAAAATATCCAATAAATACATATGTGTCCAATAAATACACCTGTATATACCTATGTGCTGTTCTTCGTCACTCGTTCACGTCTAACTCTTTGCAACCCCATGGACTGTAGCCTGCCAGCCTCCTCTATCCATGGGGATTCTCCAGGCAAGAATACTGGAGTGGGTTGCCATGCTCTTCTCCAGGGGATCTTCCCAACCCAGGAATTGAACTGGGATCTCCTGCAGTGCTGCTGCTGCTGCTGCTGCTGCTGCTAAGTCGCTTCAGTCGTGATCGACTCTGTGTGACCCCATAGATGGCAGCACACCAAGCTCCCCTTCCCTGGGATTCTTCAGGCAAGAACATTGCAATGAGATGCCATTTCCTCCTCCAATGCATGAAAGTGAAAAGTGAAAGTGAAGTCACTCAGTCGTGTCTGACTCTTCACGACTGCATGGACTGCAGCCTATCAGGCTCCTCCATCCATGGGATTTTCCAGGCAAGAGTACTGGAATGGGGTGCCATCGCCTTCTCCCTCCTGCACTGTGGGCTGATTCTTTACCAGCTGAGCTACCAGGGAAGCCCATATATATCTATACCTATATCTATATCTCCTTACACTAGATATCTGATACATATACTTAATCCACTCAGGCTGCTATAACAGAACATCACTGACTAGGGAGCTTAAACAACAGAAATTTGCTTTCATGATTCTGAGGCTGGAAACTCCAAAATCTACGTGCTCACAGATTCAGGGTCTGGTGATAGTCTACTTGCTGTTTCATAGACCACCATTCTATTATTATGTCTTCACATGGTGAAAGAAGGTAGACAGCCCTAAGGAGGTCTCTTTTATAAAAGCACTAATCCCATTAATAAGGGCTTCACCCTCAGGCTTCAGCAATACATGAACAGTGAACTTCCAAATGTTCAAGCTGGTTTTAGAAAAGGCAGAGGAACCACAGATCAAATTGCCAACATCTGTTGGATCATCAAAAAAGCAAGAGAGTTCCAGAAAAACATCTATTTCTGCGTTGTTGACTATGCCAAAGCCTTTAACTGTGTGGATCACAATAAACTGTGGAAAATTCTGAAAGAGGTAGGAATACCAGACCAGCTGACCTGCCTCTTGAGAAACCTATATGCAGGTCAGGAAGCAACAGTTAGAACTGGACATGGAACAATAGACTGGTTCCAAGGTTGTATATTGTCACCCTGCTTATTTAACTTATATGCAGAGTACATCATGAGAAAAACGCTGGGCTGGAAGAAGCACAAGCTGGAATCAAGATTGCTGGGAGAAATATCAATAACCTCAGATACGCAGAAAGTGAAGAAGAACTAAAGAACCTCTAGATGAAAGTGAAAGAGGAGAGTGAAATGGTTGGCTTAAAGCTCAACATTCAGAAAACGAAGATCATGGCATCCGGTCCTGTCACGTCATGGCAAATAAGATGGGGAAACAGTGGAAACAGTGGCAGACTTTATTTTGGGGGGCTCCAAAATCACTGCAGATGGTAACTGCAGCCATGAAATTAAAAGACGCTTACTCCTTGGAAGGAAAGTTATGACCAACCTAGACAGCATATTAAAAAGCAGAGACATTAGTTTGCCAACAAAGGTCCGTGTACTGAAAGCTATGGATTTTCCAATGGTTATCTATGGATTTGAGAGTTGGACTATAAAGCAAGCTGAATGCAGAAGAATTGATGCTTTTGAACTGTGGTGTTGGAGAAGACTCCTGAGAGTCCCTTGGACTGCAAGCAGATCCAACCAGTCCATCCTAAAGGAAATCAGTCCTGGGTGTTCATTGGAAGGGTTGACGTTGAAGCTGAAATTCCAATACTGTGGCCACCTGATGCGAAGAGCTGACTCATTTGAAAAGACTCTGTTGCTGGGAAAGATTGAGGGCAGGAGGAGAAGGGGGTGACAGAGGATGAGATGGTTGGATGGCATCACCGACTCAATGGACATGAATTTGGGTGAACTCTGGGAGCTGGTGATGGACAGGGAGGCCTGGCATGCTGCGGTTCATGGGGTCGCAAAGAGTCAGACATGACTGAGTGACTGAACTGAACTGAACACCCTCATGACCTAATTACATCCCTGAGTCCCCACTTCCAGAATATTATTATATTAGGGGATTAGGTTTCTGTGTATGAATTTTCAGGGAACACAAACATTCGGTCTTTGGCACATACAGAAAACAACAGCATCAATACACCAGAGATGGTCTGCCTCTCTCAACAGTGAACATGCTTTTTACTACAGGCCCTCTAAAATATTCTTAGACTATTTTAGAATAATGTTATTACTTAGAATATTTAATTACTTTTTAAAATAATAAAAATCTCAATACCAGTAAGATTGACTCAACACAGTCCAGTTAATTTCTTTCTTATGTGAATCTACATCAAAGTAAATTCTTTGAAGGGTAAGCAGCTAGAGAATAGCTAGTTCATTCTGAATTAGCGACCTGAAAAATCTTTTACTTATCAAATAAAAGAGCTATCCTAAATCACCGTAGGATTAGGTAACTTGAGACTAAGAAAAGAATCATTCATTAGGAAGTGTGAGAAATGTCTTAGGGTTAATTTTGTTTAAATGCCAAGGCGAATTGATCATTAGCCACTAGAGCTGTGCAAATACCACCTAAGAGGCTAAACCAATGTGGAATTGTTTCAGAGCAATTAATTCACTTCTTGCATTAACACCATCTAATTTCCCTAGTGTAAATAGTCAATTTGTTTTAAAAATCAACCAAACCATAGTATTCTGCCAACAAAGATTACAAGAGTGAGAAAACAACCCCTAGTCAAATACAAATTGTAGTCATATCAGTATGCTAATAAGCTAAATGATAAACTGTGGGTCAATTTTCCTCTTCCTCAGCCTAAACAGCACTTGAAAAATCCTTGTTTTCTAAGTGTCTGGGAAACCTAGGAGCAGCAACAATTAAAGTTTATTACATCAATATCCCAGGTATCCCAGGGGCGTTAGTGGTAAAGAACATACCTGCCAACAAAGGAGATGTCAGAGATGTGGGTTTGATCCCCGGGTTGGGAAGATACTCTCGAGAAGGAAGTGGCAACTCACTCCAGTATTCTTGCCTGGAGAATCCCATAGACAGAGGAGCCTGGCAGGGTCCAAAGAGTCAGACACAACTGAAATGACTTAGCACGCACACACATGAATATTATCTGCTCAACAATATGAAAAATTAATAGATGGGACTGAATTAAAATGAGACATAATTCTTTCTAGTGATTAGTTATTGAGAAGCATGGCTTAAAAGAAGCATATTTTACTATTCTAAATTTGGAGTGAAATCTTTTAGAAAGTTCTTATTTAATAATTAAAATTAAAAGATCTGTTTTGTCTGCTTTGAAAGGAGTTATGTTATCATGAGAAAGAATGTCTAGATACGTGCATTTCTCTTTCTTGACTACTTGTCAAAGAAGACTTTCTGGGCTGAACCTACTCCCATCACCAGGTAGATTTCAGCCTCTCACAAAGAAGTTATATGCTTTTATAGAATTTTTCTATAAAGACTAATCTTTTATACATTTGTATTCATTCTGTACGGTCCTTAAAATTCAAAGCAAGTCTGATTATACTTTGCAGCATCCAATTCAGCTCCTTGTCTGCAGACAAAGCTCAGGAAAGTAGGGTGAAGACCCAAGAGGGCCAAAAGGTGTGGTGATAAGAGTCTAAAAATGAGGTCACATGGATGCCTGCTTTTCTGTGTACCCATTTCCATTTACCCTCTCTGCAATTTCTGCAAGCTGAGCAAATTACAGAAACTCACTGGGCCTCAACTTTGACAGTTCTAAGAAGGAGATGACAAAGCTTTAAGTCCAAGGCAGTGATCTCAATCTTGGCTGTACAATGGAAATCACCTGGAAAACTTTAAAAATATGAATGATGAGGTCCCACCTCCAGGTTGTTGCCAGGGCATAGAAGTTTTAGAAGTTCCTAGGTGGTTGTAATGTACAGCTGAGGTCAAGAACCAGTGTTCCATGTGTGAAAAGAATTAAATAAAACAAAAATAGTACCTGGTAAGTAGTAGATAAAAAATCATTTGTTTTCTTTTTTCTACAGTTGACTTTTCTGTTTGTGTTAGTAGCTGTATTCTATCCTGGCTGGAAGCTAAGACACAGAAGGAGAATTTCATTCAAAAATTAGTGTTTTTTAAAAACTTTTTAGTTTGAAATAATTTTAAACTTACAAAAGAATTGCAAGAACAGTATGAACAATTTTTATATGTCCTTCAGATTCACCAGTTGTTAACAATTAATTATATTTGCTCTATCACTCCTCCACATTTTGCTTATACATGCATTTTTCCCACCTAAACAAGTTAAGAGATTCAGTTCAGTTCAGTCTCTCAGTTGTGTCCGACTCTTTGAGACCCCATGGACTGCGGCACACCAGGCATCCCTGTCCATCACCAACTCCCGGAGTTTACTCAAACTCATGCCCATTGAGTCGGTGATGCCATCCAACTATCTCATCTTCTGTTGCCCCCTTCTCCTCCCACCTTCAATCTTTCCCAGCATCAGGGTCTTTTCAAATGAGTCAGCTCTTCGCATCAGGTGGCCAAAGTATTGGAGTTTCAGCTTCAACAACAGTCTTTCCAATGAATACTCAGGACTGATTTCCTTTAGGATGGGCTGGTTGGATCTGCTTGCAGTCCAAGGGACTCTCAAGAGTCTTCTCCAACACCACAGTTCAAAAGCATCAATTCTTTGGTGCTCGGCTTTTCTTATTAGTCCAACTCTCACATCCATACATGACTACTGGAAAAACCATAGTGGCCACACATGGAACACTGGTTCTTGACCTGAGCTGTACATTACAACCACCTAGGAATTTTTAAAACTTATATGCCTTGGTAACAACCTGGATGAGGTGGGACCTCATCATCCATAGTTGCAGAAAAAATGTGACTCTATCCCTAGAAAGCAAATATTTCTTAAGAATAAGGGCATTCTTCTACATAACCACAGGATACTTATTTGGAAAGTTTAATATTGATACAATAATATTATCTAATCTACAGTCCATAAGTAATTTCTCCAGATCTCCTAATGAAGTCCTTATGACATCTCTTCCATGCCCTCCCCACCATATTCAGTAGCCAATCCAGGATCATGCATTACAGTTGGTTGTCATTACTTTTTGGTTTCTTTTAATCTGACATAATACCTCTGCCTTTAATGAAAGGCAGAATAAAGACATATTTTGAAAAGTACAGCTGTTTTGTATCCCATGCTGTCTTTTTTTGTATTTATTTACTGATTTTTAATAATTATAGAGAGTCCTGTAGCCATTACTACAATTCATTTTTATAAATATGATCATCACCCCTAAAAAATTCCCTTTTCTCCACCCACTCCCTTAACCTTCATTTCAGTTCAGTTCAGTCGTGCTGGAATCAAGATTGCGGGGAGAAATATCAATAACCTCAGATATGCAGATGACACCACCTTTAACCTTAAGTAACCCCTAATCTACTTTCTGTTTCTATAATTTTGCCTTTTCGGGATGCCTAATAATAGAAACATACAGAATGTGGTCTTTTATGCCTGACTTCTTCTATTTAGCCTAATGTTTTTAAGGTTCATACATTTTTAGCAAAGCCCTGAAGTTTGTTCTTTTTTATAGATGAATAGTACCACTGATGGACGTACCACATTGGTTGCAGCTTCTAAGATGACGTTCAATGATTCCTGCCTCCTGGCAGTCATGCCCCTGTGTCATTCCTTCCTACTGAGTGTAGGCTAGATGTAGTCATTCACTCTTAATGAACAGAATGTAGAGGGCTGTCATCCTGAGATTAGGGTTAAAATCTTGATAGTTTAGTTGGTAAAGAATCTACCTGCAATGCAGAAGACCCCAGTTCAATTCCTGGGTTGGGAAGATCTGCTAGAGAAGGAATAGGCTAACCCACTACGGTATTCTTGGGCTTCCCTTGTGGCTCAGCTGGTAAAGAATCTGCCTGCTATGTGGGAGACCTGGGTTTGATCCCTGGGATGGGAAGATCTCCTGGAGAAGGGAAAGGCTACCCACTCCAGTATTGTGGCCTGGAGAATTCCATGGACTGTATAGTCCATGGGGTCACAAAGAGTCAGACATGACTGAGCAACTTTCACTTTCACTAATTAGGTTAAAATTGAAAATAAAAAGACTATGGTTTCCATCTTGGATGCTCCCATTTTCTCGCTGCCTATTTGTGAACAGCCCTGTAGGGAGATCCACATGGCAAGGAACAGATGTTTCTGGCTGAGAGCCTAAGGCCTCCTAACACCATGTGAGTGATAATGGAAGCAGACACCCTCCACTCTTCAGTCCAGACTTCAGATGAGGCTGTAGCCCTGGCCAGCACCTTGACTGCAGCCTTAGGAGAGAATAAAGTAGAGTTACCCAACTAAGCAAGGTACATATTCCTGACCCTTTAATCTCTCACAGGAATGGTAAGAAAATAAACATTTGTTGTTTTCAGCCACTACATGTTGGGCTAATTTGTGTGATTTGTGTCATAGCAACGACAACAAAGAAACCACATTTTGTTTATCCATTCACCAGTTGATGGACATTTGGACTGTTCCTAGGTTTTGGCTCTTATGAATAATACTGCTGTGAACAGTCACATACACATGTCTCAAAGGACTTTTCTTATGGTACCAAGTTCACCCAGCTTTTACTATTCTTACAGTTTCAAATACAACTTTGGTTTTTTAACCATTTCCTTGCTTAAAACAGTTTCTTATCCTGTCAAATAAAATTGTGCAATTTACCACCTACATTCTTCAGTAATATTTTAAATCAGAACACAGTATGTTGGAGAATAAATTGCTGCTGCTGTTGTTAAGTCGCTTCAGTCATGTCCGACTCTGTGTGACCCCCTAGACGGCAGCCCACCAGGCTCCCCTGTCCCTGGGATTCTCCAGGCAAGAACACTGGAGTGGGTTGCCATTTCCTTCTCCAATGCATGAAAGTGAAAAGTGAAAGTGAAGCTGCTCAGTCGTGTCCGACTCTAAGCAACCCCATGGACTGTAGCCTACCAGGCTCCTCTCATGGGATTTTCCAGGCAACAGTACTGGAGTGGGTTATCATTGCCTTATCCAGGAGAATAAATTGACTTGATTTTTTAAAAAATTAGGGTCAATCTGTACAGAGTACTGTCTCTTGATAGAGTATTTAATGTTTCAGGAATTAAAATATAATTTAGGGATAGCAGTGACTATTTGTTTACTTTAATTTTAGCATACCCTAGATATACGGTAAAGGGTAGTTTTGTGCCCTGGGAGAATTAGGAGCATATTTTCTTTTGTCATTTCCCTGTTCTCCAAAAATCTGCTATACCTGCACAGTGGTACCGTACTCCTTTATTTCTTAGCTAAGGATACAGTTACCTTGACAATGTGTTCAGTATTTCCTTTGCCTAGCCAAGACATGGACCATTTTCTAATAGTCAGCACCTAACGAATCATCACAATGTGCTGGCACTGTTCTAAACCCTTCACATGCATTTCACTTCATTTAATCTTTACAATGATCTTAATCATCACAACTCCAGGAGGTAAGTACTCATAACAGGATAACACTTTTGCACAGTTTTAGGCGATGCCATTGACACTGTAGTCTGTAACAATGGGATCCCCGGAATTAAATAGTGCAAGGCTGCCTAAAGATATTATCTATTAGACTATCTACTTTACAGATGAAGAGGCACAGAAAAGTTAAGATTCTTGTCCAAGTTCACCCACTTTGTAAGTGGCAGAGCCAGAGTTTGGATCTAGGTTATATGGCTTCATCCAAGATATGATCTCATAATTATTATACTCTTCTGAGGAATCTCAATTTTTGGTTTAAAAAAAAATTACGTTAGTTATGGTCATCTTAGATAATTATTCCTCAGGCATTGTTTCTCAAGGAGTGGTGAAGCCTGAGAACTACTGTTTTTAGGGAATAAATTCGCTGTTTTTTTGTTTTTTTTTTAAGGAAAAATATTTTTAAATTCTTTTCCATTTGTTTTAGAGCAAGTTTATTTCAAATAGCCTACCCAAGTTAGTTCATTCTCTTGGTCTGTTATTTAAGAAATATTGGTCTTACGGAATTCAAGGAGAAATCGAGGGGTAGAAGCAGTGTGGTCACTCTTTCTAGCTCCCCTGTGAAAAATGATGCAGTTAACCACTCTCTAGGTTTCTGTGCCTTCACTCTCAAATGTTCAAAAAGGAGAATTTGATCAGTTTAGTGGCAAGATAGGGTGCATCTCTTTGGGCCAACCAACTGTCTGCCCATTACTTACTTGCTGAAGTCCGGGAGAGAGGTGAGATCACATAGCACAAACAGGCCAGCAAGGGCTCTGTTGTGATGGAGGCAAGAGTCAGCATCTTTTAGAATAGAGGATGAGTAGAATCAATGATCTGCATCTCTAACACACAATTTATGTCTAAAATTATGCAGTAAAAAGAAAAGAATGCATTTCATTTCATCATGTTCATTATTCAACAAGTGGCATTTGATATTCTTAATTGGCTTAGAAAAGGAAGAAGATATGGGCCTGGCTAGAGAACATAATACCAATGGCAGGGTAGCAATGGGTGAGATTCAATAAATTTCTCCATTAATTGACCACACAGACACCCAAAAAACATCCAGTAATAATTAAATAAAATAATGAAAGGGGAAAATTATTTTCTATGCCCAATCAACTGAATTAAAGTTAGCATTTTTTTCTTTTAGAGATCTGAAGTTTTTTTTAACAGAATGTAAAATGCAGTATTTATTAATGAGAAAATAAACCCAGTGGTAGTTCAGACTTGTTTAAAAGGACATCACTGGTTGAATTACACATTGTATCTCGCTATTTCCTGAACAGTGTATGTAACCTTCGGATAAATGCTGACTGGAACTGTTGTGGCTACCCTTTTTCTACCTCTGCCACAATTGACTGGATCAGAGGTAGACATTTGACTAAGGAGAAGAAAGCCATTTCAGCCAGTAAGATTTTCTATCTCATGCAAAGTGTTATTTTTACAATTCAACTTCTTTAAAAATTACATATTATTTAATACCACCTGTACAGATGGTAAAATCTATAAAGGATAACAAGAGAATATTATCTCAAAAGAGCTGTATAGGACTTCCCTGGTGGTCCAGTGGCTAAGACTCCACACTCACAATGCAGGGGCCCTGGGTTCCAGCCCTGGTCAGGGAACTAGATCTCACATGCCGCAACTAAGAGTTCACATGCCATAGCTAAAGATCCCACATGCTGCAACTAAGACCTGGGGCAGCCAAATAAATAAATATATTTTTAAAAGCAGTGTAACAGTTACCTCTGCGAGGGTGGGAAAGAGACGTGTTCAGAGAGGTGCAGATAAGGAGCTTCCAAGATATGGCAATAGAAATAGTTCTCTATTTCTTAGTCTGGGTGGTGGTTACTTTATAGTTATTTTGAATATGTACTCATACATGTTATTTTGTGCCTTCTTGTTCTATTTGTGCCTTCTTGTTCTATATGACACAATTTCTCAAATAGAAAAAACAAATTTTTACTTGAGTAAATTCAGTATGTTTCTATTTATTCATGCAAATATGTTTAAAGACCCATAGTTACTAAAGATAGTTTCATAGTAGTAGTATTCATTCAAATAGTGTGTGTGTGTGTGTGTGTGTGTGTGTGTGTGTGTGTNTTCTGCAGCATCACCATTTGAAAGTATCAACTCAACCTTCTTATGGTCCAACTCTCAAAGACATACAAAAGAACTGAGTAAAAACATACTGTTGGCTACGGACCTTTGTGGGCAAAGTGATGTCTCTGCATTTTAATACGTTGTCTTGCTTGTCATAGCTTTCTTTCTAAGGAGCAAGCATCTTTTACTTTTGTAGCTGCAGTCACAATCCACAAAGATTTTGGAGCCCAAGAAAATAAAACCTGTTGCTGCTTGCACTCTTTCCCCTTTCCATTTGCCATCAAGTGAGGGGAACAGATGCCATGATCTTAGCGTTTCTGAATGTTGAGTTTCAGACCAGTATTTTCAGACTCCTCGTTCACCATCATCAGGAAACTCTTTAGTTCCTCTTCACTTTCTTCCATTAAAGTGGTATCCTCTGCATATCTGAGGCTGTTGATATTTCTGCCAGCAATCTTCATTCCAGCCTGGCATTTAGCATGATGGACTCTGCATGTAAGCTATATAAGCAGCATGACAGTACATACTAACTTATTTTACACTTCTCCCAATTTGNTCTGTGGGAGAGGGCGAGGGTGGGATGATTTGGGAGAATGACATTGAAACATGTATAATATCATATATGTAATGAATCGCCAATCCAGGTTCAATGCATGATACTGGATGCTTGGGGCTGGTGCACTGAGACGACCCAGAGGGATGGTATGGAGAGGGAGGAGGAAGGGGGTTTCAGTGTGGGGAACACGTGTTTACCTGTGGTGGATTCGTATTGATGTATTGCAAAACCAATGCAACATTGTAAAGTAATTAACCTCCAATTAAAATAAATAAATTTATATTTTAAAAAAGTAATTTACAATTTTCCATATTTGGGGATATTTAAGGTAGGTATCACCATACACTGCACTCCAGGATGGGGAAACTCACGACTCTAGAACCTGAATCCAAGATCTTAAAAATGTTAGCTTGTTTTTCCTTAAACTTCCTATTTTTCCNTAATTTACAATTTTCCATATTTGGGGATATTTAAGGTAGGTATCACCATACACTGCACTCCAGGATGGGGAAACTCACGACTCTAGAACCTGAATCCAAGATCTTAAAAATGTTAGCTTGTTTTTCCTTAAACTTCCTATTTTTCCCTACAAATGTATTAAACACTTTCCAAAACGTATTATTAATCCCCCCCAGTGCTTAAAAAGAATTAACAAATGTCATAAGACATTTAAAAGATGGTGTCAAAAGATTCCCTCCTTCAAAAATGTTAGAAACCACTAGTTTAAATGTATCTGAGAGATGGCATTGTTTCGATGATCTCTTCAGACAGGTGCATGCATTTCAGTCAAAGGACAAAAATTCTCGTGTGTCTTGAAACCTTTAACAGCATTAAAAAATAAGTGAAGTGAAGTGAAGGCGTTCAGTCGTGTCTGACTCTTTGTGACCTCATGGACTGTAGCCTACCAGGCTCCTCTGTCCATGGGATTTTCCAGGCAATAGTACTGGAGTGGGTTGCCATTAAAAAATAAAAGAAAAACAAACAAACAAACAAAAAATACTGTCATATAAACTTNAACTGTCTGCCCATTACTTACTTGCTGAAGTCCGGGAGAGAGGTGAGATCACATAGCACAAACAGGCCAGCAAGGGCTCTGTTGTGATGGAGGCAAGAGTCAGCATCTTTTAGAATAGAGGATGAGTAGAATCAATGATCTGCATCTCTAACACACAATTTATGTCTAAAATTATGCAGTAAAAAGAAAAGAATGCATTTCATTTCATCATGTTCATTATTCAACAAGTGGCATTTGATATTCTTAATTGGCTTAGAAAAGGAAGAAGATATGGGCCTGGCTAGAGAACATAACACCAATGGCAGGGTAGCAATGGGTGAGATTCAATAAATTTCTCCATTAATTGACCACACAGACACCCAAAAAACATCCAGTAATAATTAAATAAAATAATGAAAGGGGAAAATTATTTTCTATGCCCAATCAACTGAATTAAAGTTAGCATTTTTTTCTTTTAGAGATCTGAAGTTTTTTTTAACAGAATGTAAAATGCAGTATTTATTAATGAGAAAATAAACCCAGTGGTAGTTCAGACTTGTTTAAAAGGACATCACTGGTTGAATTACACATTGTATCTCGCTATTTCCTGAACAGTGTATGTAACCTTCGGATAAATGCTGACTGGAACTGTTGTGGCTACCCTTTTTCTACCTCTGCCACAATTGACTGGATCAGAGGTAGACATTTGACTAAGGAGAAGAAAGCCATTTCAGCCAGTAAGATTTTCTATCTCATGCAAAGTGTTATTTTTACAATTCAACTTCTTTAAAAATTACATATTATTTAATACCACCTGTACAGATGGTAAAATCTATAAAGGATAACAAGAGAATATTATCTCAAAAGAGCTGTATAGGACTTCCCTGGTGGTCCAGTGGCTAAGACTCCACACTCACAATGCAGGGGCCCTGGGTTCCAGCCCTGGTCAGGGAACTAGATCTCACATGCCGCAACTAAGAGTTCACATGCCATAGCTAAAGATCCCACATGCTGCAACTAAGACCTGGGGCAGCCAAATAAATAAATATATTTTTAAAAGCAGTGTAACAGTTACCTCTGCGAGGGTGGGAAAGAGACGTGTTCAGAGAGGTGCAGATAAGGAGCTTCCAAGATATGGCAATAGAAATAGTTCTCTATTTCTTAGTCTGGGTGGTGGTTACTTTATAGTTATTTTGAATATGTACTCATACATGTTATTTTGTGCCTTCTTGTTCTATTTGTGCCTTCTTGTTCTATATGACACAATTTCTCAAATAGAAAAAACAAATTTTTACTTGAGTAAATTCAGTATGTTTCTATTTATTCATGCAAATATGTTTAAAGACCCATAGTTACTAAAGATAGTTTCATAGTAGTAGTATTCATTCAAATAGTGTGTGTGTGTGTGTGTGTGTGTGTGTGTGCACGCATTTAAAACATGCTATTCAAATTTCACCGGATTCCAGGGTTGGAAGAAACCTGAGAAATTTTCTAGTTACTTGAAGGTCTTTATTTAACAAAGATAAAATTCAGAACCAGAAAAGTAAAATAACTCACCCATTTTCTTCTTCTATCTCAGAATCCTGGGTTCTTTCGACTAAACCATACTACTTCCCTAACAAAAGAAGAGACAGAAAATGCGCATATCAAAGATTCAATTATTTTTGAGGATTATTTTATTCTTAGAAGACTTGGCTGCCTCAGAACTGAAAATAAATTCTCCTATGTAATATAATATCTATACAGAAACAATATTTTATATCATGATTGCTGGATATCAAGAACATCCAGAAAAGAAATTACTACAATTTAAAATGAAATTCTGCTGACAACTACTAAATTTCCTTTCCTGCTTATTAATTTTAAATCATACAATAAAATGAATTTAATGATGGAGCAATTCTTATAGCTTTGGGAAAAATTGCTTCCTCTTTACTAAACCTATCAAAGGTAATTGAAGATTGTAAAAATTGGCTTATTTTCACTAATGGATGACACATCACCATGTCTGATGTTATAACCTGTTACTTAGAAAAGAAAATTGCAAAATGCATATAGACAGGACCGGCCACATTATTTGCAGAGCCCAGTAAAAAGTGAAAATACAGTGCCTTGTTCAAAAAGTAGAAAAAGTGCCAACTCACTATAATATTAAAGATACCAAAATATAAAACATTTTTCATTTTTCTTCTCTTTCACCTCATCATGGTGTTTTTTTATTAGCCACTTAATGTCCTGCTTCCTTGCACAGGGATTCTTTCAAGGCACCACTCAAAGGCACCCTGGGGCACCATTCCACTAATGTGTGTACTCATCATCCATCAACTGCTAAGTTCACCTCTCAGAGGTGTAGGAGTTAGGAGCTGAGTCCTGGGCATGGGCAGAAGTCAACCTCTCTTCCCATGGCCTGCCACCCAAACCCATGGCAGATGGGCAATCCCCAAAGGATTGCAACCTCCACTCCAGGAGGCTTTTGGTACCCAGATTGGGGGGAGTAAGAGTTTGTTCCCTGCTAAGATATCCATCAAACGCACTGTGATGCTGCCAGCTCAGGGCAGAAATGGGCCACTGTCATGCCTGCCCCAAGAGGCTGAAGGTTTGTGCTGGACTGACCTCCACCCCCTACCCGACGGGGACCCATGTTCCTGCTGGAGTGTGCTGGTAGAATGCAACCTTCTACATTCCCCCCATGACCCAGGTGCCACTCTAGGCACCTGTCTTTTTAATTTTTTTATCTTCCTAATCATGGCTTAATAATTGGCCTTATATAAGTCTAATCAACAATTTAAAAAATAGGGCTCCAAACCATTGAGAACTTACTTAAATGAGGTAAAAATTTTCATTGGAAATAAAAGACAATGGGAGATGAGGCTATCCATAATCATAAAAGGGTAGGCCAAGAATTACATTAGGCAAAAATGTGATGAAATTGAGTAGAATATACCTAGCCTGTCACACAAAGGAATAGCACCTTAACCTTGCCCTCTCCTCACTGCCAGGGTGTACACTGTGGTACCAATGTTTGTTTAAACCTGTTGGCAGTATGATTTGCCTCCAAACAACCAAACATTTCTGAAATGCCTATTCCATCAAAACTACAAATACTTTCCTTTTACTTTTTCTTTCAAGGCTTTGTTCCCTTTTAATTGAAGAAGCTAACTAACCTCAAGTGTGTAAGTGTAAAATGGGATAGACCCTACCAATATCTCCCTTCCTAGTCAACATTTAGACATTTAAAACAGATATTTTGAAGAGACAGTCTTCTAACCCAAAAGGAGGGCTCTAATTATATGAATTTTTGTCATTTTTATGGTGCCTTTCCCAACACACCTCTCAGTTACTTGAACAGCTCTTTATTAGTTCTGCTAATCATACTCCTTAAAACTTTCCTTATGTAACCCTGTCCTGAAAGCCTCCATTTTGGCCCCATGTCAACCTTAAAGTAGGAATCAGAATATATTCACGTCCCTTCCCAAGAAAACCCACCCTTCAAATACTTAAAAGCAATGTAGATTATTCTGAAGATTTTGTAAAGGAGCCAAGGGAGGGTTTTATAAACCATGGCATTGAGCACACAATTTTATTAATGTCCCCACTCCAATTTGTCTTCTTTCCCTTGTCCCATAGAAGAAGGGCTAACAGAGAGTCAACATTTTCCCACAGAGGGGCCAGCCTACAGATCTTCCTCTATGTACCACTGCTCCTATTATCAGTTATCATCCTATCATCCATTCTTTATAGCTACAGTCTCAACTCAGATTATTGGTCTGAGGATGAGTGTCTCTCAGCCAATACATTAGACCAGGCAGTCCTAAAAATAATGGATCTTTAGATAGGAAAGTTCTGTTTTGTGCATAGATAGGGTGTGGCTGAAGACTAGAGAGAAAATAGAAATGGCATAGATATATATTGAACAACCTGAGGAACATGGATTCTTAGGTGAAGAAATAAGCACATCAGCTTAAAATAGAGTTGTATTTGAAACATTTGGGTTTGTTTATTTGTTTGCTTTTTAATCATAGCATGAAGAAGAAATTGAAATAAAGAGAAATGAAAAGAAAGTGGAAAACCCCCAACTTGTACAATTATTAGATTTGTTAAATTACTGTCAGTTTAATTTAGTCTTTTCAAAATAAGGCAGTGCAACAAACACACACAAAACCAGTAACTACAAAACTAATTAATTTGACAAATATTTTTTGAGTGTGTATATATGTCAAAAAGTGTTCTAGATGCTTAGAACACATCAATGAACAAAACAGAGGCTGCTGCCTCTCTGGAGCTTACATTCGTGTGTGTGTGTGTGTGTGTGTGTGTGTGTGTGTGTGTGTGTGTGGTGGAGGGGGTGCAGATTTAAGCAAGATATAAGAAATCAGCTATCTAGTGTGTTGCAAAATAAAGTATAATTCAGCCAGGGAAAGGGGATTGGGATTTCTGGGATATGGTGGGGGTAATTTTTGTATACAATTAGAAGGTCAAGGCAAGTCTCAGTGAGAAAGTAAAATTCAAGCAAAGACTTAAAGGAGGTTAGAGAGTTACCTAAATAGATATCTAGGAGAAGAACATCCCAGGCAAAGAGTAAAGGTCATAGGGCAGGGTGTGCCTGGCATTATCAAGAAAAAGCAGGGAGGGCAATGGTGGTGGTAGTGATGGGGTGAGATCATGAAAGACTTGGTGGACTATTAGGACTTCAGCATTCTTCTAAGTGAAATGGGGAGGCCACTGGATAGTTTTGAGCTGAGGAGTAACATGAACTGCCAGTTTTTGAGAGGATTAATCTGACTGCTGTGGTAGGAAAATACTGCAGGGGCACATGAGTAGGTGTAGCGGGTTGGGAGGCTAAGTCATTCGGTGAGAGGCGATTGTGGTTTTGACCAAGGTGGCGGCAGTAGAGGTGGGGAGAAGGGGTCAGAGTCCAGACGTATTTTGAAGTTATGAAAGAAATAGAGGCACCAAGGATGACTCCAAAATTTGGGGGTTTCACAACCTAAAAGACAGAGTGAGGCAATGGACCATAGTTACTAAAAATGCCTGACTCTAAATGCAACACTGCTATGGATCTAAAAGTTGCATACACTATAATTTGGAATCTCTTTAATACTCTCTGCCTTCTTTACACATATGCTTCATTTATCAAGAACTATTTCCACAACTGCAGCATTTAATTTTGAAGAAACTCTATTTACTGAAAATAAATTTGCTTTACTCTTCTAGTAGTGGAAAATGGTTTTATCTGCCTTCACACATGCAATCATTTTAGGCAATTTCTAAAGCTGAAATATGTTGACTTTTCAGTTGTTTATTTAAAAATAATATCAGGCATGAAGAGGTTTAGAAAATGTTGAACTATTTTGCCTGGGCTAGGAAGTAGCAGATCCAGATTCAAACATGAGCTTGTCTAAATCTAGGGCTTTAAAAACTGCACACCCTGTCTCTCTACTTCATTGCTACATAAAAAAGAAAATGGCATTTTAGCACTTTCTTATTTCTGAGAATGACTGAAGCTTCAGAACTATCTCTGTCTTTCTTCATTTCGAATGCTCCAACAAAATAGACTGGATGACTTACAAACATCATTTATTTCTTACAGGTCAGGAGTCTGGAAATTCCCACAGTTCAGTGTCTGGTTAGAATCTGATTCCTGGTTCATAGATTACCATCTTCTTGCTGTAATCTGATATGGCGGAAGGGGCAAGAGAGCTCTGAGAGGTTTTTTAGTGTTGGTTGCTCAGTCGTGTCTGACTCTTTGCAACCCCATGGACTGTACCCCACCAGGCTCCTCTGTCCATGGAATTCTCCAGGCAAGAATACTGGCATGGGTAGGCCATTCCCTTCTCCAGGGGATCTTCACAACCCAGGGATCAAATCCAGGTCTCTTGCCTTGCAGGTAGATTCTTTACCATCTGAGGCACCAGGGAAGCCCAGAGAGGTCTTTTATAAGGGCACTAATTCCATTCCTTAGGATTCTACTCTCACGACCTAATCACCTTCCAAAGTTCTCACTCCTAAAACTATTATTTTAGGCATTAGCAGTCAAATAGATTAATTTGAGGAGACACAGATATCGGCCCATCGGTAGGTAGGTAGGTGAAGTTGCTCAGTTGTGTCCGAATCTTTATGACCCACGGACTGTAGACTACCAGGCTCTTCCATCCTTGGGATTTTCCAGGCAAGAGTACTGGAGTGGGTTGCCATTTCCTTCTCCAGAGGATCTTCCTGACCCAGGGATCGAACCCAGGTCTCCTGCATTGCAGGCAGACGCTTTACCGTCTGAGTTACCTTGTTAGCAATCAGTGTAGTTTTAAATGTGGCCATATTTTAATTACGTTTCATTGGTCATATTCTGAGCCTGAGTCTCCCCATTTTTAATCTGAGAGAAGGAATCTAGGTCAGTGATTTTAAAGTCTTCAAAAATTCCAACTCTCTCAAGGTAGGACATATTCCATCACTAGCAGGGATTCATTGTAGCAGATGTTCTCAGTGAGGTGGAAGTGGAAGAGGGCCTGGTTAACAGAACTTGGCCCCGAAGATTCTGATATTACTTCCATTCATTATGTTTGATCAGTGGGTTTTCCAAATTTTGTACTGGGGGTACATTGGATGGAAATGCCTGGGATTTTTTGGTCCTTCTCTGCATGTCAGTGTTCACCCATCTTCAACCAGAGAAGGTATACTTTGATCATTTGATAGAGTTGGGCTCCATGTAAGATTTCACTCAAACCCACCCTCTCAAAACTACAACTGCTCTTCTTTGAATGGTCTAAAAACTACCATTCTAATTCAATGCTTTTCATACTTCAACATCTAGATTAATCATCTGGGCAATATTTTAAAAATGCAGAATCTTAATCAGTGAGTCTGGGGTGGGACCTAAGATTCTCCATTTCTAATAAACTCTCTGGTAATGCCAATGTCACTGAGTGAGCTCAGATCACACTTTGAGTTGCAAGGACTAGAATTAGCTCTAATATTAAATAATTTTTCTATTCAACCCAAAAGACTGCTTAGGAAAGATTTTCCCCACAATGATCTTAAGTTTCCCCAAATGCTAAATTTTGATTTTCTAGATTTCATCTTCCCCTCCCCTGAAATTTTCAGTCCATCTGCCTCTGTCTTTACATTTATCGGTCTCATTCTCTCGGTGCTTCTTCTCTCTCATTTTGAAGGTAAACATATAATCTTGTGGACATGCATTTAAAAATCTGTATATGGACACACTGTGCCTCAGCCAGTTCATCTCAGGAAGAGCTAACTGTGGAGGGTCTGGGAAATTTGCCACAAGTCAGTTATTTATAGGTAGTTATTGTGACATGCTCTTCTAAATTTAGCATCTTAATGAACTTCTGCAGATTAAGGAGTAACTGTCTTGCACTCTCCCATGCTTTGTGTAAAAAATTTAGCACATACTTAGACTGATTGTTTTCTTTCCTGTGCTAGAACATTTAAACAGTCCTTTTCTCAAATTTTTCCTAGACTGCTTTTTCTCCACATTATCCTTTTTTACATGTGGGATAGCGGGTGGCGGGGGTGATTATCTCCTCTCAGAAGAAATTTGTTACCAGAGCTGACCGCCCCTGCCTACCCTGTGCCACTCAAGCCCCTATACAGCCCTGTATCTCCACATCCAACTGTTTGATGCAGAGGTCAGAAAAGTTTTCCTTGAAAGGTTTAGATAGTATCCGCTTTGGGATTTGTGGTCCATAGGTTCTCTGTTGCAACTACCCAACACTGTCCTTGTAAATGCCAAAGCAGTCACAGACAACATGTAAATGAATGTGTCTGGCTGTGTTCTAAAAGCAGAAGACAGGGGCTTCCCTCGTGGTCTAGTGGTTAAGAATCCACCTTGCAATGCAGGGGACAGGGAACTGATCCCTTGTCCGGGAAGATCCTATATTTCTTGGAGCAGCTTAAGCCGGTGCACCACAACTATTGAGCCCAAGTTCTACAGCCTCAGAGCTGCAATTCCTGAGCCCATGCACCACAACTAGTGAAGCTTGCATGTCTTAGAGCCTGTGCTGTACACCAAGAGAAGCCACTGCAATGAGAAGCCCTTGCACCACAAGTCGAGAGTAGCCCCTGCTCGTCATAACTAGGGAAAGCCCAGGCACGGTGATAAGACCCTGAATAAATATATTAATTAAATATATATATTTTTAAAAGCCCAAGACAGGACAGACTCTTCCCATCCCAACCCCGCTTCAGACTGTAGCTGGCTGACTCCTGATCTACATGCTTGTTGAAGTAGTACCAGTCAGATTACAGTCCCTGGGAATTTGGAGTTGCAACCCTGTGGCTGAGTTAAGTAATAACTGGGTTGTTAAGCAGTAAAGTTGGGCAAACTGGGAAGGGGCCGGTGTTGGAGAACTGGGATCACTATTTGAGACAGTCATAGGACACATGCAAGCAGAAAACAAGCAGAGAAGCCTATCTGTGGAGCGAAGCAGACAAGTGAAGAGACACCAAGATGAGAGAGAGAGCAGTAGGGAAGGGGAGTTCTTGCAAAGTTGGCTGTGCTTCCCACAGTTGTGTCTCATATAAGCCCTGCCTATTTTTGTATCCATTCCTCTTTTCCTTTAGCCAGCTGGCATGAATTTCTGTTTCTTGCAACTAGATAACCCCGAACTCCATCTTTTATACTCTAGACATTCCAAGTGACTGGTGGCTCTCTGACTTGCACAGTCATCTCTCATACAACCAGGCTTTGCCGCTGCCTGCCCCCACACTGTCACTTCTACTCTATATTCTTTTCTTTGGTCATTGTGCTTAGGCTTCATCTGTGGCTGAGTTAGGACTTGGTTCCCATTACTCCTTATATGCAGCTCTATCACTGCACTTATAGTACCAAATTGTATTTTCTGATTTGCTTGTCTGTAATTTTAACAATAGCTTTCATCTCTGTGTTAAGCATAGTGCCTGGCATATAGTAGGAACTTTATATGTATACAACAAGCAGGAACTTTATAAGTCAACTTTATATGTGGACTTAATGAATGAGGAAAAGGTACACACTGGTAAACAGATATGTAAAATATAGATACGTTCCAACCAGCCTGAAGGCTTAGGATCCTTGGATGCCCATTCCAGAAATAATGTAAGTGATGAATTTGTTCATATGCAAAGGATTATAGAAATGGCCTCAATATGTTCTTACACTCAGTTTTGCTAAAAGTGTTGTTCAAATCTATACTCTTACTGAAATGTTTGTCTGCCTGTTTTATCAGTAACTGAATATGTTACCCTCTTTCACCAAAATTGTAAAGTTTTATTCTTCCTTGTTATTCTGTAATTTTTGCTTTATGTGCCATGAGGTTACATTACTAGAACAACACAAACTTTAGAATCAAAAAAAAATCTTCCTGGCCAATTAAATCTTTATCATTATGAAGACTCTCCCATTATCTCTAGTACTATTTTTTTTTTTTAGTCTATGTCATCTATTCTAGCTTTCTTTTGGTAGTATTTCATAGTTTAGTTTTTTTCCATCCCTTTTCTTTTGCATTTTTAGAGTCTAGATATATCCCTTCTAAACAGCACATAGTTGGATTTTGAATTTTTGTTGAGCCTGACATTCTGTGCTAGCTGGTTACAAGGACCAGTGGCCCAAGATTCATCATACCTTCTAATATTTATGTCCTTAACTATTTCTGTCCCCTTGACAGAATTACAGGTATAGACCTGTAATTTACTTTATCCAGTAGAATGTGGCAGAAGTGCCAGTGTGCCAGTCCCAAGCCTAATCCTTCTGGAAGCCCTGAGTTTGTATATAAGAAGTCTGCCTCTCTCCCAGGAGAGACTATTTGGAGAAGCACATGGAAAGGAAGTCATGAAACTTTATACAAAAATCAAAGAATCCAATCAACAGTGAGAACCGATGTCCTATACATACGATCTAAGTTAAGCTGGTCCATCATAACTGAGGTACCAGACATGAGAGTGAAGCTATCTGGGCTGTTTTAGCCCCAGTAGAAATCACCCACAGATGAGAGGAGCCATTCCCTTTGTGTTCTATCCATGTTCCCGACCCAAGAATCATGAAACAGAATAAAACTGTGGTAGTTCAAAGTTACTAAATTTGGGGTAGTTTGTCACACAGCAGTAGGTAACAAAAAAAAAAAAACATTTTCATTAAATTATGAGCCTTTTTCACTTAATGTAATCAGTGAGATATTTGAGTTTAAATACACCATCTTATTAAGTACTTTCTATTTGTCTTGCCTATTACATAATACCATGTTTCTCCTTTCCCACACTTAGATTGATTACCTTTTATTACTCCATTCTTTCTCTCCTTTTAGGTTAGAAATTGTATGATGTGATGATTNTTTAAATACACCATCTTATTAAGTACTTTCTATTTGTCTTGCCTATTACATAATACCATGTTTCTCCTTTCCCACACTTAGATTGATTACCTTTTATTACTCCATTCTTTCTCTCCTTTTAGGTTAGAAATTGTATGATGTGATGATTAATTTCATGTGTCTTTTTGGCTGTACTATAGTGTCCAGATAGTTGATCAAACATTATTCTAGATGCTTCTGTGAAGGTGTTTCTTGGATAAGATCAACATTCAAATTAATGCACTTTGAGTAAAGCAGATTACCCTCTGTAACAAGGGTGAGCTTCATCCATTCAGCTGAAGGCCTTAATAAAACAAAGGCTGATCTCTGAGCAAGAAGGAATTCTGCCAGCACACTGCTTTTGGACTCAAACTGCAACTCATCCTTGGCTTCCAGCCTGCCAGAATAGCCAGCAGATTTTGGACTTCCAAACCCCACCATAATCACTTGAGCCAGTTCCTTAAAATAAATATCTCTCTTTTTCTCTCTCTCCACACCCCACCACCCACATTCTGTTAGTTCTTTCTTTCTGGAGAAACTTGACTAATAAACATAGTACATATTATTCTCTTAGTGATGATTCTAGTGATAACAAAATGTATTCTTAACTTCAGTTCAGTTCTGTTCAGTCGCTCAGTCGTGTCCAACTCTTTGCGACCTCATGAATCGCAGCATGCCAGGCCTCCCTGTCCATCACCATCTCCCAGAGTTCACACAAANTGAACTCTCTGATGCCTCTGAATTGGTTTTTTAAAATACTTTGCTGAGTTTTATAGTGTTCTCAGTAAAAGGACTGGTCCAAATTACTGCCGATATCAGGGCTTATACAAATGTAGATATAATTAAACATTGGTAGTTGCTTTTGTTTTTTTGAATACACTGCATGACATGTGGATCTTAGTTTTCCAACCAGTGATCAAAGCCTTGCACTGGAAGATCTAAGCCTTTACCGCTGGACCACCATGGAAGTTCTGGTAGTTGATTTTAGAAGTACATTGAGAAAGATCCCTAAAGGAAAAAAAAAAATAGACTTTCACTCACAATTGTAATTTCACTCACTTTGACTTTTGAGTCAAAGTGGCAGACCAGTATTTATCAATGTTATATCCTAGCTCTGATATCATTTGAGGAAAGTTATTTCTTTTATTGACAAATACTACTAAACATCATCTCTGTTCTGAAAGCTATTCTAAGAAATTACATTGTAAGGATGAAGAAGACAAGATAACTGACCTCAAGGGGCTTGAATTCTAGAGCCTTTGTTAGTAAACTGGTTATTTTTGGACTCATCAACTCGTGATCAAAAAGTCTTTTGTTAAATATACATGATATAATAATGAAAGAAAGTGAAAGTGAAAGTGGTTCAGTCATGTCCGACTCTTTGCGACCTCCTGGACTATATAGATGATGGAATTCTTCAGGCCAGAATACTGGAGAGGGTAACCTTTCCTTTCTTCAGGAAGTCTTCCCAACCAAGGGATCAAACCCAGGTCTCCCACATTGCAGCTGACCCACAAGGGAAGCCCATGAATACTGGAGTGGGTAGCCTATTCCTTCTCCAGGGGATCTTCCCGACCCAGGAAACAGAACAAGGTCTCCTGCACTGCAGGCAGATTCTTTACCAACTGAGCTATCAGGGAAGCATTTAAAATATAAACGTGTATGTTTGAATTTCTATTGAGGCAGGAGATAGATGGGCCCCAGGCTGAACGTTTCTCCTCTGTGGACAGAAATTCCATAATAGGAGAAACTCCATAAAAGCAGGATGATGGAGGAAGAGACCTCCCTAACTACGCATGTGGAGAAACACTCCTTGGAAGCCAAAAAGGGAGAGAGTGTCACCTCATAGTAAGTAACATCAACTACTCATGGGCCTCTTCACTAGAATCCATCTTGGCTTAGAGATGTGTGTGTGCACACAGGGAGGACCTTGATATATACCAAATTCAGGCTCAGAACCAGGCAAAATAAGAAAATTGGTCAAAGGAAACCTGTTAGATATGCCCCATAAGTGAATTGAAGTCACTCAGTCGTGTTTGACCCCATGGACTATAACCTATCAGGCTCCTCTCTCCATGGGATTTTCCAGGCAGTAGTACTGGAGTGGATTGCCATTTCCTTCTCTAGGGGATCTTTCTGACCCAGGGATCGAACCCAGGTCTCCTGCACTGTAGACAGACACTTAACCGTCTGAGCCACCATAGAAGTGAGTCAAACCACCAGAAGAGTGCGACTCTCTCTGAGCCCACCCATGTGTCTATCCAAACATACTGTATTCTCTTTTCTCCTAATAAAATTCTTTACTTGCTTCACTACTTTCCGACTCTATGTGGAAATTCATTTCTACACAGCTTGTCATTGTAAACTGGTCCCTGGTGGTCTAGTGGCTAGGATTCAGCATTTTCCCTGACACTGTCTGACCTCAAATTCTGGCTGGCAACTGAAAGCCTGCTTCAAGCTGCTGCAGGCAGAGGCCATCCGAGATCACTGTCACTTTTTAACCTAAACATGAGGACATTTTAAACAATATACTTTAAAAATTTGTCTTCAGTAAAGTTTATTAATGACTATGTTCCTGTAAAATATTTTGGAGAAAGAAGAATACAAGCTTTGTGTGTGCTGTGTGCTCAGTTGCTCGGTTGTGTCCAACTCTTTGCAAACCCATGGACTGTAGCCCACCAGCCTCCTCTGTTCATGGAATTTTCCAGGCAAGAATATTGGAATGGCTTGCCATTTTCTTTTCCAGGTGATCTTCCCGACTGTAGGATCAAGCCTGTGTCTCCTGTTACCACTGCACCACCCAGGAGATCTTAAATGCCAAGATTCTCTTTTTCCTAGAGTTAGGCTCTGGTTTCTTAGCCTTTTTACGCTTGTAAGCTCCTGGGGAAAAGCTACTCACTCTGAATCATAGTTATTTTAATCACAGATTTTCCTCGGTAGGTATTCAAAGTCCTCTAAAATAGCCACTAAGTATACCAGTGTCCCTGGACTTTGAACTAAAGAGTGACAGATTTCCTAAGAGACATGAACCTCACCCACAGAGATTACTTAAATGTTCCAGCCTCTCTGGGGTGAATCAATCAGCAGAGAGGACAAGTAGAGAAAACTTATTAAATGTAGATGCAGTAGATTCATTATTTGATCATTGACAAGTTACATCATTTTTCTGGATTTGTTTTCCCATCTATGATAGATTGAGCTCCTAGATGAAATATCTCTAAAGTATATATAACTTCCAGTTCTTATTCTGTAATTCTTCTGGAGTTGAGGAGGATTGTTTGGTCATCTGGGTTTAAAATAGATTAGAAGGAAAAAGAGAAACTAAAGTCCCATGTTTCAAGTAAAACACTAGTACAATAATCTGTAGGGAGATGAAGACCTATGTCAGTGGCCACCACGACAATGACCAGCAGAGATAAAACAAGACTGAGGTCTGAGAATATTGTTCTTCCCCAAAAGGCATCTTCTCTCAAACTTTCTGCTTACCTCTCTTCCCTTTCTGCTACACTTATCCTCTAAAACTTCCTTGAATTTGCCCACTTGAGGGGGCAACAGTGATTGCACTGAAGGAAGAAACCGAAGCAACTCTTACTTCAACTGAAGCATGTTGTACATTTGCCTGTGGTCTTTTAACTCTAAATACAGCTATGAGGCCCTCTAGGACAGTGTAATCAAAAGCAAGCGGAACTAGTAGATGACTGAACAACTCATATAAAAAGTGTTTTCATCCGTGGAATGAGGGGAACACTTCCATTTTTGTTACTATATATGGTGATTCCTATAATTCCTCTGTATCTCTATCATCCCCACAGCTTGGCTTCTTTTGTTTTCAGCAGGCAGCTTGTTTCATATTCTGCCCACTTTATACTTCGAATCTGGCTCATATACTGTTAACATTCATTGTTCAGGAAGGAAATGAACTTCAGTTAGCACCTATTGTGCCTCAGTTACTGTCCACGTTTATTTCATATACCCTTGGGCTTCCCTGGTGGGTTAGAGGATAAAGTGTCTGCCCACAATGCGGGAGACCGGGGTTCGATCCCTGGGTAGGGAAGATCCCCTGGAGAAGGAAATGGCAACGCCCTCCAATACCCTTGCCTGGAAAACCCCATGGACTGAGGAGCCTGATAGGCTATAGTCCATGGGGTCGCAAAGAGTTGGACACGACTGAGCGACTTCACTTCTTAAAAAATCCTTTCAACACATTTGCGAGGTAGGTATTGCTACTCTAGTTTTTGAAGATGTAGTATAGCAATTCTTAATTTTAATTATCAGGATCAAAGTGGTAACGGTAAAATGGAGCCTTATGTCATTTACCCATTTTGACAGGTTATTTTTCTATGCCCCAGTTTCCTTAACTATAAAGTGGGAATTATTAGGAGTTAGGAGAGGGTTAGCAGATTTCGTATAAAAACAAAACAAAGTAGGAAGTATTTCTCATATGGAACATTCTTATGCTGAAATTCGGCTTTAACTAGAGACACCTGTATTTTATCTAGCAATACTATTTTAGCATTACGGTTACAACAATATAACCGTGTAAAGAATTCAGACCAGTCCATAGCACTTAGTGCGCGTTCCGGAGCTCCTTATTAAANGAACATTCTTATGCTGAAATTCGGCTTTAACTAGAGACACCTGTATTTTATCTAGCAATACTATTTTAGCATTACGGTTACAACAATATAACCGTGTAAAGAATTCAGACCAGTCCATAGCACTTAGTGCGCGTTCCGGAGCTCCTTATTAAATTTTGGGTCTGATTCCCAAGCCCTTTTTTTTTTTTAAATCTCACTTTGAGCTTAGTTTCCACATAAACTTTCAGGCAAGCGAGGGTGATACTACTGTAAATTTCTATTAGTGCTTTACCGTTTCTAAAGCTCTTTCAGTTAAGGCCTGGCCAATGGCTGAAAGCTCCTGAGGAAACACAGAGTTCGGGTTACAAAGGGCGGTCGCTGCAGTCGCAGCACTAGCTTCTCTGACTGACAAGCCTGGCGTCCATCCTCGCCCCGCCCAGCTGCGTCCCGCCCCCTCCCCANTGGCCAATGGCTGAAAGCTCCTGAGGAAACACAGAGTTCGGGTTACAAAGGGCGGTCGCTGCAGTCGCAGCACTAGCTTCTCTGACTGACAAGCCTGGCGTCCATCCTCGCCCCGCCCAGCTGCGTCCCGCCCCCTCCCCATCACGGCCACTCAGCGGCCGCGCCGCGCCCCGCCTCACTCCTATAGGTCCTTCCCGGACAGGCGAGGCCTTTCCATTTTCCCGCCTTCCCCAGCCCCTCCACAGCCCGAAACCTGACTGGCTCACAACGTCACCGCCCTGCCTTCCGTGCGAGCCCCGCCCTTCCGGACACCACATCCCCCTTCCTCCGGCTCCTGCCGCCTTAGCAGCCTGCCGGTTCGCAGGCCGGGGCCTTGGGTAGGACGTGGGAGGGGAGTGGGAGGGACGGGCGGAGCCCCACTCCCGAGGAGCCGCTGGAGGCGGGGACTGGAGGGATGGGAGGGGCTAATCTCCTTGGCGCCTCGTTGCCATGGCAGCGGGGGAGGGCGGAGGGAGGGGAGGAAGCGAACGGGAGGGGGATGTGGTACTGCTGCGGCCGTCACCGCAGCTGCCGCTGCCTGCTTGTAGCCGCGTCTTCCCGGAGGCGGCTACTGGAAGCGGCCGAGAGCAGCTGTGTTGCTCTGCCATATTGTGTCTTCCCCTGCCCATCCCTCGCCTCTCCGCTGCGGCGGCCGAGCTCACGGTGAGTCCCGAGCGGAGCGGCGCCTTCCCCAGCCGGCGCTGCCCGGCGTCCGCGCTCCCGGCCCCGAGCCGCGCCGCGGCTCCCGGGCTCGGGGACAGCGCGTGCGGCAGGCGCCGGGCGTGGGGCGCGGAGGCGGCTGTCCCGTGACGCGCCCGGACATTTTTGTCCCGTGATGAATTGGCGCCGCCAGGGGAGTCTTCCCTTGCGCGTGGCTTGGGTGGTTTGCGGGCTCCCGGGGGGCGGCGAACTGAGGGTAGTGCGGCCGGGTGAGGAGTTAGGAGTTTTTCTTGAGGGGTGTAATGACGGCCCGGGAGCGGGTGTCCACGGCGGAAACCGCGGCTAGTGTTGCAGGCGCTTCGGAAAGGCTTGGAGGTGGCCCCGAGGACTCTTCGGGCTGGACTCGGGGCGAATCTACTGTTGAGGGAAGCGCCCCAAGCCCGTCGGGAGTCATTGCCGGAACCCCCTNGCGGGTATCCACGGCGGAAACCGCGGCTAGTGTTGCAGGCGCTTCGGAAAGGCTTGGAGGTGGCCCCGAGGACTCTTCGGGCTGGACTCGGGGCGAATCTACTGTTGAGGGAAGCGCCCCAAGCCCGTCGGGAGTCATTGCCGGAACCCCCTCCCCCGGCTTGAAGTGCAGCGAGAAGTGCCGGGCGTGGAGTTCTCGTCCGGCCCCGGGCGGACTGGCTGGGCCGGGCCAAGTAGAGCCCGGGGAGGCGCCGGGCGCGGCCGGCAGTGAACTCCGAGCAGCCGGGCGGCCGAGCGTTGGGGTGGGCAGGACTGGGTCCCGGATGTGGAGGTGGCAGACCTCGGCACGCTCGGGCCCTTCCTCCAGCGGGCGCCCGGGGGTCCGCCGAGGGTGCTATCTCGGGGTGGGAGTTAGTGTTTCTGCTCTGCAATATGGACACTTCCTGTTCGCCGCTTCTCTTGGGCCCTCTATCTCTGCCCTTCAGTTCTTTTTACTGGGAAGGCGAGAGGTCGTGAGGGCGTGTGCGAGGTCCCTCAGCCCTTCTGAGTTCGCCCCGCCGCAAAAGCCAAGAGTTTGGAACCCGGGAAGAAGGTGGGAGTCAGGGGAAGCCGCCCTTGTGTTTAGTGTTCCATTTTACTAAACTCCACCCATTGCCCCTTTGCAGAATGCCTCTGTTCCCTTCGCCGCTCACGAGAGTTAGCGTGTCTTAATTCACTGCGGGCACACTCTCGGGAATATTCCGGGACCTGATTTCTACTTTAAAATCTCTTTAAAGCAGCCCCTGTATTTCGTTTTCTGTTTATAGAAAAAAGCCTTAGCGTGCAAAGAAATGACACACAACTTTCACCCCAACTCTGAGGTTTTGGGAAGAGGTCGATTGTTATTTCCAGGTTAGTTTACGCTGTTAATCCTTTCTTCTGATTGTGACAGCCACGTGGCCGACTGAGTGTCATTGAGTGCCCTAGCGCCGCTAGAGCAGAGGCTTCAGTGGCAGCCAGGGGCTTTGTAGCCCTGCAGTTGCTTTGCACCCACATGTGGTGTTTCCTGAGATGGGGAAGTGGAAAAAGCTGAATTGTTGCTCTCTTATCTCTATTCCAAACAAGTCGACTTCTCCCTGTTTTCTTGCAGTCCGTGTAAGGTGCTTTCTCCTGTTTTGATGATTCGTATTTAAAATCTAAGCAGTATTAGGTACCATTAAGGAGTGTTAGGGAACAGAAGAGTACATTATGGAATTTCTCAACTCGGGGGGGAAAAATCCGTTTGAATTTCAGAGTGGTTAATAAGCTTTTAATGTAATCAGAAGTAATCACATTCTGGCGGATTTGTTTTTGATAGTTTCATTATGACCTGAAAAGATGTATTACTAGTGGAAATACTTGTTTAGAGATAAAATACTTTGTTTGATTTGTGCATGGGCACTTTTTTTTAAGGAAAAGTATTAACAGCTAGTATAGATGTTAACATCAGCAAATTTTAAAGAAATGAAATTGTTTTAGAATATATAAAAGTAAGAGACCAAGGGCTGAAGATCAAAAGTAACAAAAAGCAAAATAAATATATTATTAAATTATTTTAAAGTAAGATAAGTTAAAAAAAGGTTGAAGATAGATATTTGGACAGTTTGGAGTTTTCAGAATTTAGGTATCAATACATACAATTTAAGTACATACAGTCTTTGATTTCATCATGTTAAATTTTGTAAATGTTTTGGCGAATTTGAATTATTTCTGTAACATATGTTTTTATTTGCATCAGTTTTATTTGAAGAGTGCTAAACCACAGGAAACATTTAGAATTATGTGTAAAAGTTACAGCAGCACCATTCATTAGAAGTTTAATATGCCATAATAATGGTTTTCAGGGAAGCTAATAGCTAAAAAGATTGGAGAGGCTTCAGTGCAGAAAAGACAATGCTATTGAGAAGTGAATACGTGGGGTGACCACTGAGACCAATGCATAGTTGAGAAAGAAAACTAAATGAGATGAAAAAGTACTTATATAATGGAGGAAACACTGAAAACATATGCTGGGAGATAACTACATTAATAGTTGTGGGATGTGGCTATCAAATAAAACTTTACAAAGTGCCATCCAAACAAGGATTCATCTTGTTCTTGTGGCAGCTTGTATATGNATGAAAAAGTACTTATATAATGGAGGAAACACTGAAAACATATGCTGGGAGATAACTACATTAATAGTTGTGGGATGTGGCTATCAAATAAAACTTTACAAAGTGCCATCCAAACAAGGATTCATCTTGTTCTTGTGGCAGCTTGTATATGTGTGCCTTGCTTTTGGATTGTTGTCATTTTTGCAACTGGATTTTGCATACTTGCAAAAAGGTCCTCCAGAATAAAGGGCCCAATTCTTTGTTGATTTCTTAGGGAAGAAAAAGTGCTCTAGGATTTGATCCTTATTCTTGGGTTGAAGAGACATGATTAATACATGTGAAAAAAAAATTACAGTGTGAGATGATGTAATTACGAGTTAAATTGTATGATGCAGGCAGATTCTGTAAGAGTTGAGAAAGAAATTAGAAGGTTTGAGTAAGATAGAGGGGTAACTTCTTGAAGAGAATAAGGTTTTTGCTTTCAGAAGTGCCACTAGATTAATCTTCCTAAAGATTATATCACTCTTAATGACCAAAACCTCTTATATCAAGAGTAATATCAAATTTCTTCTCAAGAGTTTTTGAAATTTGGACCTAGTATCCCATCTTATCTTCCACAGGAACTGTTCATTATTTACTACTTCAACATGATGTAACAATTTACTTCTTTTCCCCTTGGCTGATACAACATTTTTCTGTTGGAAATGCACCTACACACATCCTCCTAACCACTGAAAATCTACTCAAACTTGAGGCTTGGTTAAAATGTTAATTGTCTTGAGAGCCTTGGAATCATTTTAGACCTGCCTTCCACCTCTCCAATGGAAAAGTCTTATTCTCTTGGGTTGTAGCATTCTATACTACCTTGTGTGTTGTTTTTAATAAATAGTTTTCGAGCACCTACCATTTGCCAGGCACTGTTATGGGAACTAAGGCTACAGCCTTGCAAAACAGATTCCCTTATTCTTCATCCCAAGAAAATTAAAGTCTTTGACCACCCAGAGGAGTCTTCCCCCACCACCCCCAGAGAGATGCTTAGTGAGTATTTGATTATTTTCTGAATAAAGGAAAGGCAGCACTTACAAGGTAGAGAGATAGATTGAAAGTATGTATGAAGGGTACGAAAGAATAACCAATTATGGATGGCGTTGCAAACATCGCTTCTGAATTTAAACATGGTTTAATCAAAAAAAAAAAAAAAGATGGCATTTAAGCCTGGGAATGAGGGGATAAAGTCCTTATTTGAGGAAGGTTCATTAGACAGCATTGTGCAAGGCTAGTTATTGACTATGGAAGGGGAATAACTTTGAGAATGAGGTTTGGAAAGGAAGCATAATCAAGAAGATGGTGAGTATAGTTAGAGTGTAATGTGAGTAGAAGATATCAAGGTGAATATAATCTTTAATGACTAGAGATTAGAGGTGTGAGGTAATTCATTCAATATAGAGGTGATAGCTAATGTTACATTTTTTGTTACAGAGTTACTAATTGAAGTGTGGAGGCCTAAGAATGATGCTTTGGAAAACAAAAGTAAGGAGCATCTGCTTTGGTCATATGTGACTTCATAATTAATACTGTAGACTTGTTCAAAACCTTAATTTCCACTGTATGAGAGTGCTACCAAATATAAAGGATCCAAAAGAATGTTTATCACCATTCACTTCCAAAGGATTTTGATTCATATATTTATTTCCCTTGCCCTTTTTTTAAATTTAAATAAACTTTTGGTTTTAGAATAGTTTTACAATTACAGAAAGTAGCCAGACAGTAGAGTATACCTCACCCAGTTTACCCTATTGTTAACTTCTTACATTACTATGGTACAGTTGTCATAACTAAGGAAACAAAGTTGCTACTTTACTATTAACTAAATTGCATACTTAATTCAGATTTCATTAGTTTTTCCCAAGTGTCCTTCTTCTGTTTGAGAATTCTAGTTTCTCATGTTTTTCTTATTTTTGATGATTGTGAGAGTTTTTAGGAGTACCAGTCAGAAATCTTATAGAACATCCCTCAGTTGAAAATTACCTGATGTTTTCCTCATGAGTAGACATGGGTAATGGGTTTTAGGGAGGAAGACCACAGAGGTGAAGTGCCATTCTCATCACAGCATATCAAGGGTACATACTGACAACAAAAAATTGATGTTAACAGGCTTTGATTGCTTGTTTGAGGTCTTCGTCAGGTTTCATTCCCCACCCATTTATACTCTGCTGTTTGGAGTCAAGTTGCCAAGCAAGGCTCATGCTCAAGGCCTTGACCTAATTTTGATTTGTGTATTTTTTTATTTCCCTCAACCTAATTTTCCTGTACATAAATAAACATTAAACTTGGACAGATATTTTTCGAGCATCTACTGTATTTAAGTGCTGTATTTAAGTATATCGAGCATCTACTGTATTTAAGTATCTCTCTTGTGGTGAACAAGAGACATCATTCTACTCTTTTGGAGTCAGCCTGATGTGAACATAAAGTAGAATATATCCGCTCACCTATATAGGTCTTATTTCATTGACAGTTGTAAACATAGTATTACTGTTAGCCTAAAAGGCTAAATAAAGCTAAGTAGCCATGTAGAAATAAGCTGTTATTGTAAAAGTTAAATATGTATACTATTAAAATAGTCATCTTTTTGCTACCAACATGAATAATGGAAAATTATTTTGACTCTCTCCAAGTAGGTGTAGTATTGTTAAGTTAGCAGAATAGTTTAATTATCATTAATTATCTTCATATCTTATCAAGTTTGCACATTGTATAAGAAAATTTTTGACTTCTTGATTGTATTTTCATAGATATTTGCTGCTTTTGCTACTTAGAGGTTTTTTTTTTCCCCCTCAGAAGTGCTTTGAAAGATAATGTTGAATAAGAATTTCAGTTAATTTTTTCTGTTTAACTGGGTTAACTGAAAGCATTTTTACGTTGAACTCTTATTGAAATTCTCTCTAAAATGCATTGCTAATACATTTATACTTTTCACATTTTATAATGTTCAGCTGACTGAGCATAGTTTATTATTTAAACTAGAATTTTGACACAGAGTACAGTTATTTTGAATTTTTTATATAACCTTAGAAGTAGAAAATTGAGGAAATTGATGAACTTACATCCTTATGGTTTATTTGTCTTAAAAGAGGAAATACAGGAAAAAAGGAAGAGATTTCTTGTAAATTGAGATTTTACTGTTCCGTCTGTCTGCCCTAACTTTCTGTCCAATTCTTCCTTAAAAGCAGGTTAAATTCTTCATCTATGCTGAGTGAGCAACACTTACTAATAATCATAGCAACAAATTCCTACCTTTTATCAAGTGCCTACTATATTCTGACATGGTATTATATTAGACACATGAATATGTAATTATCCATAATGACTGGGCAGGACATATTTTATTCTTATAAAGAAACAGAAGTTCTGTAAATACTGAGTTGGGTGTTTGAACCCAGGTCTGTCAGATTTTAAAATTTCATATTTTTTGTGCTGTGACCCGAAGTCTTTGATAAATGGATGTTTGCCAGGATGAGATAGATGTTTCTTTCCCAGGAAAAAATAAGGAAGGGTACAGTTTAGAGAAAGCACACTAATATTTATACAATGCTTATTCTGTGCCCAGGTGGCTCCAGTGGTAAAAGAACCTGCCTTCCAATGCAGGAGACACAGGTTTGATCCCTGGATTGGGAAAAGCCCCTGGAGGAGGGCATGACAACCCACTCCAGTATTCTTGCCTGGAGAATCCCATGGACAGAGGAGCCTGGCAGGCTACAGCCCGTAGGGTCACACAGAATCAAACAGGAATGAAGTGACTTAGCACATTCTGTGATATGAAGGCCACTACTTTGTTGTCATAGTGAATTAAATAAATAGTGTTGTTCCTTGGGATGTAAGGGGGTGAAGTCATTTGTCAGAGACGCATAAGTAAGTTGGTAGGTGATGGGTCTGCTTGACTTCAAAGCCTTATTACTCTTTTACTTTTCAAGTACAGAATGCTGCTTTATTTACTCATTTAAACATTTGCTTACTAAGTGTTATGGTATGTGGCAGAGAATAAAAATGAATGTATTTTTGTTCTGCCTACAAGGATTTATATTCTAGTACAGCATTTCTTAAATGGATGATAGAGAATCAATATAGTAAATTGGGACCAATATTTCTTAAAAAATACAATCAAATAGAAAATGTGAGTGTGTTGTATGTGGTAAGGGTAAAAGTGTTATTTCATTTTGTTTCAGTTATATATGTAAGCATGTCACGGTTCTCTTATAAAAATGTATTTCTTATGTGAGATAGCATCAAAAGTTCGAAAACTACTGGTCTACTGCCTGAATTAGAAAGGTAAGCAAATAATGGTGAATAATCAGAAGTAGCAAGGAAGTCCTATATGTCTGAGCCACCAGGGAAGCCCAAGTTCTGTAATAGGACTCTCAATAGGATGCTGAGGAAGCATGATTGGAAAAATTAAATACTTCAAGGAAGGGTCCTAGAGAGAGAACTTTGAGTCTCTGAAACATAGGGTGGAGAGCCTGAAATACATCTTAAGGAGTAAAAGAGCACTGGATATTCAGGAAGCTTGGAGGTGTGAAATAGGTGCAAACAGAAGCCAGATTTTGTATGGATTTGTCAGCCACCATGCTAAAGATTTTAGATTTTATTAGGCCCGTGGTTTTTCTGAAGTCTCATGGCATTCTTTTGATAAAGAACAGATATATTAATATATTTGATTCTATCATATAATCTAGAAACAATTTTAGGAACAGAAAATTTGACCATGTAACAGGTATATAGTATAAAATGATGTGAGCACAACTGATGATTACAACCAAAAAAAGGTGAAGCAGTTTTAAGGTGACTATCAAATGTTCCTTTTCTATTTTTTCTTGCATTTTTGCTATTGCTAGCAGACTAATGGTAGCAGGTGCTAAAGTTTGAAGAAAATGTTATGAGAAAATTGTTCATTTTTTCCTTTGAATTTGAAGACAACCGTTATTCAATTTTGAGGACAGTAGGGGCCCTTTATTGGAGTGTTAGTATTTCTGTAAGCCAAAGTTTGCAACCTTTACCTCCAGCTGTGTTTTGTTGGGCTTGAAATATTAAAAAAAAAAACAAAAAACACTCCCCCCCATCATTTGCCAATATTTAAATGTTGGTGCATTTCACACAAAAATGTAGAGTTCTTTTGTCCCTTGGAAAAAGTGAATATTGTGGCAGCATTGGTTTCATAGTTTTGATTGGCTGAAACTTATAAGTAACTGCCCTCTTTTGGCAGTCTCCATCTTTCTTACAGAAGACCAGCTTTACTTGTTTGTTGCCTGCCTGGTTCTTGTAAGGCTTTTGAATTGTCTGCTGTGTACTGTTATTTTGTGAAATCCCTTTTAAAAAGGGGAAAAAAAAAATCCTCTTTTAGAAAGAGCATTTGGGGTCTTTGAAAGATCATTCTGCCAGTATTGGGGAAGATGAATTGGAGGAGTATGAGAGGCATCTGGTTAAAATACTAAGCAGGCGGGATGTCGTTTTCTTCTTCTGTCCTTTTCTTCCATAGTACTTTGTACCTTTCTCAAAGCACTTACTGTATATAGCTTTCTCTTATCTGTGTTACTTATTTCTTCAACTGAATTGTAAATACCTCATACATAACATGGGCATCCCAGGTGGCACTAGCGGTAAAGAGCCTGCCTGCCAGCCAATGCAGAAGACACTAGTTCGATCCCTGGGTGGGGAAGATCCCTTGGAAGCGGTCATGGCAACCCACTCCAGTGTTCTTGCCTGGAGAATCCCATGGTCAGAGGAGCTGGGCGGGCTACAGTACATAAGGTCACAAAGATTCAGACGTGACTGAAGTGACTTAGCACACATGCACACATAGCATGTGCTGAGTGAATGCTTATTGAATTTAATTATGTTTATTTTTTAAATTACCATGTTTGTTTTTCTCAAAGGTGAGTTTTCTTGGCAGTTTTAGAGTATCTTTCAATGGAAAAAATCTTCTGCATGTTTTAAGTATTGCAATTTATCCTAAGAAAGAGTAAATGTCAAATACTTTTAGAGCATGTGTTACATGTGAAAAACATCAGTTCTGTAAAATAAGACGGTGGACTTTTTAATTCATTGTCCTGGTTGCCAAACATCAGGATGAAACACTGGGAAGCCTGTCTCTTGGTTTGTCCTGTAATTTTATTAAGTCATTTTGAAGGTTATTCCAAGATGTTTTTGTTACTATGTTCTGTACTGATAGCTAGAAGTAGTAACATAAAAACAAAGATCATGGCTGGTGCTGCTGCTGCTAAGTCACTTCAGTCGTGTCTGAATCTGTGCGACCCCATAGATGGTGGCCTACCAGGCTCCCCCGTCCCTGTGATTTTTCAGGCAAGAACACTGGAGTGGGTTGCCATTTCCTTCTCCAATGCATGAACGATCATGGTATCTGGTCCCATCACTTCCTGGCAAATAGGTAGGGGAACAGTGGGAACAGTGACAGACTTTATTTGCTTGGGCTCTAAAATCACTGCAGATGACGACTGCAGCCATGAAATTAAAAGTTACTTGCTCCTTGGAAGAAAAGCTATGTCCAACCTAGACAGCATGTTAAAAAAGCAGAGCCATCACTTTGCTGACAAAGATCCTTCTAGTCAAAGCTACGGTTTTTCCAGTAGTCATGTATGGATGTGAGAGTTGGATCATAAAGAAAGCTGAGCACCGAAAAATTGATGCTTTTGAACTGTGGTGTTGGAGAAGACTCTTGAGAGTTCCTTGGACTGCAAGGAGATCCAACCAGTCCATTCTAAAGGAGATCAGTCTTGGGTATTCATGGAAGGACTGATGCTGAAGCTGAAACTCCAGTACTTCGGCCACCTGACGCGAAAACCTGACTCATTGGAAAAGACCCTGATGCTGGGAAAGATTGAAGGCAGGAGGAGAAGGGGATGACAGAGGATGAGATGGGAATGGCATCACTGACTCGATGGACATGAGTTTAAGCAAGCTCTGGGAGATGATGATTGACAGGGAAGCCTGGCATGCTGTGGTCCATGGGGTCGCAAAGAGACATGACTGATCAACTGAACTGAACTGATAGTTTTTTATTTTCTAAAATTTTTAATGCTTTTTACTGTTAAAATGAAGATGCTAAAAACCACCGAAGAAAT
Source organism: Neotragus pygmaeus (assembly GCA_006410875.1). NCBI lineage: Eukaryota > Metazoa > Chordata > Mammalia > Artiodactyla > Bovidae > Neotragus > Neotragus pygmaeus. The sequence continues at coordinate 239,490 of SJYV01047324.1, forward strand.
GTGTAGCTTAGTGAATTATTCTAAGGCCAACCCTCATGTAACCATCTTTCATGTTAAGGAATAGAATTTTGCCAGCCACTTTAGATGCCCTTTTACATGCTTATTCCAAAGCATAACTCCTTTTCTTCAAAAAGTAACCAGTATTCTAGCTTTTCTGAAAATCACTTAAGTTTCCCAACTATGTATTCTCATACAGTATGGGTAGCCTGCTTCCTCTTTATTTCTTTCTGATTAACTTTTCTTCCTTTTCATCCTCTGTTTCTCTTAAGGCTTTGTATGTTTATTTTTTCTCTTTACTTAGGTCTTCATTTCTGAAACAGTTTTTTTTTTCCCCTCTTTTGTTTCAGATTCTTTCTTGAGCTCTGTTGTTTTATTTCTGAGCTTTTCTAATTCTGATATATGTTTCTTTTTCATGTCTTATGTAATTTAAGCTCATTTTTGTATTTGTACTGTAGTAAGAACATTTAACATGATATCTACCCTCTTAAAATTTTAAGTGTACAATACAGTATTGTTAACTATAGGAGCTCTGTTGTACAGCACATCCCTAGTATTGAACATATTCATTTTGTGTGATGGAAACTTTTACCCATGGTCCCTGTTTCCCCCCTGCTTCCGAATTGAACTGTTTTTCTGTTTCTCTTATTGTGACTTTGTATGATATTCTTCCTCAACGCTTTTCATCATTTCTTTACGTGAGACTAGTTTTCTTGAGCTTCTAGGAGGAGGCTTGGTTCTGATAGTTCTTTTAACTTCACATTCCTGTTTTTCTGTTGTTGTTCATTATTTTTAAAATGGTGAATGGCTTTCTGAAATTTCCTGGTTCTGTTCTACTCTGGTGTTCTGTCTGGACTCTCTTTTATCTCTTTTTTTCCTATCCTGCTTAATTTTTTTTTTTGCCATTCCTAGTACTTCCTCTTAAGCTTAGAGTTTGTCTTAGAAGAGAGCCCCAAATGTCAAGTTTTGAATGCTCAAAGGGACTAGATTGTTCCATGCCAACAGGAACTGTAGCCTTACTGTAGTCTCCTTGCATTTAGTTTCAGCTTTCGTTCAGTACAAACCGCCTGTCAGTAGTTTCCAGGTCATTTTGTTCTTAAGTCCTCCTTGCTTCCCTCTGTCTTCTCTCACCCAGACACTGACAGAAAGTAAGACAGTGGATTGTTGGTGATTTGTTTAAGCCCTTTGTATTTTGGGGTTGGTGGGGAGACTTTGTTAAACATAGTTTTGTAGATATCTGTATTACCCTTGGGTTTGGGGTTTGCTCTCTGGTTGCTCACTCTGTTTTTATGTGAAGATTTTCAAGGAATCAAAATTTGTTACCACCAAAGTTACCATCTTCTCAAAATCCTTTTCCTAATTTAATTTGGGGAATGCGCATGTCTTTTTCCCCTCAAATCTTAACAGAGAACTTTCATTTCTTCTGAAATTATTGCCACTTGATACTGTCCACTGGTTGTAGGTACATATTGCAAAATTCTGAACCTGTTGTTTTGCTGTGATTATTTCTTTGTAATTAAGAGAACCTTTAAGAATCTATTAAAGATCCTTTGGGAAATTGTGAACGGGTCATGGGCTTGCCTTTCTGTTGCGCATATACAGGTGTTCGTGCTTTGACTTTTAATGCTTCAGCTTTTTCCAGTATTTAAAAGCTAATGTACATTTATGTTACCATACAGTGATACACCTAGAACCATTCTTAACTTATGGAGCAAAAATGGGTTAAATACTAAGAATCAGATGCATGTAAGTAAATAATTGCAGTATGAGACATGCACTTCTAGACATAGATTCTAGTGCTGTGGAAACACAGAATAAGAACTTTCCCCAAGGAATGGGATTGAGTGGAGGTGGGTTTTATAGTCATAATGGGGGTTTATTAATGCTGTGTCAATCCTTTTAATAACTCATTTTCCCTATTTTATCAGACTTGTCCTTTGGAAGTTCTTTATACTAATGTATTAACAGTAGGCTTCCTTTAATTGCAACTTCAAAATAGCATATTGTTCACATGGAATTAAAATAATTGATGTCTTAAAGTTTTCTTTTGTGATAAAATTTCTTAAGTAGAGAAGTGAAATTTAGGAAGTGAAAAGATCACAGAGCATAGTGGGACATAGTATCTAACGTAATATTATCATTGCAGTATAATTTAAATATAATTTTACCTTTGTGTTTCTTGTCTAGCTGGCAGCAAGTTAGAACCAAGTTGTACTTTCTTGAAGTATTCTTCTTAGGTGGGTTGAGCCCATTATTTCCTAGTCTCTTCTGGGTTTTATTAGTTTTTTGTTTACTTTATAATATAGAACTTTAGTGTTTATAAAGGGATTTCATGTTGATTATTTCTTTTGCGCTGTTGACACAAATAACTACTGTAAAAAGAGAACATTTAAACACATTTAGAACATTGTTAAGAGAGACTGAAAATCCCTAAGAGAAGTTCAGGTGGGAATTACATGGAGGAATTGTCATTAAATGAAGTCATAAATATTAGGGTTTAGACTGAATAGTGGTAGGGAGGGTAAACAATCCAGATGTTGCTGGAGAAAGCAGATATTCTATTTAATAACATATCTTTAATAATTTAGCATAAATATATTTGACGTCAGTAAGTGTTCATATAAGGTTAGCTTAGTCCTGTTTTAAAGAGGACTTAATTTCATGTTAATTTACTATTGTGGGGGTGTTTGTTTTTATTTACCTGTTTATTTTTAACTGTGCTGGGTCTTCGACGCTACATGGACTTTTCTTTAGTTGTGGCGAACAGGGGCTACTCTCCTGTGGTGAGCGGGCTTTGTATTGCAGTGGCTTCTCTTGTTGTGGAGCACAGGCTCTGGGGAGCCCAAGCTGCAGCAGTTACTGCATGTGGGCTCAGTAGTGAAGGCTCCCAGCACTCCAGGACTGGCCAAGGTAGTTGTGGTCCACAAGCTTAGTTGTGTGTGTGGCATCTTCCTGGATCAGGGATTGAACCTACGTCTCCTGCACTGGTAGGCAAATTCTTTACCACTGAACCGCCAGGGGAGCCCCTGTATTGTTTTTAGAATTACATAAAAAATCAGTATATTAAATCAGCCATATTCAGTCTTAAATTCTAATTTTGCTTTCCAAATTTGTTATGGGGACATTAGTAATGTAAGATATCACTGTTTGCCTTTATTAAATTTATTTTGATCATGAATGTGCTTTTAAAAGATGCTTATTTTCAGTGGAACAATTTAATTTACTATATACTTACTGCATGGGTGACTAATTATGGCTTATATTCAAAGCCCTGAAAGCTATATTACCCATAAATAAATGTTGGTGATAAAGAATACCACCTGTTTGTATTCCCATGCCAACCAAATTTATCTTTTTGCTTTAGGACATTTGATCTATTGATTTTTCAGGTTTCTGAAACTTTGTTCCTTTCAAAATAGCTTTTCAAGTACAGTTACAGCACTGTCGAAAAACTGAAGTGCTGGTTGGCTTCCTGGTTACAATATGGTGATATTACTTCTCATTCTACATGGTAAAGGTATTTTCCTTCCATTGTGTTTTTTTTTACTTTTCTGTACTGTTTTTTTCAACTTCTAATGCACTTTTCTTCAGACATGAGATTGATCGTCATCCCAAAGGTTGAGAAGATGGTCTTCTAAGCTAGATTTACACCAAAAGCTAGTAGTGCTTTTTTTTCTATCGTGTTTCATAACATGTAAGATCAACTCATGCTGTGTTTTAGATACTAATAGAAGTTACAAATTGTTTTGTCATCACCTTGTCCGATTCTTTTCAACCCTGTGGACTTGGACTCACAGTCCCACCAGGTTCCAATTGTCCATGGAATTCTCCAGGCAAGAATTCTGGAGCAGGTAGCCTTCCCTTCTCCAGGGGATTTTCCAATCTGAGGGATCAAACCCGGGCCTCCTGCATTGTAGGCAGATTCTTTACCGTCTGAGCCACCAGGGAAGCCTTTAAAAGCATTTATTCAGTTCACTTCAGTCGCTCAGTCGTGTCTGACTCTTTGCAACCCCATGAATCGCAGCACGCCAGGCCTCCCTGTCCATCACCAATTCCTGGAGTTCACTTAGACTCAGGTCCATCGAGTCAGTGATGCCATCCAGCCATCTCATCCTTGGTCGTCCCCTTCTCCTCCTGCCCCCAATCCCTCCCAGCATCAGAGTCTTTTCCAATGAGTCAACTTTTCACATGAGGTGGCCAAAGTATTAGAGTTTCAGCTTTAGCATCAGTCCTTCCAAAGAACACCCAGGACTGATCTCCTTTAGAGTGGACTGGTTGGATCTCCTTGCATCCAAGAGAAATACCTATTTTTCTCAACAGAGAAAATTTTCATTCAACTTAGATCTATTGTGGAACTATTTTTTGAAACCAGTGTTTCTCTGTGAAAGGTGGGTTATGTGCTAGGGTTAAGGAGAAGGGTAGTTTGGTCTTTATACAGAGAATATCAGGTTTCTTTACTGGTTAGAAGCTAACACCTTTCTTTTTTTTAAAACTTACAAAGCTATTGCTTCATTTTAACTTCTCCAAGAAAGAAATGAACAACTGAGACCTCTTTTTTAATTTTTTAAAGACAAGTTCCGCAACAGTGTGTATGGAAACTCTATACTGTGTACAAAGAGCACAAAATTTTTCAGATAGAAGTGGCATTTGAACCATGGTTTGCACAATCAGGACAAGTTGATTTAGGAGATAAATAGATTTGGTGGAAGATTACCACACCAGTTCCCTCTCCCCTCCCTGATTTTAGTGTTTTCTGCCATTTAACCTGAGTTGGTCAAAGGTTTTTCCCTCATTCAATTTTCTTTTTTTTTTAACCCCTATTTGAAAAACAATTTCCCTATGAGACGAATCTTTGACGCTTTTGTATTCTGTGCCCTCCCCTCCCTTTCCCTTTCTTGACTGGAAAATGCAGCTGCACACATTTTTTGTTTAGAGACAATGGGTCACATGCTGTGTCACCTAAATCTATGACCAAGAGACAGTTTTATCCCTCAGAGACCGAAATGCTTCAGTTGTCCTGTATATGTGACATCATGTAGCTTTATAATCAAACATGCATCTTTTTGCAGTTGTACTTTTGGGATTTGAACCTCCCCTCTACTCTCAATATTGGATTTTACAGGATCAGTTCAGTCGTTCAGTCGTGTCCGACTCTTTGAGACCCACACGCCAGGACTCCCTGTCCATATTTATATCAAAGAACCTTAAAACAAAGTATGTATTGTAGGAAAAGGTTGTGAGTTCCTTCAATATGGCTTATTTTTTTTCTTACCTGAGAGTTAACCAGTTATCAGATAATGTGAGCTAGTAGAATATTAAAGTTTTAGCATTGTATTTGTTACACAATGCCTTGCAAATAGTATTGCTCAATAAGTGTTACAGTATTATTGCTACCAATGTGACAAATTAGCAAGAAAATTGTTTTCGTGATTTAAAAATGATGAACTTGAGATTTTGAAAATAGTATCTGTAAACTGCTAAAATATTTAATGGTGAGCTTGTTGTAAGCTTATTGTATTGCTGAGTCAATCTAGTAAGTATAGTACTATGGCTTCCAGTCTTGAGTAGTGGTACATTTTATAATTAATTAATAAAAATGGTTTATTCCTAAAGAGATGAAGATGAGGAAAGGAGGGGAAAATTGAATGGAAATTCCTTTTATTATATAGCATATCTTAATCAGAGACCAAGCTTAAATCACAGTAAAGAACTGAGTAACCGCCAGGCAATTCTGATAAAATTCATAAACATCTTGGATTTCTCTGTTATGCCTTAACTCTGTGGTAGATATTTTCTGTGGAAAGCATTGATTAGTCATCTGAGCTAAGTGAATGACAGCTTGTTTCCCCTTGCTAGGGTTGCCGTAGCCTGTCAGATGATGTTTTATATTGGTTACTTTAAAGTGATTGGATGGAAAAACCATAAGTCTGAGAAGGGGCCTATTCTCTGGTTGCTCTTTTGACACTTCTAAGATTGTTTAATTTACTAATAACAAAAAGTTCTTGGTGAGAGGTAAAATGACAAGTCAATAGACATGTTTCCAAATGTCTTAAGAGCATGTAAAAAGACATAATTAGATATTGTATGTGTACAAAATTAAATATAACCAAATATCATACTCATTTGTCACAAGTTTTAGGAACTGAGATATTTAAAGTATTTATAGTGAGACTGATTTTAAATAGGAAGCCAGACTAGTAGGGTGAAAATGGTGAGAAACAACTTTACTTGAGTTTAGATGCCACCATAGAGCTTGAGATTATCCATCCCTTGCTTTAAGCATGGGACTGACTGGAAGCCTTCTTCAGGGCCTCTCGGTATGATTGCTTAAGAGGGTTTCAACTTCTTTCCAGCTCTAGTAGAACATAACAGATGGCATGGTTCCTTTTCACTCCAGTGTAGTAAAAGTTTTTTTAGAAACAGCAAAATGATTTTTCTCATTTACCTTTTCTGTATAATGAGGAAAGAAATATTCAATTCAGGGGTATAAGAAAAAAATAAATTGTAATAAATTTGCTTCCTGGTGGTTCAGATGGTAAAGAATCTGCCTTCAATGCAGGAGACCCAGGTTCAATGCCTGGGTCAGGAAGAGCCCCTGGAGAAGGGAATGACTACCTACTTCAATAATCTTGTCTGGAGAATTCC